>OZ007600.1:157378223-157978223 GCA_963931845.1 Maratus michaelseni | reverse complement strand
GAAAAAAATTTCAATTACAATACTTTTTTCTATTATAGATAGAAGAAAGTAAAAAGAGTCAAAATATGGTTTTCAAGTACTGAAATTTTCAATGCTAGGCTTAAGTTTCCCATTGGAATTTTCAGTCAATGTCAACAAATGATAAAATATTGGCAACTTAAAATGTACTTATTTTATTACGGAATTTAAGCATATCATAATAACAGACGATGTCATTATTTTCACTGAAACTAGTTATAGTACGAACGCACCTCATTTGTCACGTTTGACGTACAATTTCCAACTTGTTATTTTCTAAAATGTATTGTTTCAGTTATATACAGCATTTAAAAGAAAATCATACTGGTTTTCATTCTAGAATGCCTGTTAAATAAATTTTAGCTTATTGCCTTATATTCTATACTTTTATATACCCCTTAATAAATTGAGTTGTGCAAAATAATAATCATATATATTATTTCTGTTGTCAACATCCCTTTATCTAAGCCAATACGAAGCGCAGAACGATAATTGAGATACCTATGAAAGGATTTTGAAGCGGCTTCTGACATAGTACACTCACATTTCGTTAAAACACGCATTTTGCTTAAAAATTGCATTTAATAAAAAATTAAATCGGCATTGTTTTCATAAATGAAATGAAAGGTTGTCCTCAAATAGTATTACCACAAAAATAAAATACTGCAACAATGATTATATATATAAAAAATTGTTCAATAAAGATAAAGGGGGACATAGTTGCTGCATGGGTCTATTTTATATTTATGATTAAAAAGCAAAATTTTAAATTCAAATGCTTAATTTATTTCTCTTTATCCCATGTTTTTTATTTCCGGAAACAGACGATGTCACCCTCTAATGCAGTTTAAATACAATTGAGTTTTTTTTTTTTTTGTGTGTGTGTGTGTGTGTGTGTGTGTGTGTGTGTGTGTGTGTGTGTGTGCGTTTGCTATCTTCGGTCAGTTTTTTACTGCAACTTTGGAGAAATAAATGAGATGATATTCTGTTTAGAAATTTAAACATGCATCTAAAAAATATTAGATATTGCTAAAAATATATTAGACTGCAGTGCGAAACCTTCGCACTGATCCTGTGTATTTAGCTGAATAAGTAGAAGAATGGGATATTTAGTACATCATTTTCACCAAAAATTAGACAACATGCCAAATTAATGTAATGTAACGGAGATTTTGAGAAAAAAACACGAATTGTAGTCATGAAATCAGGCATCGATTTAAAATCACGCCTAATTTCTTGATAACAATTGAATTCTTATAAAAGAGTGTTATTTAAAAAAAAAAAAAAAACTATTTTTACTTTTTTGCTTATTTTATGTCTCATAATTTGCAACGTTTGTAAATTGCAACATACTTTTACTTACCCATCATACGTAGTATAGGGTAAATCTTGTAATCGTTTTGAAAATCGAAAAAAAATTTTTGACGGATTCACCCGTTTCAGACACTGGAGATTCCGAAAAACATATTTTTAGAAGAAAAAAAATTTGCCGTCTGTCTGTGTGTCTGTATGTCTGTAAACGCTCTATCTTCCGAAAAAATTGAGATAAAGACTTGAAATTTGGCATGTACTTAATATGTAATAATGGGAAGAAGCTTATTGAATTTCAGTAACCTCGATTAACCGGAACTATTTTTTTCGGACTCTCGAAATATTCGTTCTGATAAAAGGTATATAAAATTTTTTGAAATTGTTTATTTTAAGGAAGGAGTATAAAAGACAATAAAAAAACATAAATTTTGCATAAAGCATGAAGTCGATCGAATAATTAGTTGCCGAGATATTTGTAATCCTATTTGCCACACTCTTCGATTTTTCATGACCCTGTATTTCATCCAAATTTCAATTCAAAGATATATTTTAATTGGAAATGAGACGCTTAATCAGCTGCAATAAACCGCAAATTAATAGGATTATTATTTTTGGAATTATAAGGATGTTTCTTTCAAGCAATTCAGTAATCGAGCCTTTAAAGTTTATGACGTCATCAAGCCACGATTTTATTCGAATTGCAATGCATTTTATAAGTAGTTTACACATTTTTTTAAAAAATATTTTACACTATGCATATCTATGATGAGTAAGTATTACGGTGGCCCCCAACGACTAGTTTATGACGGAATAATATTTCATTGTTGTTACAAAACCATTTAAAATTACAGGTAATTCTCTGTTGTTACAAAAATGACTCATTGTTGAAAAGAAAAATATTCTTACTTGGCTGGTAAATTATGAAACAGATTACAACAATGTATTTAAATAAACAAGGCAAATTTCAACAATTCCTTTTTACCATTCGCAAAAAAATAGTGTCATATGTTGGTGGAAAAAACAACTCTATATATTATTAAAAAAAAAAAAAAAAAATGTTGGAAAATCTTTCAAATGAAATGGAAGATGAAATGGATTCTTCAGATGAGGAATTTGAAATTCTTGATGAAAGACATCCCGGATGTAAAGTAATTTATACTCATCCAAATTTTCAGTCTATTTTTGGAACAACAGAAAATAGTGAAATAGTTGTTAAAAACAGTGAAATATTTGTTAAGGAGCTTACTAAGGATAATTTAGTTGAAGATGAGAAAGTTGAACTAAAAGCTGAGAAAAGAAAGTCAAATAGTATTAAAACAGATGAAAAGTCTAAGAATGTAAATGTTGCAGGTAAAGAAAAACTCTGTAAAGCCAAAAGTGTTTTCGCCTCAAGGAATATAATGCAGAGAGTGATTACCTGGACTCTTAATTCCTTCTTCAAACATTCAACAAAGCATAGAAGGAAATTTTAAAAACAACAGGTAGTTTATAAAGAGCATTCGTCGGGTGGTTATAGTAATAGGCATAAATTTAAGTAAATTAATGAAACTCAAATTTTTATTGATGCAAATTTAATTTTCATTCTCAATAGTTTCCTTTTTATATTTTCAAGCACTTATTTAAAGACTGAGCAATAAAAGATTTAATATTAATTTTAGTAATTAAAAAAAAAACCTATGAAAATATGAGCATCATCATTAGATTTTACAAACCTGCTTTCTCTTCAGTCAATCAGCGGATGATAAAAATGGTCTTTTTAGAGTTATGTTTGCAGTATTCCTCTCTTTCTCCAGTTCTCTTCTTGTCTCTCTCTTTCTCCTTCTTCCACCCTTTCTCGCTGATCTCCCTTCTCTCACCTTTCTTTCCCCTCCTGCCCACTTCGTTCTCCTCTCCCCTTCTTCCCTCTCTCACCTTGTCCTCTCCTCTTCCAATCCTGTTCCCTCAGTTCCCTCTTTCCCCTTACCTCCTCCCTCTCCCACTGCTCTTCTGCTATTTGACCACCATTTTCTCCCCCCCCCTTTTTTTAGTAGTTAAGTATTAAGTAATTCAGTAGTTAAGTTTTCGTAGTTAAGTTTAGTAATTAAGTCGTTAAGAAAGAGAAGGTGGGATGTTGGATAGTAGATGAACAGTGGGAAGGAGAAGAGGTGAGGGGAAAGAGTGGAATTGAGGGAACGGGAGTGTTAGAAGAGAGGAAGGGGGAGAAAAGGAAAAAGGAGAAAGGGGAGCAAAGGAGGCAAGAGATGGTTGGAAGAGTGGGGAAAGGAGAATAGGGGGAAAGGGTGAAGGAAAGAGAGGGAGAAAGACACTTGGGGAGCTGGAGATAGAGAAAGATCCTTCATTCATCGCTCAAATATCATTTGAAATGAAACTGATTGGTTGAAGAGAGAAACGAGCCATTAATTAAATGAATATACAAAATAATAATAATAATAGTAATGAATATAAAAAACCGATACTGCTCTTTATAAAACTATCTTGTTGGATAAATAAATTCAAGGTCAGAAACCCAACTAAAAAATTTTTTATATCAAGGAACATTACAAGATGTAAAAAAATTCAAACGATTTCCAGAACGATTTCTGATAAATGTGAAGTTAAACAGAATTATGGTATGGAAAAAAATTTGCAGAAAGCATAATATACTGTATAAATGAAAAATAACTATGTTGATATTTTTTTTCTGTTAGTGGACTTCTAAAATCTTTGTAACAAACAATAATAAAAATACCAAAAGTTCTTAATGCTTCTTTTTTTTTACTTAAAGTGATTTTCACTAAAAATGTCTCTTTTTCAAACAAATGTTTTGAAATACGTATATATATATATGTTACGGTCAATATGATTAATCCGGTCATTATTAATAATAACCGGTTATTATTAATAATGACTGGATTAATCATATTGACCGTAATATATATATTAATCAGGTATTTGTTGCTTTGAATATACTATCAGAACTGTACATTGTTACGATTATATTTCTGTACATAATAATACGATGGTATTTCCGTAATTATTTTACCCAACTTGCAGTTACATTTAATAAATTTAAATAACTTTAAAGTGTTTTGTAGTAAAGTGCCAAGTGATGTGCAATATAAGTAAATGAAACATGAAAGATAGACGAATATAAATTTAAAATAGTGAATTTTTAGCTGTCTTTAGTTTAAGTGACTAGCTGGCTTCGCCCGCTATCGGGTTCCTAATTTACATCGGGGCCTCGAACCGTACTAAATAGAAAGAAAAATCTATAATACGTAAATCAATGTGTGGATAATATGTTCCTTATACAAATCTACAATTTTTTACCGATTTGCACGAAACTTGATGTACATGTTGCCGGCAATGTATGAAAGCTAGCATTCTGTAGAATACCTAGGCATTTTATGAAATTCTCAAAACTGGCCGGCAATGTATGAAACGATTCATATTCCACACATGTCCTAGTTCCACATTCTTCAGTGAATTTTCTGAAAGAAGGGGGGAGGAATTTCGCTACCCTGACAGAGCTAGAAATATTCCTCTTAGAGAAATATGTCTGAATTAGAGTCCTGCATCATATCGGGTAAGCCGACCCAACTCCGCGAGTCAGGTCGATGCTAATCCTTATATATTATTTCTCCTGTCAACATCCCTTTTACTCAGAAAATACAAATCGCAGAACAACGAATGAGATACCATATGAAAGGTTTTAGAACAGGCTTCTGACATAGCCCACTTAACAATTCGTTAAAACATGTTTTTGATTAAAATTTGCTGAAAACTAAAAATTAAATCGACATTGATTTCATAAAAGAAATGAAAGGTTTTCCTGAAATTATTGTTGCCAAAAAAATAAAATACCACATTATATGATACTCATAGCAATTATTATAAAAAACACCGCACGGGTTTATTTTATACTTATGATTAAAAAGTGAAATTGAAATTGAAATTGAAATCTTTAGATTTATATTTCTCCCATGGTTTTCCCGAAGCGGATGACGTCATCCTCTAATGCAGTCAAAATACGATTGTTAATTTTTTTTTCTCGCGCGTGCCTTTAGCAATCTTGGATCAGTTTTTACTCTAACTTTGATGGAATAAATTAGATGATATTTCCGCTTGACAACTAAATGTTGTTTGCAGATATTTTTATCCTTGCTTTTTCTTTAGAAGTTTAAACCTGCATCTAATAAATATTACATATTGATAAAAAATGATACTTCTCTATTATCCCGTCGACCACTTTTCATAACAAAAAACTATCGCCAAATAAACGGAAGAACGTTGCCATTGGAATATCAAAAAATAAATAAATAAATAAAATATAAGAATTTAAGGACACAATTGTTATTTTAATTAATAAAATAACTAATAAATCAGTAAAACATAATGAAAAATACACGCAAATGTCGAATGTAAAACCACTTGATGACGTAACAAACACGTATAATGCTTCTGACATCCAGTAAATCGGACTGCATTTTTGGCGTTTAATCTTACAGTTTGGCGATAGTTTTTTGTTATGAAAAGCGGTCGACGGGTTAATAGAGAAGTACCTAAAAAATATTAGATTTCAGTGCGAAATCTTCGCACGGGCCCTCTGGTTGTTTTATATTGCAGGTCGGTTTCACTCTAATTGTTTTCGATTCGAATCAGCTTCGGGCTGAGTTTAGATTCTTGCAGATTGGGTTCGGGTTAACCCAATTAAAAAAAAATTAGTTTGGTATATTATTTCAGATTAAAAACTATATTTACAACTGGCTGTACCCGGCCACGCGTTGCTGTGGCTCTGGCTGGTTAAATGGAAGTTTAATTTCACAATGCTAGTGGATATACAATATTTTTTGTTGTTTCATTGCCTGTGCAGATATAGAGATTGCCTGGTTTGCCGACTTTAGAACATATAATTGTCCATGTTAGAAGCAATCCGTGTCTAGTTCTAAACCTCACAATTCTAAAAATTGGCCCTGAGCTTTGTTGATGCTGATTGCAAACTCCAATCGAATTGGGTAGTGCAAGCTCTTAAATTGAAATGGCATATCCGTTGGAATATAAAGGAATGCGGACTTTACCTTTGAAAGGTCCTGTTAAGATTGTTGCTTCTACGACGTTCTCATTAATCATTTTACTGCAAAAATATTTGGCTGGTTGATATTTCGCAACATGATGATTGGGACGCCAATTTTCAATTGCAGTAGGTGCGGTGGCATCCCTGGCAGATCGTGTGAAATCAAAAATTTGGTTGGATAATTAACCGCTTCATCTGCTTCCACAACAGTATCGACGGACTTGTATGTGATTGCCTCGCTTTGAATTTTAGACTGAATAATATTGTTTAGTTCGTAGACGCCTATGTTCTTGGCTGCAAGAATAGCTTGTTCACGTAGCCAATCGTGATTCGTATCAATTGTTTGAATATTGGGAATTACTTTTTCAACCAATTCATCTTTTGACGACACTAAATTGCAGAACTTATGAAGCAATGGAATTCATCCTGAGGTCAGATCAACCGGCACCTTTCCGTTCCCAATTTCCAGCACTTGATGTGAGAATATCTCTGCTGATCGATCGTTTTGCAGCTGAAGACGCGTATTTGTAGTTAATTTTAACGCCTTTAGGTGTCGCCACAAAGTAGAGTATTTCAGGCAAGCAATTATTTCGTCGGCTGGTGTCGATCGAGGAATTACAGGTAACGTTTGTCTGAAATCTCCTGCAAGCAATATTAAAGTGTTCCAAAATGGTCTGCTGTTTCCACACAAATCTTGCAATGATCGAGCGATTTTTTTGTGCGGCATTGTGCATTCATCCCAATCAATAAGTTTGTATTTCTGCAATACTTTTCTCATGCCAGATGCTCTGGAAATGTTGCACGTGGGAGTATCAATGAATTGCATGTTAAATGGCAATTTCAAAGCGGAATGAAGAGTTCTTCCACCTGGTAGCAATGTCGCAGCCATTCCGAATGACGCAAGAGCTAAGGCTATGTCATTTTAGGATCGAATTGCTTCCAGAATCAATCTAATTAGGAACGGTTTACCAGTTCCTCCTGGCGCATCTAAGAAGATTTCTCCAACCTCGTTATTCATTGTTTGCATTATTTAATCGTAAACGCCTCGTTGCTCAAGCCTTAACTTAGGAATATTTGATTACACATACGACAAAAGATCACCTGTGTTGTAATTTTGTTCACGACGCAATTATACATCGAAAGAAGCAGCAGTAGATCGATTCTTTGATGATATTCCCAATTCATTGAGAACTTTGTTCGCAATTTCTAAATACATGTTCGTATTTGAATTTCGTCGGAAAATATCTTCAGCTATGTGCAATTTATTTTCTCCCATAACTCTGTTGGAGATGAAGGACAGCAGGATTGCAAACAATGCACGAATTTGATTTGAATGTGACGTGTTGCAACACGCGTGAACACATTGTGAAAAACGCGTGTTTCACCCAGTTTTCTGCATGTTGCACGCGGAATATTGGGGATATGGGGAATAGTAGGTATATAAAAACACGCACGTATTTTAATGTAAAGTTGTATCAAAATTCCCAAGCAATCAGTGAAGAACTTTCGGAGATTTAAGATTTAGAACAAACGAACATTTACATTTTTATTTATATAGATTGGAACATTTTATTATACAACTGGGCTGAAATAACGCAATTTTCATTTATTTTTCATACCGTCAGTTTCAGGTCATTAATGCATACATCCCAGTGTCGGTCGTTCTCCAATAAATTCAGAGCTTGACATGTACTGCGGAAAGGGCCATTTGTAACGCCGTTCACAATTTTCAATTGCTGGAAAGATGTTGGATCGGCACATTTACCAACAGCATGCGAAGAAAGAAGCATTCATCTTGATTGAGATGCACTGGGTACAATCTCCTTATCATAGTTTTTTTGAATATGTCAGGTTGTACGTCTACTCGCTCTCCTCGTTTGCGACGTTTTAATGATTTTCTACTCGAATTCCATGTGTAATCGGTATGAATAATAGTTTATTGCGCTGCATTTTGCTTCTTCGCCACTGACAGGATTTATCATCTTAACGTTGAAGTGACATCCATCGGCACCATCCCAAACAAGTTGGAAATTGTACGTCAAACGTGACAAATGAGGTGCGTTCGTACTATAGCTAGTTATATAAATATTCAGATCTGGATGATTTTTAATTCTGTGAAATGAATTATATCGTCTGCAGATTAATTTCTGTCATAAAATAAGTATCTCGGTCGCTTGACGATTAAACTTCGGAAGCTCCTATAACAAAAAAGCACCGATTTAAAAAAAAAATTCAAATTTCTTAATAAATATTTTTATTAATATCTTCTAAAGTTTTGATTCGATTTTCATACAATTTGAAAAGTCTCGACAAAATTCTGCAAAGATAATATAGCTTAAATTTCAAACTATTCGAATGGGTAGTTTTTGCGTTGTTCTATGCGGACGGACGGACAGACACACAGACAGACGGACGGACCAGACGATGACAATAGGTGCTACGCATTTATATAATTACGAACGCACCGAAAAATGGTCCTAAATGCATGACATTTATATTTCAAATCAATTCTTCTTTACTTTGTAAGATGCCTTATTAAAATTTTCTGTGACACCGATTTCATAAATTATTGTCAGTTGTAGCGGCCTATATGAAAAGAATCAACGTTTACAACATTTGAAATGGTCTGGTCACAAAAGCTTTTATTGAAGTTTACAATAACGGAAATGACGGAAACACAAGGAGTACGAAGGCATGTCATTTGTAGTCCTTGTAATCCTAATACATGATAGGCACCGGTTTTGTGGAGGTGGTAACCGCGAGTAAACAATATGCATGTGGACAGAAGTCTTGTGTGTCTTGACAGAAGACTTTGGGTTCACAATGGACTGCACCTGTTTGCGAAAATATTGTGGCGTGAGATTTGTACAAAAAAGCTAACTTTACATGCAACAACTTATCAGTTTCAGCCCTTTGTAATGGTGGTGGGGTAGAGAAAAGATCGACAAAGGGGGAAATGCCAGAAACTGTGTTTTATCCAGTCACAAAAAGCAATGAGAAGAAAAAGTTAAGCTTTATAAATGTAAATTTTGTTGCTTTTGCTTCCATTTCTAAAAGTTGACCAAAGAGCTAGGGGATGGGGGTGGGGGGGCATCTTTAGATACAACATTGCCCTTATAAAAATATTTTTAAAAAACTTAAAAGAAAATTTGGAAATGTATCTTCATATTGATCAAGGAAGGGGCATTGGGTCAATCACGCGCTAGGACGGGCAAAAGCTTTTCCCGTCCTGCCTGGCCCCCCTCTAGCTACGGGCCTGTCTTTATAACAGTAAAAAGAAACTATTTCATATTTTCATATCATCACATGTTTAAGTACAAATAAAATGTGCAAGATCATGATTCTCTTCTCCCCACACAACCTTTTACTTTTTTAATTTTGATTTTAATAAACTAGTTACAATGAAACAGATTGTCATATACATGCAGTTACTAATTTTTGTATTACGAGTTTATAATTGTATATAGACCAAGTAAAAGTAAATATTACAGTTCTGGAGTAAAAAACTATCAAACTTTTATAAATATCTTATGTTCATTGTTTGACAATTTAATTTTTCTTCTTAGAAATAAAGAAAATCAGTAATAATCAGACTCGTATTTTAGTTTCTTAGTTTTAGGTTGGAAATATTTCCTGGGATTTTATACTTAACACTTTGTTGACCGGCGATTTTGTATGAAATCTTGATTTTAAAACAGTAGAAGCTCCGCACTCTTCTGAAAGTGTTTCATTGAATGTTTTTTCAGATAGGTTTTTCAAGTTTATGCATCAGTAAATATCGTACAATGTACGGATTTGATATAAAATTTCTTACAAACTAATAAAAAACTAGTCGGATGTGTCAATCTCAAAACTTTCTTCTATCTTACACAGGTTTCGCATACACTAAAAAGAATCAGCACCAATTTATATCAAGGTCTAACTGAAACTCAAGTTTTATTAAATTCCGTTCATTATTTCTTGAGATATGACTATCGCTAAAATCGTGTAAATCCTGCAAAATGCTGCATAGCAGTGCTACCAGCTGGGCTATTTTTACCAAAAACTAATCAGCACGAATTTATATCAGAGACTAACTGAATATAAAGTTTTATTAAATTCCGAGCATTAGTTCTTGAGATAGAGCTATTGCGGAAATTGCTAAAAATGCTACATAGCAGCCGGGCGATTTTTATCAAAATCAGCACCCATTTATATCAGGGACTAACTGAATCTGAAGTTTTATTAAATTCCGAGCATTAGTTCTTGAGATAGAGCGCCCACAAAATTTTTCTAACATACAGACACACAGAGTCACAGACAGACATTTTCTAAAAATGGTCAAATCGTGTTCAGGACCTTCTAAAACGTATAAATCCGTCGAAAACCGGAAGTCGAAAATTTTCATAAATCCAATACTTTCTTCCTGTAAAGATAGAAGAAAGTAATATATGCACAAAATGATATAAATGCATTTTCTGGTTTTAAATAAGGTAAAAGCCACGACCTTACTCAATGATGCTTGGTGAAACAAACACCAGTTTAACTTCTGACCGGTCAACAAAGTATTAAAATAAATTTAAAAATATATTATCTGCAGAGCAAATAAAAAAGTTGCTCTGCAGATTCCTAATTGTTTAAACCCTAAAAGAGAAAGCTTTAAGATATTTTATTCAATTGACTCTATATTTAATGTTTTCAGGATCTTTAATTAAAAAAATAAAAGAGAACACTATTTTATTTTATAACTAGCAAGCTACGCCCGCTGCGCTGGTCGGTTTCTACAAATGAACCTTGAATCAAACGAAATATATAGTTTAATTTGACCTTGTATTTGAAAGCAATCTGTATATTTAATACCAGGAATATCCTTCCACATCACTGAAAAATGACGTCATTCTGCTATTATATTTTCTAATGTGCAGTCAAAATTTTAGCTGTTAAGGACCAACTCTTTTATTTGATCATTTACAGTTAAGGTTTGCTAAAGAATGATAAAACTATATGCAATATACTAAAACCATCACTAAAAACTGTCGAACTAAAAATGCAAACAAATTAACTAACAAAATCCATTCAGTAGAAGTTTTTTATAAAGGCTAATCCTTGATAATCGGGTTCATCTGATTATAGAACTTTTCCACATAATTCTAAAACTAACAAAACGATACAAAATATACTAAAACCATCCTTATAAATTACCTACTTAACAATGCAAGTCGCAAAAAATACGCCTACTAAAAACTTTCAAAAAGGCTAATCCTTCGGAATCGGATTCACCTGACTATATAACCTTCACACATAACTGTTTGACTAAGCAACGTAGAACAATATGTAGTACATTAAAACCATTCCTGAAATAGCATCTAACTAACAATACAATTCTCATCAAAATCCGTCCAGTAGAACTTTTTCAGAAGGCTAATCTTTCATAATCGGAATCAAATATGGAAAAGGCTAATATTTGATAAAAAAAATGGTCACCCGATTTTCGAATTTCCACCTATAATTCTAGAACTAAGCAACGTAGAATGATATGTTATATAATAAAACTTTCCCTAGAAAATTATCTAACAGTGTAGGTTCCATCGAAATCCATTCGGCAAAATCTTTTAAAAAGGCTAATATTTCATAATCTGATTGATCTGATTATAGAACTTCCCAGAATAATTCTCTAACTAAGCTACGTAGAACGATATGTTATACAATAAAACCTTCCCTGAAAAATTATCTTACAGTTTTAGTTCTACGAAAATCCATTCAGCAAAACTCGAGTTATAAGCAGCCGGAACGAAATTTCATATATGTAGAAGTAAATAGAAGTATATTGCCATTAATATAGTTTGCATTTGAGTAAAAAAAAAGGTACTTTTCGGTTAGCCGGGCGCCAGTGATATATGTATATATATATATATATAAGTGTATATATATGTATGTATATACATGTATTTTTGTAGATATATGTATATATATATATCACTGACGCCCGGCTAACCGAAGAGTACCAAAAAAAAAAAAAAAATACTACAAAAATGCAGTCGTACACTTAAAAAAAAAAAAAAAACACCTTTTGGCTTAAAATCTCTCATCAGAACTGTTTTTCTTTTTTTTTTCTCTTCTTTCTTTTTTTTAAATAAAATTAATAACAGTTTTTTTTTTTCCAGATGATTAGATAGCCATTTCAATTCTTTCTGCAACAGAAAAAGACACCTTTTGGCTTAAAATCAAATTGTTTGCAGTCAAAAGTAAAATCAAAATCGCCAAAAACAAAAGATACATCGCCAAAAACAAAAGATACATCGCCAAATATTGTTTCAATATACAAATCTTGTCCCTTGAATAATTTTTTAAGCATTACGAACAGTTTGTTTAAATTAAACCATGTTTAAATTAAATATTTTCGTTTTGTAATATTCTCTCATCAAAACTCTTTTTTTTCTTTCTCATTCTTTTTTCTTTCTTTCTTTTTTTTTTAAATAAAATTAGTAACAGTTTTTCTTTTATTTTTCGACATGTATAGCCTTTTTATTTCTTTCTGCAACAGTAATGATCGTCAAAAAATTAGCATTGGTAACCTTTTCGGCCAAAATAACAGAACTTTCTATCATAATTCTGTAACTAATATACATAGAACGTTGTGTTATATACTAAAACCTTCCCTGAAAAATTATTTCTCGAACAGTGTAAGTTCCATCAAAATCCAATCGGCAGAACTCGAGTTATAAGGGAACGGAACGAAATTTCCGTTTGTGTTTTATATATATACTAGTGTAAATGCCCGTCCTAGGACGGTGAGTAGAAATTAGGGTTTTCAGTTAAAATTTTAAATAATTGATAAAAATATTCATATACTGTTTATCGACAATAGGGAAAACTGACCTGAACCGTTAAGGTAATATTAGGTAATATATCGGGTTAATCTGATTATAGAACTTTTCCACATAATTCTAAAACGAACAGGACGATATAAAATATACTAAAAACATCCTTATAAATGATCTACTTAACAATGCAAGTCGCAAAAAATACGCCCAGTAAAAACTTTCAAAAAGGCTAATCTTTCGGAATCGGGTTCACCTGACTATAACCTTCACACATAACTGTTTGACTAAGTAACGTAGAACAATATGTAGTACATTAAAACCATTCCTGAAATAGCATCTAACTAACAATACAATTCTCATCAAAATCCGTCCAGTAGAATTTTTTCAGAAGGCTAATCTTTCATAATCGGAATCAAATATTGAAAAGGTTAATATTTGATAAAAAAAAATGGTCTCCCGATTTTCGAATTTCCCCCTATAATTCTAGAACTAAGCAACGTAGAATGGTATGTTACATAATAAAACTTTCCCTAGAAAATTATCTAACAGTGTAGGTTCCATCGAAATCCATTCGGCAAAATCTCTTCGGTAAGCCGGGAGCCAGTGATATATATATATATATACATGTATATATATACACAAACATGTATATACATGTATATACATACATATATTTGGCTAATATTTCATAATAGGATTGATCTGATTATAGAACTTCTCAGAATAATTCTATAAATAAGCTACGTAGAACGATATGTTATACAGAGTGTCTCATTTATTTTGCAACCCCAAAAAAAAGAACAATGTACAGTCGTGGAAAAAAACAACTGGACACCCCCCACTAACTCTGCAACAAATTATAGTAGAAGGAAGTGACTGGTACCAAACGATTGGAAATAAAGTCTACTTTTAAATTATGTATCTAAAATTTGCTTAAGGGGCCATCTACATATTAAAACCAGCCTAAACTAATTTTTTTTTCAATGACAACACCCACTTTTGACATGATATTTTAAATCTTCGGTTCAAACTATGCCTAGATACAAAATTTTAAGTCATTTGGATGATAAGTTTTCGAGTTATAAACATTCAAATTTTAGAGCTTCTAATGTTAAATTACATTTTCATATTTTTAATAATATCTCTTGAAATTATAATCCTAATGTGCTAACGTTTTGTTTGGTTATGAGACTCAAAAACCCAAACATAACTACGTTAAATTTGTAATTTTTAAAATTTTATAATATGAATTATGAATTATGAAATTAATATTCGAAAAAATTATGAATTGCAACCTACAATTTTTCTGATGGATTTATATTTATTATGTCCTGCTTTATGCGTATTCAAAATTTTAAATTTTTCTTCCAAGTAGTTTTCAAATTATGCTTAAAAAACGGCAAGATGCTGCTTTAAGGGGCCGTCTATGAAGTGCATTAAAGCATAGTTTGAACAGGGATGGGAGCGCTCCGACTCGAAATCCCGATTGATACCACTAAATTTTAGTAGTATTTGTTAGCTTATTCAAGGACAAAATTTCTGAAATTCATTACGTTGGAGAATACTATTAAAATTTAGTGGTAAGAATCGATATTCGGGTCGGAGCGCTCTCATCCCTGTTTGAGAAAATATTATACTCATAGGCTGGGATTATAGTGACTTGATAAACTTAGAGATTAAGTCTGTCTTACAATATAAACAATGCGTAAACCGTATTTCAATGCTTCGCGATCGTACGTTAAATTGAAAGCTAACTTAAACTGAAGCGTAAGTGAATGATCGCGGGAGCACAACAAACCTGGACAACGACCTGTGATTGTAGTAAGATATAAGATAGCGAGGCACCAGAACCCCAGCCTTTATTAGTATATATATATATATATGTCTTTTACTTTTTCAATGTCTGCTTTAAAATTTTTCATTAAAATTACGTAAAACGAATTTGCATGAGATGTATGTTTACGTCATTTATGGAAAATAGCTTCGCTTTTATTTTTAAATTAATAAAGCTCATTTTTGAAAAATATGATCAGTTCTACCTCAGAAAAAACTTTATCATTTTTGTTACCTTTAAATGAATTCATAGCTTCTTTTCCAGTCTAATAAAGCTATATTGTTTTTTCTGCAGTATATATGTTTGAAGTGAAGTTTCTTATAAATGCATATGCGTAGATTATTTGCTGAAACAAAATGGCCCCACAATTAACTGAAGCAACGAAAGGCCAAATGATTGGCATGTGGCAAGCTGGAAGACGTTTTCGTTATATAGCTAGGCATTTTCAAGTGTTTCTTCAAACTGTTTCAACATGGATTAACAGGTAAGCTCTATATTGGTAGTTTATTGCGACAAAAAATTACATTTACATTCAATTTATTTAAATTTAAATTTAATTTACATTACTGGTAATTTTTTTTTTATGTTTAGCAATACAAATTTGATAAACCGTCTTTGTAGTGGTGGTCGGCCAAGGATCTTATCAGACAGCCAAGCTCGAGAAGTTGTTTCAATGGCTATACAGTAGACCCCTATATGTCTTCTAATCAAATTAAAGATGATTTGCAACTTCAAGTGAGCATATATAACTAAGAGACAATAGAATATATATATATATATATATATATATATATATATATATATATATATATATATATATATATATATATATATATATATATATATATATATACGGCATACTTTCTTTTTGTTATGCATCATCTCGTACCATTCACAACACGCTCAAAGAAGCAAGTTTTCGAATTCGGATGGCGGCTAAAAAACCAGCATTAACTGAAAACCAGCGACTACAACGCCTTCACTTTGCCCAAACATATATTAACTGAGGCATAAATGAATGGAGCTCATTTTTATTTAGAGACGAAAGCTGCTTTTAGTCAGTCTCCAGTTCTTCGTTTCGAGTGTACCGTCGATTGGGATTTAGGTTTCAGCCACGGTATACAAATAATACTAAACGCAGCGGCGGAATTGCAATTTCAATGTAGGACTGCATGTCGGCGCAGGGCATTGCATCTCTGTCATGCATTCGAGATCATTTAGACGCAATATCTTATTGTGACATAGTAGAACACGCAATGATACCTGATGATTTAGAACATATCAAATCCATAAAATTATATGCTTGTTCATATAAATATTCAAAAAACTGTGAAGATCAAATTAACATAAAATTTCTGAGAGCAAAGCTAATTTCGTGGTGTATACATGTAATTATTCATTTCAATGTATTCCACAAAATAGTAGGACTCGTCAAATGTTTTCTGTTCTTTTTAAATAGATTCCGATGATGCATTTATGAGAAAAAAATTATGTACAATTCAAAATCAATTTACATCATTTAAACCTTTAACTCCTTGGGGACGAGCGACACGTATACGTGACGCATGAGATGCTCAGAATCCTTGATTATTCCCACCAGTTATTTTTTATTGTGAGATTTGCCTTATTAAATCTTAGCATTTCTGAGATTCAATTAGGCGAAAATTTTTGTTTTGAAAAACCGGTGGCAAAAGATTAAAAATTCTGTAAAGGACGCTCGTCGCGAAGGCGTTAATATATAAACATTATAATCACTGAGATATTTATACTTACTAGTTCAATTTACTCAAATCTTGTTAAATTGTTTGGAATATTACACTAAATGGTTGTTAGATAAAATATTACCGCGAAAGTATTAGTCTGTTACTTAAAAATGCTAATTTAAAGTTTTATTAACTTTTGTATATCAATCAAAAATTGTAATCTTTACAAATATGTATGGATGTTCAGTTTTTATTCCATTAATAACGAACTTAAAATAATTAAACTTTTTCTTCTATAACTTTCGTATTTAGATCTATTCGATTAAACAGGCTAATTGAAAAAAAAAAAAAAATACAAGTTATTTTTATGGTTTTCTGATAGGCAAGATTATTTCCCAATCGCTAGCAGTGTGCAAAAAAATCTAATAATAATAATAATAATAAATGGCAAATGGCAAGTTTTCTTGCCAAGAGGCATTAATGAGTTAATTGTAAAATTTCAAATGAACTACCAGAATAGGTTTAATTATAGAATTATTAACACTATTCCGAAGGAGAATAACGGGTGTAAAGTTATTCAGATGTCTTTATAATATAGATTTAGTTTTGGGTCTTCAAATAAATCGGAATATAAATCCTGCGAACATATCTCAAAACAAGACACCCCCCCTCCCCTCCTCGCTACTTAAAAAAAAAAAAAAAAAAAGCAATGTCTGGATTTATTTTCAGACTAAAAAACAATTTATCTGCGTTTTTTTTTTTTTTTTACTTTGATTTCTTACGCTGCTTTATACTATTTTTTTTTTTAATTCTAAATGTTGTATTTGTCAATATTATTCACGTTTCTGCCAATAAACTAAAAAAAAAGACGAATTAAATAGATGCAAAATCTGAGGAAAAGCATTGTAAAAGCACCTGTAAAATTCCAATAACATTTACATATCCTAAAACTATTTTAATTACAAATAATCTTATGGTTTTTTAACCCCTTCGTGACGAGTGTCTATTACAGAATTTTTAATAATTTACCACCGGTTTTTCAAAACAGAAATTTTCGTCTAATTGAATCGTGGAAATGCTAAGATATAATAAGGCAAAGCTTACAATAAAAAATAACTGGTGGGAAAAATCGAGGATTCTGAGCGTCTTATGCGTCACGTATACGTGTCGCTCGTCCCCAAGGGGTTAAAATCGGATAATTCAACACTTGTAAACATTATTTTACCGCATATAACAATAACCGAAACTTATTAAGTGAGTAAAATGGTCAAATCGGTAAAACATAATACATTAAAAGAAGTGACATTCTGCAGCATTTCAACAATCGAGTACCGAACTTCAATTTGGATACAGCCCCTTAAATATGCTCATTATAAAGTAATTAATTTCTCAGAAACTAATCGTAGGAATTTAATGAAATTTGGTATCTAGATATAGTTTGAACTGCAGATTTCAAATATGTTGTCAAATTTGGGTCTTGCTATTGAAAAAAACAAAGTTTGGGTGTGTTTTTATATTTAGATGGCCCCCTAAGCAAATTTTATATACATCATTTAAAAGTATACTTTATTTCCAATCGTTTGGTACCAGTCACTTCGTTCTACTATAATTTGTTGCAGAGTTAGTAGGGGGTGTCCAGTTTTTTTTTTCCACGACTGTACAAACATTAATTTTTATTTTACAGAAGTGCTTAAAAGACTACAAAAAGAGTTGGAAGTAACCGCCGTCTTCATCTTTACATAGCTGGGCCCGTTTGAGGAGTTTTCCAGACGCATTCTGTAACGTGTCTGGTGTGATGTTTAATGTGAGGTTTCAGTTCAGTAATCGAGGCATTTGGCGCACGGAACACGCGATTTTTCAAATAGCCCACAAGAAGAAATCGGGCGGTGACAGGTCTGGACAGCGTGGAGGCCATATTCTATTTGTAATTAACCGATCACCAAAAAATTCTTGGAGAAATGACAGAGTGTCCCTGGCCGAGTGTCAAGGCGCGGTATGCAGTGGCTCAGTGAACGTTTGTTTGTAAAGCTAATTTTCTTACTGACGTGGCCGGTTTCTACTTGATTTTCGCCTCGATTTCCTTCATTTTGAGGTCAGTTAGGACAAACGACAGACGGTTCTTTCTTTTCGGTTCTACAGTCCATTCTGTTTGAAAATGGTCCCCGATTCGCTTAATTGTGCTTTTATTCGGCACCACCGAGTCTGGAAACGTGTTTTCATATCGTTCCTTACTGTTTTGTATGAAGACGTTCGAAAATAATGTTCAATTATAAAAGCGTGTTTTTCTGCACATAGCACCATGTCTCAAAACTACCTTTCACTTCGTTCTCCTTTGCACTGAAACGTCTCGTGCGGTTTTCTAGCGTGGTGGTAGTGTTGCTCACACACCCCTCTACACCGCAACTTGCGCTAACTGTGTGCGCGTGCACTCGTGTTGTTTATTTGCTTCGCTTTTACGCGTATTGCAAAATAAATGAGACACTCTGTACAATAAAACTTTCCCTGAAAAATTATCTTACAGTTTAAGTTCTACGAAAATCCATTCAGCGGAACTCGAGTTATAAGCAGCCGGAACGAAATTTCATGTATATAGAAGTAAATAGAAGTATATTGCCATTAATATAGTTTGCATTTTAATAAAAAAAAAGTTATTTTTTGGTTAGCCGTGCGCCAGTGATACATATATATATATGTTCATACATATAAGTGTATATGTAGTTATGCATATGTATAGCATATTATATTTTTATGCATATTTTATAGCATATTACATTATTTATAGCATATACATATTAGCATATGTATGTTAATACATGTATTTGTGTAGATATATGTATGTATATACATGTATTTGTGTAGATATATGTGTATATATGTACATGTATATATATGTATATATATATATATCACTGGCGCCCGGCTTACCGAAAAGTACCAAAAAAAAAAAATACTACAAAAATGCAGTCGTACACTTAAAAAAAAAAACATTTTGGCTTAAAATATCTCATCAAAGCTGTTTTTCTTTTCTTTTCTTTTCTTTCTTTTTTTTAAAATAAAATTAGTAACAGTTTTTTCTTTTATTTTTCCAGATGTATATCCATTTCAATTCTTTCTGCAACAAAAAAAGACACCTTTTGTCTTACAATCAAATTGTTTGAGGTCAAAAGTAAAATCAAAATCGCCAAAAACAAAAGATACATCGCCAAATATTGTTCCAATATAGAAATCTTGCCCCTTGAATAATTTTATAAACATTACGAACATTCCCAATCATGTTTAAATTAAATATTTTCGTTTTATAATATTCTCTCATCAAAACTCTTTTTTTTCTTTCTCTTTCTTTTTCCTTTCTTTCTTTTTTTTTTTAATAAAATTAGTAACAGTTTTTCTTTTATTTTTCGACATAGATAGCCTTTTCATTTCTTTCTGCAACAGTAATGATCGCCAAAAAATTAGCAATGGTAACCTTTTCGGCCAAAATAACAGAACTTTCTATCATAATTCTATAACTAATATACATAGAAAGTTGTGTTATATACTAAAACCTTCCCTGAAAAATTATCTCTCGAACAGTGTAAGTTCCATCAAAATCCATTCGGCAGAACTCGAGTTATAAAGGAACGGAACGAAATTTCCGTTTGTGTTTTATATATATAGTAGATAGTAGATGTATTGCAAGACATAATACATTGTAATGCATAACCATGTATGCCGGTATCTATGCAATAGAAGCAAAAAGTTTGGTTTCAATCAACTAAATGCCAATAAAAATTAAACCAAGTCAATGATGAGTTTTTTTTTTTTTTAAGGGAAAAAAAGGTAGATACAGGTTATATAATAGTTAAAAGGAGGGGGAAATGCTGACATCTAAAAAATATTAATTTATAAAAAATTGTAAGTCTTTTTTTTCTTTTTTTACTTACAAATTTGTTTTTAAATATAAAAAACAAAACAAAAAAAAATTTTTGAAGATGTTTGCCAGAAAATATGCCTCCTCAAAATATGCCAACTGGCTTTGAAACTGTAGCAATGAAATATTTTAAACATTAAAAAGTATAAAATATAAATAAAAAAAAAGAGATTAATATATATTTTTTAAATGCGGTTTTACCAATTAATAGTTTAATTATGATTATTCATTGAGAAAAACAATTTAGGAATCCTGAATACATAGTTTAACTACGTTTGTATCCTTTTTTTATTGTCATATCTTAAAAAAGAAAGAGCAAAAATGATATTTTGTGTAACAGAATCACCAATTTTCAGTTTCTACCATTTTTTTTCTCCCCATCTTTCAAAAAGATTTTGATTTTTTGGGTACACCGAAAATAGACTACTTGCTGCTTTTGTATTATGTAACACAAGCAGGATCAAAACAACGAAAACCTTGTTTTTTCAGCATCTTAAATAATTTTACACATTTTTACATAAATTTCGCATATTTATAAGCGCTGGAACTAACGTTTAGTGATTACACATTCAAGCAATAAATTCGATGGCAACGCCGCCTAAGAAAAGGTAATTTTTTGGATATATTCTAAAGCAATACCGGTATACGCGATTTCCACCCTATAAATTTTTAGACACTGTACTATAGGTGCTACGTATTTATATAATTACGAACGCACCTAAAAAACAAGTTTAAAGAAGTAGTTTTACAATAGCGTTATGTTCAACGAGCAAAAAATATTGTAAGGAATTGGAATATCACCAAACAGCTTTCCGCTTTAATGCAACAGTCTAAACATTTAAGGGATGAAAAAAAAAAGAGTAAAGTAAAGAAAAAAAAATCGAAAATTTTGACTTAAAGAAGTACAATCTCCCCTCATCTCAAGAACAATGGATATATAGATGTTCACGACCATTTCTAGTTCAGTGAGAATAATTAAAAATTAAAGACAACCAATAATATGCACATTCACGGCTAACAACTGATTTTAACAAAGGGATGGATCCTGTCTCTGAATATTCTTATTAGGTGTGGAATGCTACTATAATTGGGAAATTATTGCACAGAATATTATTGTAAAGGAGGATACAAGAAATATTTGAAACAGCAATTCAAACATAATTTTTGAAAAATTTGTTTTATTTCTTCATTATAAAATTTTATTTTCATACAAAGGAATTTTCAGAGAAAAAAAAAATATTAAATGAATAATATATGTGTTACCTTCTTTAAATAAATGAAGATAATAATGGAGAAAATTATCTGGAATATGCAGCTGAGTTATACAATAACACAATCATTCATTTAATATATATATATATATATATATATATATATATTATCAGTCTTCATTAAATATGTTTTTTCAATACGATTTTTTAAAATATTCTGTCAAAAAATAACTTTTTAGTACCAAAAAAGTAACTTTCTTTGTAGAATGTCCTACATTGTATAGATACATTAAAAAAATTATACAATTTACCCATATAAGGCGTTGGATCTTAAACTACTACCAAATTTTGGTCTTTTTTATTATATATATGTGGGAATTATTAGAAGTAACAGCAACATCAACTCAATGAATTATTACTTTTTACGTGCAACGATAAAGGCGATGAGTTCACGCAGGATCAAGAAAAGCATAACACGAAGAGTTGTTCCATAGATTTGAGCCATAGCGGAGGATGGATTTTTGACGCAATGCTCAGGGAAGCTTGCAAATGTTTATATTAAAATACGGAAGTTGGTACGTTCTTAAATATTAATCCTGTTTGATATTTGTATTTGAATCTTCAGTTGTATGTGCTGTTATTTTATTAAACCTTTTTGTTTATATTATATTTGAAGAATCTTCTGTTGTATTGAAACTACATATTGGTTATCATAATCCCACTTCTGACAACAATTTTTGGGGGCTCGGCCGGGATATGAACATAAAGCTGTTTATTTGACATACTATATGGATATAAAGCTGTTTTGTACCGGGATAATATGAAAAAATTGAACTGTTTTTCTGAAGTATTATATGAAGAAAAGTTCCGTAATCAGATCTACGATACTATAATACTTTGTAATGCATAAAGTAAGAAATTGTTTTTATGAACGTACCAACTTCCGTATTTTAATATAAACATTTGCAAGCTTCCCTGAGCATTGCGTCAAAAATCCATCCTCCGCTATGGCTCAAATCTATGGAACAACTCTTCGTGTTATGCTTTTCTTGATCCTGCGTGAACTCATCGCCTTTATCGCTGCACGTAAAAAGTAATAATTCATTGAGTTGATGTTGCTGTTACTTCTAATAATTCCCACATTTTTATTCTTTCTTTTTAATAGAACAGTAATAAAAACGTTTCATTTTCTTATAAAAATAGCCAAGGCTCATTTTGCGAAATACGCATTTTTTGTTTAAAACAAATTTATACTTTTATAATATTCATTTTAACAAAATAATCATAAGGGGGAAAGGGAAACCGTTTAAATTATTCTTAAGATAATTTAAGATTTTAGTTCTTAAGAATCTAGATTAGATCTAATGTTTATTAATATAATGTGCAAATAATATAAACACACTTGACTGCTTTTGATTATGAAGTAAAAAAAAAAAAAAAAAAATAAAGTACATATTTCTAATACAGGAAGTCCATCCTGTCTATGGGCCCCACCAGTGGCTGAGAGGTTCTGCTCTCGAAGCTGGTAGACGGGAGGTGCTAGGTTCAAACCCCTGTCGCGCTCGTCGACCTAACCGTTCGGAGTTTTCCGTGGTTTTCTACGTCAATGGAATGAGATCATAGGAAATATTTGCTGCGGGTTTCAAAATGAGGCTGGAAAGATAACCAGGTGTTATTAAAGCTCTTATAGAATTCTATAGAAATGTAAATTTAAAAATACATAATAATATGAATATTGCTGATTTCTATAGAAATGTAAATTTAAAAATATATAATAATATGAATATTATTGCTTTCGTCAATAAAATTAATAAATCAAGGAAGTATTCGAATGAAGTACTAGTTTGAAATTTATTAATATTTGCAAGGAGAAGAAAATAGGTGGGCAGAAACGAGTAAATACATTAAAGCAGTGATTTTCACAGTATGCGACACGTCCCCACCTGGGTAGTGTAAGAAATTTTCAGCTTGCTTTGATGAAGTTAGTAATGTTAGTTTCAAAATTCTTACAAATAAAATTCAGAATTGATAATGTTCTTCAATTTAAATCGAGTGTATTTTATTGTCTTTCACATAATATGATATTCATTAAATACTAATACTTTGAAAACAGAAAATAAATAGACCAAACACATTTCATGTTGTCTTCTACTATTATCCACTCATTTAATTCAAGATCGACAGGGAAAGGGGAGGCGCATGCAGATTTTGATATCTGCAACAACTAAATATTTGAACATGTATGCAATGCATTACATAATATTGCATTACCATTGCGGACGACATTTTGCCTTGATCATATAATGTTGCTGTGCACGGAGAAAGAACCTGGAGGGGAAACTAGAATACGCGAGGATATTGAAAATGCAAGTCATATTTTTTAAACGAAAGAGGGCGCTGTAAAATTTGGCGGCTGCCTTTTAACAGAATGTCATTAGATTACATGTTAAATTCCGAAAGTATTTTACTTGGTTATTTTTAATTATAGCAATTATATGTCATAAATTTAAGATGGGGTATGAATGTTTCTTTCCGGGATGTATATCGGGCTATGATGATGAGATAAACAAAAGAAAAATCGAAGGAAAAAAAAATTAAGTATGTTTAGAGCTCCAAAGGTAAATGCTTTTTATTATACTTTAAAGTTATATGCATGTAATCATTTTTAAACTAAGAAATTTTTTTCTAGTATATCGATCTTAGTGTATATGTTTTTAATTTATTTGAGTAAAAGTATTTTGGCGCTTCACTCAAAAGTGCAAGTGTAAGAACTTATTTTTAAAAAAATGCCCTCCTCCTCCCTTTCCGTCCCATCATATCTAGAATAATTAAGGATTTATTTTAACAGTTAAATTTACTGAAACTACTTGACATATTACTTGTAGTAAAAGGTAAGTGAAAAATGTAGTCTGCAGATTTACTAATTTCATTCGACTATAAATCTAATTAATATTTCAGTAGTTTTTATCTACAGAGTTGAATAATGAAATATTTAAATCAAATATTTAAACTATATTAAAAACAACAGATTTTTAACAATTTGCGTCGCTTAAAAAAATGTCTTTATTTGAATGGGGAATGCTTGAGCCCTATAAGCCCCTCCTTTGTATATCTAGAGTAATTAGGGATTTATTTTAAAAGTTAATTTTAATGAAACTACTTGATATATTACTTGTAGTAATTAGTAAGTAAAAAATGTTAGCTGCAGATTTTCTATCTTACTCCGTGTTGCTGCGTACAGGTGACAGGACAAGCGTCTGGGGAGAGAACGACTGCTAATGGTACGACTTAGAAAATTTCGGCTGCTGATTAACTCGTTTCTGCGCATGCGTCAGCAGAGGCGAAAAAAGGAAAAAATACTTTGATTTCTTCCCTTGAGTGTGTACTGAGATATGGATCTTCCCTTTTCGTTGTGTATTTGTTTATGAGGTGTTTGAAAAAGTTAAAGCGAAGTACATTTCAGCGTTTATGTGATTTAAACTTTAAGCTTTTATGCGATATAAACTCTGTGAGCAATGCAAAAACATCAAATGGTTTTAAAAGTTTATATATACGTATATATATTGTTGTGAGCTCGGGGTTCGAAAGAACTGATTCCAGTATATAAGAACAATCAAAAGGCTTTATTCACTATAAACAGTGCAATACGATCACAAATATCTTCTGAAAATTACAAGATATTCAGTAATCTTCAAATCCAATAAAAGCGCAGCAAAATTTCACACAGAAACAATGTGTTTCAATACGACGTATCAACGACAAAATCAATCTGAGTAACACAGTTCTCAATGCAAAGCCTCTCGTATGAATTCAATCGCAGTTGACAGACAACTAACTGAACTGAACTGATGGAGGTCCTTATATAGGTTTCAGAGATCTTTCCAGATTATTCCAGAGCTTTCGGATGCTAGAAATTACCAGAAGGTGCTTTAACTCTCGATAGAGTACCCCAAACGAGAAAGGATCCCAATGTAAAGGTATTGGGGGGGGGGGTTGCACAAAAAGTCACCAAATCCGTCGCCAACTTGGCGACATTTGGCGATATATCGCCAAATTTGGCGACAAAAATAAGTCGTCAAAACCATCGCCAACTTGGCGATAAACCCATTCCATTAATAATGCTGCAATTTTCACAATAATAATAAAATAAAATAAATTTAAACAAATGGAATATTTACAGATATATACAAAATTCCTAACATTGCCCCCCTCTCAAGGACTGCACGTCCCGGGCAGTACAACCTTTGATCGGAAGCAAACCTGTTACCAACAAATGCTATACTATTCAAAACACTTAAAGCAAACATGCAAAATAACAATTAAACACATTCATAATGCTGAATTATACAAAATATGCACTTATTTAAAAAAAAAATTAAATTAAATTAAAGCATAGACATCATTACATCAAGTATTCAAATAATAATAACATCTATATATTTAAAACGCTAAGCGATTTCTTTCGACAATCCGTGAGAACAAACTACTGGATCAAATTACACCATTCTTTTTTTAAATGAAAGATATTTGGACACAGATTTGTTATCGTACATTCGTTTGTTCGAAAATTTAATTAATTAGCCGTAATCTTAAATTAAAATTTTACTTCTGCTTATGACGTCATAAAGTCGGCAATCGGATTAACGCCCACTGTTGTGACGTAGAGAGTTTATTTTCTTAACTCAATGATTGCGAGCATAAAAAATAAATATTAAATATTAAAAGCACGTGAATTTTAGGCCGAATTTTTTAATTTGTAAGTTAAAATATAGTTAAAATGTTTAAGTATTTCGGTAAAAATATTTATCCGTGTGTTTTATAAGCAAATAAAAATTCATATTTACTGTGACGTCACGGAAATATTGTCCATTGGGTTCATTTTATCATTAAGCATTATAACTTTGTTGATGCCATTTTTTCATTACAATTAAATGCAAAATATATTTTTATTTGTATGCATGGTGCTTAAGCATAAATGTACGTTTGAAAAGTTTGTACCGGTGAAAATGACGTTATGCTTAGCTTGAAATGCATTTTAACATTGATAAAACTAAAAAGAAAAATTTATATGATTGTGTCAACATGGCGTAATATTAACTGATATTTCAATTTTTAATTTTAAAGATTAGAACTGGAGCCTTTATTGGTTGCTTCATCTTGATTGCATACCTTGATTGCATGTTACCAATTACTTTCTTTTAAATTATAAGATTAAGTTATAGGAATTATAGGATTTAAATTATTAAGATTTCCTTTTTTAATAAAAAAATTCACAAAAGTAAAGAATTTCAGGAAAAAAAACTTGAAATAATGATTGTATTTTTAGCTAGAATAAACAATGTAAGGCTAATATTTTATAGGAATTATTTTGGTATGTTTGTTATAAGTTCATTTAACAGTTTCTTATTAGCGGCAAAGTCTTATTTCTTTCACTGTGAATTTTTCTTTCGATGTCAAAAAATGGTAGTCTACTTTTGGACGCCAACCAAAACACAATGGCAATATTTAGAAATGTATAACGGTTGTGACAACAAACGGCACTATCGCTTTAGCTTTCATCGCGCTTACATCACTTCTAAATACTAAAAATTTAATCTTTTTACTACATTTTACAATTTCAATTCTTACATCCTCAATTAGAAAAAAAAAAATAGCTTTCGATTGAAATTTATTTGAAATCTGCCGCTTAATTTAACGACTTTTTCAATAATTTTCAAGCATGAAATATTTTTCAATTCTATCTCAACAATGACCATCCTTTTGTTTTAATAATGTAAAATAGCCCCTTGGAAAGTTGCAACAATTGAAAATAGGTATCCCTAACCTTCATGAAAAGTGAAAAAAAAATAATAAAAAAAACCTGATAAATCATAAGATCAGATTATCCATAAGATAGAGAATTTTGGCGCTAATATAAAATCTGTCAAAAGAAAAAAAAACTATTTTTAGTTTATGATTAACATAAAATTGATATGTTGAATTCGTTGATGTATATGTTGAATCAGAATATGCTAGGAACTGTTATTTATTATTTTTTTAAAGATCCATTGGATATTTAACTGTATAAAAGACCGACTGTGATGGAAAAGGAATAATCATCCTGATTATGTAAAGGGATAGAGGAAACCATACAAATAAATTACAATTGAAAACATTAAAATTCTCCCTCATCTGCATATTAATTTATTATTTTTAACAAAAATTCTTCATTTTTACATAAAAATTGATTAGCTTAAAACAATGGATGCGTTTTAGAAGATATGGATTTGAAACGAACAATGATTAAAGAGGACATTTTAAAACTTTTAATTTAAACATTTTAAAACTTGTTTTAACGTCGAATTTCAACGGTGCCTTTGAGCAGATGCAATACATATGCGCATAGGAGCTCATTCGATTGCATTATCACAGGGGCGGGGGAGGGTGCTTATACTATGTTCTTTTATTTACTGAATATGAGATGAAAGTAGGAAATTTGTATGATACTTTATGATAGGACTATTTGTATGATACTTTATAGGTCCATGACCTTTATTTATTTATTTATTTATTTTTTGTCGTGGGGAATATGGTGGTAATGTCAAACTTATTTCCATTACACATTTGTTTACGGAGTGTTCATTTGGAGTTTGCATCGGAAATAGCATTTCACTGGGGGCGGGGATTTTTTTAAATAAAATATTTGAAAGACTGTTTCATACGAAGCCCTACTTAAATAATAAAGAAGCTTATTTTACTGATATTGTTATAGTATTTTTTTCCGTCACGTTTTGACGGGTTCCATCTAGTTAATAATGATAATGCTAAGCAAAATAAATAATTACATTAACTTATATACAACACCATGGTCATACTAATTTACATTATTTACATTACACTATTTACAATCAATGCACTATACCACATGAACTATGTACTATGGCCATAGTATGGAGCTAGCCTGTCGTAATGAACGACTCTAGTCTTCGAATTTGGTGACTTTCGGATCCGAATTACGACATCGTTCAGTCTGTTTAGGACTGTATAAGGACCGTCCCAGTGCGATTGCAGTTTGGGAGAAAGTCCTTTGCGTTGAGTCGGATTATAAAACCAAACCTTGTCACCTTCTTTGAATTGATGTCCCGTGGCTTTGGTGTCGTACCTGGTCTTCATCTTCTCCGTCTGTATATTGATCCGCTCTCGAGCCAAGTTGTGGACGTCTTCAAATCGTGCCTGGAGATTCTGCACGTATCCCTCTGGCGATGAAGGCGCATCTGGAGGGCGACCAAAAATCAGATCACAAGGTAGACGAAGATCACGACCGAAAAGCATCTGAGACGGGGAATAGCCGGTCGTTTCATGGACGGCGCTGCGATAGGCGAGAAGAAACAAGGGAAGTTTTTGGTCCCAGTCTTCTTGGTTTCTTGAGACTAGAAGTGAGAGATTGTTGAGGATGGTACGATTAAATCTCTCAACCATGCCATCCGACTGTGGATGTAAAGGCGTCGTCCTAGTTTTGTCCATTCCGAGAAGTTGACAGAGACCCTCAATCACAGCAGAGATAAAATTTCTCCCCTGATCCGAATGCATTTGGAGAGGGACTCCATACCTTGATGTCCACTGGTGTACCAAGGCATCCGCAACCGTAGAAGCTTCTTGATCAGGGATGGCATAGACTTAAGGCCATTTTGTGAAATAGTCCATGACAACAAGGAGGTATTTGTTGCCATCAGCACTTCTTGGCAGAGGACCTAGGATGTCAAGGGCGATGCGTTCCAAAGGTGCCCCTACATTGTAGAGATGTAGTCTTCCTCGGCTACGTTTCTTTGGTCCTTTCCGAGCTGCACATGCATCGCAAGATTTGCACCATTGTTCGACGTCAGTTCTCGCTTTTCCCCAGAAGAAGCGCTCTCGGTGTGTATTATTCTTGAGAAGATGGTTGAAATATATTATTTTATGATCGTAATTAATTAGCACAATTGCAGTTAAGTTATTTGCAATAACCCTTTCTTTTAGATATTTAAAAGAATTCTTTAAGGTCACTGAGAAAATATATAACTAAAAAGGATCTCACCCAAAACAGTCGTATGTTGAAAAGATGGAGACATGAAGAAGAAGACTTGAATCATAAATTAAGTTCTTTATTAATTTCTTTCAAAGAAGAAGAAATATATTCCTTCCACTTGGCCACCATGAGAACGGTAAAACCCATCCTGGTTTTTATTTTATTTTACACGAAGACTTCGTCGTTCTGCAGGGCATCATCCATTAAGATTTTTAACTTGAAAAAATAAAATAGCACAAAATAAAAAAAAGTAACACGTCCTATTCCGGCGACTCCCATCAGACAAACTGCTTCAAAAAATAACGGAAAAATTATATATATGATGCATGCGGGAAAATCCAAAGTGAAATCACGGGCCTTTGAATTTAATTGATTAAAATTTAAAGTCAACGGTAATAAACAAACGAATCGCCGCTCTCAAAACGAAACCAAAAGTAAAATGATCCCCTATACGCCAACGCAGCAACGCGTCAGAGCTTTTGAAAATCCTACGTACGGCGAGATTTAAAAGAGCCGCTCCAACGGTGAATCAAGGTCAGAGCCATGCATACTGCGCATGCGCGACTGCCGCTGATGGAGGAGAGAGCGATAACGGCTGCGGAAAAAATCTAACAATGCGCGTGCGCCTCGAACGAGGTTCCGATGCAATGTAAACAAACCGCGGATGGGGACAAAGTATCGCTAAAAAGAATGAATGAAGCAGTATTTAAAAAAAAGCACGAGGGCTAAAATAAAGATAAATAGCGAAGCACCGTAATACGCACGCACAAAAATGCCGATAAACAAAACATTAAAAGAACGGTAAATTAAATAATGTGAGAATTCATCTCACAATACCCCCGAACGACGAAAAAAATTTTTGATGCTCCAGACAGATGTAAAAGGTAGAACCTTTTACAGCAGGATAGGAAAGCAAAATTTTGTAAGCCAAATAACAGACCATTAAAAATTCCAAAAAAATTAAAATACAGTGGCCAACTAGGAAAGAGAGAGAAAAAGGAATACATAATTTTTACATCAATTCCATATATATATATACACAAGATATAGAGTTATAAATATTTAACATATGTATCTTCGTATTTCATTACTTTAAAATATGGCTAGCCAAACAAAAAAAAATGTGCACATCTATATACATATGAACAAATATAACATACCATAAAAGATCTCGAATCAAAGAACCATTACAATAAAAGTTCTTGCTTTTGAATTAAGCAAATGGTTAAAAGAGATCATGAAAACAAAATAAATTTTCTTTATTCCAAAAATATACTAATAGTTGCAACTTTCTTAGTAATAATCATAATCTTTAAATCATACAAATTCAGATGTATCAATAATTCATGTAATCTTTATTACAATGCTGAACTATCCAATATCAATAAATAAATAATATTAATACTAATAGACAGCATATCAAACTCTGAAAAACAAAAATCAACATCACCAACTTTTCTTTAAAAATGTAAACATAAGTAAATAAAAACTTTCAACTATATCAACTTCAATAAATATGTCATAAAATTGTACAGAGATATCATCAATGTAACTTTTCTTTCAACATAAATAAACTTTCTAATGTCACTAACTTCAATAAATTTGTCATAAAAATGTCAAACATCAATAATAAATTTCATGAAAATAAGGGAGAGAAAAAAAATAATAAGGGGAAAAATGAATGGGATTGGAGATCTCCAAAAAAAAAAAAAAAAAAAAAAAAGGAATTGACTAAGTCGTGGAACATAAAAATGAAAAACTGTACCAGAAATAAATTAAATAACTTTTTTTTTTTTTAAATATTGTGAACTTAATTTACATGATTAAAGAACATTACTAAATAATTTAACTTAATGCAGACTTGCAGGTACAGCAGCATAACCCTGGCCACAGGTTATTGGCTACATACCTGTAAAATAGAAAAATAATTATTAGTTTTGTTATAAAAAAAATTACACATTGTGTTTATATTCTGCATCTTAAGTTATATCTATGTGATGGAGGAATTTGTGGACCGGGAGGTTGCTGCAACATTAAGTGTTGGTGACGTTTCTGTGCAGGTAATACTCTGTTTACATTTATGGTGAAGGACTGATCAAGTTCGTCTTCTAACACTTTAACTGAGAGTAGCACATCAGATATAACTTTAACGACTTCATAAGGACCAATGTTCCTAGGTTTAAAAGTATCATTAGTTCTAATGTAAACAATGTCACCACACTGGAATTTTCGTAGTTTAGCACTCTGATGTTGACGCTGATTACGTAAATGTTGAGCACCTTTCATATTTTTGTAAACTTTCTGGTAGACATCTTTCATTGAGGACATATATTGGTAGTGGTCATAAGGATATGACAATGCTTCGAGATCAGGATACTCAAACAAATCAAAGATGTTGGATAAGGATCTACCAAAATGAAGATATGCTGGAGAATATCCCGTAGACGAATGGACTGTATTGTTGTATAGGCTTTTGTGAATCATTAAAGCCTGTTCGAAATTGTAGCCTTCTTGAGCTAGTGTTGCAATAGAGGCTTTAATACTGGTATTGATCCTCTCAGATGATCCTTGTGTCTGAGGGTGTCCAGAAGATGAATGAACAATGCTAATTTTGAGGCTCTCTGTAAAGTTATCAAATATCTGAGCATAAAACTGAGGTCCAAGATCAGACATTAAAGATGCTGGACGACCGAAGGTAGTGATGTAATTGATCAAAGACTTGACGACAGCCTGTGCAGTAGCATTTTTAATGGGATACAGCTCTAAATGTTTAGAAAAATGATCAAGAAATGTCAGCACATGATATTTATTAGAAAATGGACCAAGAAAATCCATTGAAACAAGCTCACTAGGTTTTGATGATATAAACATTTCTTGTAATGGTGCTGGTGGTATTCTTCTATGCTTATATTTAATGCATAAATCACAGGATAGAACAAAATTTTTCGTATCCTTATAAATTCCTGACCAATAGAACTTCTTAAGTAATCTTTTGTAAGTATTACAAATTCCAAAATGAGGCATATGGCAAATGCGTAAAATTTTAGGTTTTAAGATATGAGGCACAATAATTTTAATATGGCGTGAATTTTCTGGTTGCAAAAAATTACGTTTAATCATAAGTAGACCTGTATCCGGGTGAATGAAATAATTTTTGAATTTAGGATCAGGTTTATCAGATGTAATGGAATCGATTATTTTCATAATTTTTGGATCATTTCGCTGTTCACAAAGAAAAGTAGATTCCGAAATTTCCATACTCTGGTCATGAGACTGTTGGTGTTGACTATTATTATCAATATGATGCAATTCGATTGTTGGTGACTTTGTGGTTATTGGAAGAATATTTTCATCATTTATTAATTCAGGGTTAGTATTAAGGTCTTGAGAGTGGTTTGTAAAATCTTCACGAGAGAAATAATCTGCTAACACATTACTCTCACCTTTAAGATATTCAAATGTAAAATCATAATTATAGAGATCAACCAACCATCTGGTAGTAAGATCAACTGGTGAACTAGTACACTTGTAATGTTCAATTGGTTTACTGTCACTAAGGATAGTGAAATGTCTATTGTATAGAAAATATTTAAATGCATTAATTGCTTTTACTATTGCCATGAGTTCTAATTTTAGAGCAGGATATTGCTTTTCAGAGGGAGATAAGGTTTTGCTAAAATAGCTGACAGGAAGTAGTTGACCATTTCTTTCTTGTAAGAGCACACCAGAGATAGCAGTACCACTTGCGTCAGTGTTTAGATAAAATGATTTAGACCAATCAGGTAAGGAGAGAAAAGGCTTTGTGAAAAATATATTTTGAATTTCTTTGAAGATTTTATCATGATCTTCGGACCATTTGAAAGGAACTTTAGGTGACGTAAGTTTAATTAACGGATCCATTAGTTTTGAGTATTTAGGAATAAGTCTACGATAAAAACCACACAGACCAATAAATCTTTTTAAGTGTTTTTTAGTCCTAGGAGCTGGAAATGAAGTAATTTTAGTTATGTTAGAAGATATTGGCTGAATAGTATGATCCTGTAAGTGAAATCCAAGATAGTCTATGGCAGTTTGATGAAATTGACATTTAGCAGGAGATAAGGTAAGATTATGTTTTTGCAGAATTGAAAATAAAATCTGTAGTTTTTCAATCATTTCTTGAAAGGAATTACTGGCAACAATGATGTCATCTTGATAAGCATATACACCTTGTAATTTACTTTCTTCTATTATGGCATCAATTAGCATTTGAAAAGATGATGCTGCGGATCTGAGTCCAAACATTAAACGAGAAAAACTGTAAGTACCCCATTCAGTAGTAAATGAAAGTCTCTTACGGAATTCTTTAGGGAGATTTATTTGATGATATGCAGAAGGAAAATCTAATGTTGTGAAATATTTATATTTAGAAATATTGTTAATTATAGTATCAATTCTAGGTAATGGATATGAAGAGCTTCGAATCATAGAATTAATTAATCGTAAATCAAGTGCCATTCGAAATTTAGGTTTTTCATTTGGAGATGATGCTTTCTTCTTAACCATTAGCATCGGACATGCCCATTCAGAAATACTTCGTTCAATAATTCCAGCCTCAACCAACATATCCAATTGTTGTTTCGCCTCATCTTGTATTGATTGAGGAACAGGGAAGGGCAGGGTTTTAACTGGAACATCTGAGATAAATTGAATATGAGGTATGACTCTATCAGTATGGCCCAAGGATTTCATAGAAGAAGAAAAGACTGTATCATATTTTAACAGTAAATTTTGTAGATCTGCTTTTTGATATGGGGTTAAATGATTTAGGCTGAAGTTACTAAGTTTAAATTCTGATTTTCTTAATTTTAAAACATCAGCTGAAGCCTGAATTACATTAATTTCTTGAGTAATAATTGTTTCAGGATCAATATCTTCTTGAATATCATCTATTTCATAAATTGTACCCAAAAGAGAATTTTTATTGATGTGAAAAACTTCTTCAGTATTATTAGTGATAGGTACAGAAAAATAAGTGCTTGGATTGTTATCACCTTTTGTTTTTGAATGAATTTCAGCAGAAATTATGGATTGATATGCACATGTAGGGAAGTCATGGTTGTTAGGTTCAAACAAATATTCTTGGTTACAAGAAGAAAAGGAAGACACCACAGGTACGTATACAGTACTGTTAGGTGGAATGACCACTTTCTTTCGAGAATAACAAGAACTATTTGAAGACTGGGAATGGCATACTGGAGTATTGGAATTTACAAATGCTGAGTTGATTTGCTTGGAGGAGTTAAGTGAAGGAGTATGTTGGGGTAAGCTATCTATTTCTGAATTCTGTATTTCATTAACTTCTTGTGCAGAGACAGAGTCCAAGATATCTAGTACATTGTTATTTATTTTTATTTGACTATTGTGTAGGTCAATAATAACTCTATTAGATTTCAAGAAATCAAATCCGAGAATACCAATGAATTTGGAGTTTTCAGGAATATCAATAAGAAAGAAGGAATGCTTATAAAAATGTTTTCCTATTTTGAATGATAAATTTATGCAGCCTGAACAAATAACAGCAGAATTTACAGTAGTAATTTTAACATTAGAGGCGATTCTGTTATAATGAACAAATTGTTTTATCTTATGGAAGTAATATTTTGATAATAATGAAATACTTGCTCCAGAATCGAGAAGAAAATTGGCAGGATTTTTATTGATAGATAATTGTATGATTGGAAGAGTGGGCTGATCAACTTCAGCATGAAGAAGAAATTCTATTGATTTAACAAAGACTGTGTTATTGTCACAAGTAGTAGTTTGCATAGAGGAATTTGAAACAACAGGAATTTCTTTAGTTGTTTGGATAGCAACTGATTTTACAAGTCTCTGTGATGAAATTGGATATTGGGACTTAGTTAATGGGGATCTTGGTACAATAACTTCATTATTAACTTCAAAAGGAGCAAAATTATTAGTAGAAGATGAAATATTTATATCAGTAGGTAGATGCTCATTAACTATATCAGAATTGAAAAAAGTTCTTGTATATACTATTGGAGGAGTAGAAGAGTTCATATTGGCATATTGGTTTATGTTATGGAAAGAAGTGGTTGCAGAATCTGACTGTGGAGAAAAATGACACCGGGGTGAAGCAGCTCCACACCTACTCCGCCCCAAAATGTGTCAACCCTTTTTGGGATTTTTATGCGAGTTGGTCTGATGGGAGGCCGAATTAGAAAAATGTCTAGGAGCAAATGAACGTGTATTGCCATTAGATGGATGTTGCCGCCATTTTCCAAAAGTGTTCTGATTACTACTTGAAGCTCGATTTGATCGGAGTTTGAAACATTTGTTTGCTGAATGTCCAGGACGAGAGCACCATTGGCAAATTACTCTTTTATAAGATGATTTGAAATTGTGAACAGACTGTCTTTTTGAAAAAGGAGTGTGCCTGGTGTCTATATCACGAGAAGAGCCATCATTAGAAGCAGACGAGGGTCTGTTACATTCCACTGAAGACGTTGCAGAATGATGAACTTGAGATCTAATCTCAGGAATGTTATCATGTAAGGTATTTAATACATTATAGGATGTGGGAACAATACTGGAATTTATAGGAACCTGCACTGAATCTATAATTTCTTGATATACAGAAGCAGCTTCAACCTTTTTGTCAAAAGTATCCAGATGTTGTGTAAGAATATGGAGTTTTATATGGTTGGGTAATAAATCTGTAAATTTAGACATGAGAATAGGTTCAATGGAGGAATCAGGTAAGGTTGGGAACTGCTTGCGTACAATGTTGTCTAGTCTGGTTGCAAATGCATGAATAGATTCTGAGGGTTGAAGTTTAATGCTATTGTATTTAATAGCTATTGTGTTAGTTGACTCTGTTTTGAAATGTTTTTTGAAGATATTAAATAATTCTTCAGGAGTGGAAGAGTTTTTGCAAGCAGTAGAAGAAATATAGAATTTTAATGCCTGGTCTAAAAGTTTAGACTTTAGAAATATAAGGGCTTGATCATTATCCCAGTTTGAATAAGAAATTACAGCATTACTTTGCTCTATGAAAAAATCTAAAAGTTCAGGGTCTCCTGAAAAAGGTGTTACAACTACTCTCAGGGGCTTCTTTTTTTGAGACATGATATCAGCAAAAAAATATACCTCAAGCAACAATTCAAATTAAATAAATAAATAAATATATCTGCTTCAAATAAATAATAGTATATAACATTCAAATAAATTTATAAAATGTGCCTCATTTGCCATATGCCATAAATATAGTTGTTATAAATCATAAAATTGAAAAAAAATGTATGTTCTCCAAATATAAAGAGATAATAACAACAATGTATTCCAAGAACAAAAAAAAAATCTCATACTTTATGAAATATATTATAAATAATCTTTCTTCAAACAATATCTAAAATTTTCTATAATATAATAACTTTGAAATAAATTAACAAAATAATAATTCTTCTAATAAATTAAGATGAAACAATCTTCATGTCTTAAAAAAATAATTTTCTAGGATTCTCATTAATTTTTTTTTTAAATTGCAAGAATAATTATTTCCATAAATTTTCTCTTAAAGCACCAAATTGTGGTATTATTCTTGAGAAGATGGTTGAAATATATTATTTTATGATCGTAATTAATTAGCACAATTGCAGTTAAGTTATTTGCAATAACCCTTTCTTTTAGATATTTAAAAGAATTCTTTAAGGTCACTGAGAAAATATATAACTAAAAAGGATCTCACCCAAAACAGTCGTATATTGAAAAGATGGAGACATGAAGAAGAAGACTTGAATCATAAATTAAGTTCTTTATTAATTTCTTTCAAAGAAGAAGAAATATATTCCTTCCACTTGGCCACCATGAGAACGGTAAAACCCATCCTGGTTTTTATTTTATTTTACACGAAGACTTCGTCGTTCTGCAGGGCATCATCCATTAAGATTTTTAACTTGAAAAAATAAAATAGCACAAAATAAAAAAAAGTAACACGTCCTATTCCGGCGACTCCCATCAGACAAACTGCTTCAAAAAATAACGGAAAAATTATATATATGATGCATGCGGGAAAATCCAAAGTGAAATCACGGGCCTTTGAATTTAATTGATTAAAATTTAAAGTCAACGGTAATAAACAAACGAATCGCCGCTCTCAAAACGAAACCAAAAGTAAAATGATCCCCTATACGCCAACGCAGCAACGCGTCAGAGCTTTTGAAAATCCTACGTACGGCGAGATTTAAAAGAGCCGCTCCAACGGTGAATCAAGATCAGAGCCATGCATACTGCGCATGCGCGACTGCCGCTGATGGAGGAGAGAGCGATAACGGCTGCGGAAAAAATCTAACAATGCGCGTGCGCCTCGAACGAGGTTCCGATGCAATGTAAACAAACCTCGGATGGGGACAAAGTATCGCTAAAAAGAATGAATGAAGCAGTATTTAAAAAAAAGCACGAGGGCTAAAATAAAGATAAATAGCGAAGCACCGTAATACGCACGCACAAAAATGCCGATAAACAAAACATTAAAAGAACGGTAAATTAAATAATGTGAGAATTCATCTCACACTCGGACTCTGTGCAATGTTTTCATGACTCCAAAATGGCCACCAGTGGGACTGCCATATAATTCCTTGAGGACCTCGGGGATTCGGGATCGAGGAAGTACCAACTGCCACCGAGATGTCTTCCCATCTTCCGATTCGAATTTTCGGAACAGGACACCATTCTTGACGTGGAGGGAGTTCCAAAGAGACCAATATTGCTTCGTCGTAGGACGGTAAGTCGAGATGTCTTTCCAACTGGGCTTCGTGCTAGAAGATTCTAATAACTCCAAGATTGGTTTGATGTCAGAGTCTGCCATTTGATCTTCTCGAATCTTCTCATCACTCCAGGGATCTGGTGGCGTTGATAGTGAAGTCTTCGTCTGGCGTATGACATGTTCGGGATTATACTTGTTCTCCGCTCTGGAACAATAGCGACAACTTTCGGGACACGGTCTTCTTGATAAGGCATCAGCATTTCCATGCGATGAGCCTTTACGATGCCTGATGCCAAATTCGTATTCCTGGAGTCGTTGTATCCATCTGGCTACTTGGCCCTCTGGGTTCTTAAAATTCATCAGCCATGTTAGGGATGCGTGATCAGTACGAAGGAGAAATTTCCTGCCATAGAGATAGTGATGGAAGTGTTCTATGGCTTTCACTATAGCTAATAACCCCTTACGAGTGACGCAATAATTCCGCTCTGGTTTCGATAGACATTTGCTCCAGTATGCTACGACTCGTTCTTGGCCATCTATTTCTTGGGAAAGTACAGCGCCGACACTTTTATGGCTGGCATCCGTGTCCACAATGAATTGTTTGTCGGGGTGTGGTTAGGTAAGGACTGGAGAGGATGTGAGAGCTTCTTTCAGCCGCTGGAAGGAATTGTCGCATTCTTGTGTCCATAGAAACTTCTGCTTGCTTTCAGTGAGCCTATGCAATGGTCTTGCGATGTTGGAGAACCCCTGGACAAACTTTCTGTAATAAGTGCATAGTCCCAGAAAGCTTCGCAACTGATGGACATTTTCCGGACGCTTCCAGTTCTTTACTGCGGTCACTTTTTCAGGATCTGTTCGAACACCTTCAGCTGAGATGATGCGTCCTAAATAGTTTACTTCTCGTTGGAAGAACTTGCATTTCAAAGGGTTCAGCTTTAAATTCGCCGCTCTTAGTTTCGTTAACACTTTTCGAATATTCTCTAGATGTTCTTCAAACGTGCGGCCACCAATGATGACGTCATCTAGGTAGATGAGACAAGCTTCAAAAGTCAGACCTTTTAACACTCTCTCCATGAGGCGCTCGAACGTTGCTGGAGCATTGCAGAGCCCGAACGGCATAACTTTAAATTGCCAAAGTCCTTGTCCAGTAGTAAATGCGGTCTTCTCTTTGTCATCAGGATGGATCTCTACTTGCCAATATGCACTCTTCAGATCCAGTGTGGAAAACCATTTATGTCCTGAAAGAGTATCTAGTGTGTCGTCTATTCTTGGTAGCGGATAGCTGTCCTTCTTCGTGATATCGTTAAGTTTTCGATAATCCACACAAAACCTTGTGGAGCCATCTTTCTTTCGGACCAACACGATGGGAGAGGCCCACGGACTTGATGACGGTTCGATGATGTCACTATCCTGCATCTCTTGTAAGAGCTTAGAAACCTCTTCTTGTTTTGCGAACGGCAAGCGTCTTGGATGCTGTTTAATCTGTGGATGGTCGGCAGTGTCGATTCTATGAAGTGTCAGACAAGTGCGACCTATATCACTCTCGTTTTGTGAAAACACATCCTTAAACTCCTGGAACAGTCTTTCTGCAGCATGTCTCTGCTCAGGAGATAAATTCGCATTTCGTCATATTTCAGGTGTTAAACTTGTAGGCGGGTCCAACAACGTCAAGCTCGGGTCTTTGCAAACGCAGGTGACTGGAGCACAGGTTGCAAGCACTTCACCTTTCTGGATAATTCTAGACTTTTCACTTACGTTTGCAATTCTCACGGGTATCACATCTCTCGACAGATCTACCAGCGCTGATGCTATTAGCACTCCCTTTGGGCTCTTCTCAGGATATCCAGTCAAGCCATACTGGTAAATTCTTTCGTTTCCAGTTAATCCAGGTATCATCATTTCGGTCCGAGGAGGGATGATAACATCTGCCTTGGCTGTGATCCGTTGAATAGACCCGGACTCATTTCTAAGCTTGAAAATAGTGACATCTTCTCTAGCAGAGCGTAACTCATTATTCTTAAAGTCCAGTGTAAATCCATGCCCTTTTAAAAAGTCCAGTCCGAGTATGAAAGGGTCTGAAATATCGGCTACATAGACTGTATGATGGTAAGTGGCGTTCCCAAACTTTATTTTCAGCGTCATTCTTCCAAATATGTCGATCTTATCTCCTGTCACAGTTTGAATGATAACACGTGGCGGGGTCCAGGAGAGTTTTTCTTTCAGCCGCTGAGCTAGATCTTTCCGAATGATGGTCACATTGGCTCCTGTATCGATGATTATATTACAGGGCAAATCATTCACACTTCCGACTAGGAAAAATCCGTTCTCGCCGCAACTTCTTGCAGAAATTTCACATACTTGAAAATGGGGCTTCTCAAAATTTGTCAACCTCCGCTCCGCAAGATGGCCATTAATCAGTTTTCCTGCTCCTCCGTTAGCGGGAGAGATATTAGCTTCGGTGCTGGGTCGTCTTGGGCAGTCGATTTGGATATGGCCTTCTCCACCGCATTTCCAGCACTTGATCTTCCTGTAAGGTTTGTTGGCCCTTAAGGAGTTCATCTTTCTCATTATGTCATTCATCTGCTGCTGTAAGCGCTCCACAGCTCTATCCGACGTCTCAGGCAGGTTGGCTGCTCGCACAAAGTGTCGATCTTTTCTAGTAGCTTGCTGGGCTGCCTCGAATTTCAGAGCGTAAACCAAAGCCCCTTTTAAATCATTGAGATCTGCAATCCGGAGTGCTGTCTGGATCTCAGGGTCACGCACACCATCAATAAAATGCTGTAGAGCTAAGCTTTCTCTAATTTCAGTCGGACAGTCAGGATAAGCAAGATGTGAAAGTCTCTCGACATCCGTAGCAAGATCTTGCAGGGATTCAGTGGATTTCTGCTGTCGAGATTTGAGCTGGAGTCTGCTATATTCCTTCATGCATTTCTCGCCAAAGCGCAATTCTAAGGCACTGACGAGCGTTTCAAAATCCAGCGGTTCATTTGCAGTCAAAGTCTGTAGGACGTCGGCAGCATCAGCTCGTAGAGAAGCAGCTAACTGGCAAGCCTTTGTCTGGGAATCCCATCCATTGGCGTCCGCTACGATCCCAAATTGTGTCTTAAAAACTGGCCATGAGGATTTTCCGTCATAGGTCGAGAGTTTAATACAGGAACGAGGAAGCATAGATTGATACTTGACATCTTCGGTATAGCTTCCGGCAGTTATCTTCTGTTTCTTGACTTTTTCCAAATCTTTTTTTACATTCTCTATGCTTTCTTCGACGGTCTTGGCGATCTTTTGAACTTTTTCTTCTACTCTTTCTTCTACGGTACTGGCTGTCCTTTGAATTTCTTCTACCTTTCCTTCTATTTCTTGAAATCTTCCTTCAACTTTGTTTTCCACGCTGTCAATTCTGTCATTTAAAAATGTTATTTTATCCTCTATTAAGTCTTTCAACTCTCCAAGGTTAGTTGACATATCCTTCTTCATTTCATCTTTTAAGTCGCCAAGGTTGGCAGTCATTTTCTCATCCATCGCTGACATATCATTCTTCATTTCAGCCTGGTTCGCAGTCATTTTCTCATCCATCGCTGATATATCTTTCTTCATTTCAGCCTGGTTCGCAGTCATTTTCTCATCCATCGCTGACATATCCTTCTTCATTTCTTCTTTCATCTCGCCAAGGTTGGTTGACATCTCAGCCTGATTCGCAGCTAATTTCTCCAATAATTGTTTCAGTTGCTCCTCCATTGCTCTGGTGATCGGGATTCAATCCCACTTCTGACACCAAATGTTGTGAGCTCGGGGTTCGAAAGAACTGATGCCAATATATAAGAACAATCAAAAGGCTTTATTCACTATAAACAGTGCAATACGATCACAAATATCTTCTGAAAATTACAAGATATTCAGTAATCTTCAAATCCAATAAAAGCGCAGCAAAATTTCACACAGAAACAATGTGTTTCAATACGATGTATCAACGACAAAATCAATCTGAGTAACACAGTTCTCAATGCAAAGCCTCTCGTATGAATTCAATCGCAGTTGACAGACAACTAACTGAACTGAACTGATGGAGGTCCTTATATAGGTTTCAGAGATCTTTCCAGATTATTCCAGAGCTTTCGGATGCTAGAAATTACCAGAAGGTGGTTTAACTCTCGATAGAGTACCCCAAACGAGAAAAGATCCCAATGTAAAGGTATTAGGGGGGGTTGCACAAAAAGTCGCCAAATCCGTCGCCAACTTGGCGACATTTGGCGATATATCGCCAAATTTGGCGACAAAAATAAGTCGCCAAAACCATCGCCAACTTGGCGATAAACCCATTCCTTGGCGATTTTCCATAGACTTCCATTATAAAGATGAGGGTGTAAAGGTTGTGTTCCTTGCAAACCACCTGAGGCCTTTAGCATTGAGTTACATGATGCTCAATAGGAAATACATTAATAATGCTGCAATTTTCACAATAATAATAAAATAAAATAAATTTAAACAAATGGAATATTTACAGATATATACAAAAGCGAAGTACATTTCAGCGTTTATGTGATTTAAACTTTAAGCTTTTATGCGATATAAACTCTGTGAGCAATGCAAAAACATCAAATGGTTTTAAAAGTTTATATATACGTATATATATATATATATATATATATTCTGGTTGTATGGTTAGCGCTCTTTAACACAAATGACAAATAAAAACAACACTAAACATGGACAAGATTGGAAGACAATTAGTAAACAGTTATTTGCATTTTGTTATAATCTGCTTTATTTACGTAGCTCTTCTGAAATATTATTAAATACAATAACTGAAACTGTAAAAAAAAAAAAAAAAAAAAAAAAAAATGTAAGGTAGATGTGCCAGTAATGGACCTTGAGGAATTTCTTTAAAAATTATTTTTTAATTAATAGTTATAAATGTTATATTACACATTTTTTAATATTATATTAATCTACCAACAATATTTAATCATGCTCATAGTCACATTTCCCAATGTGAATCTAAATTTAATTGTAAATAACAGAAATAAATCAAAACACCCTAAATTCCAGTAATGGACACCCTACAAAAAGTAATAGATAATTGATATTATGATTGTATTTAAAACTAGAATTTAAAGAAAGCATATTAATACAATGAAAAAAAGGTGAATTTTTATTGGTTATTTTTTTATAAACCAAAAACATTGAGGGTGTCCATTACTGGCATATCTACCCTATATGTGTTGAGCTATTTATAATTTATCTAGAGAATTTAAAAGTTTTAAAAAAGAGATACATTTCCATTACCATCAGTTAAGTAATAAATTGTTACCAGTAATCAGAAATTAACATTTTATGGTTCTTATGCTTTTCTTCACCATCGTTTTCACACATCATATTTTAATTTTATCACTAGGAGTTTTGTATATATTTAATCAGTTTTTAAATGCTCTGGGGAGGGGGGGGGGGGTTAACCTCGAAAATCCTTTTATTTCTGATTACTGGTAACAATTTATTACTTAACGTTTAGCTTACGGGAAATAAATTCCTTACATATGCGTTAACTACGGGAGAATCTCAAAATTTCAACCCCCTTCTCTAATGATTCTTCACCGCAGGTGATCAGAGTATGGCAATCAGTAAGCAACCAGTATAGGCACATCTGGTAATCATTAGTGGGTCGTGGGACCGTTGGGGATTTTATTTTCCCTGAAAGAAAGCTGTGAAGTGATTTTTTGTTTGTAAATAAGTTTTAAATGACATACTACGAGATGAAAATTATCTTTTTCTGTCATGATTCTTGAAATGATTTTTTTCTGTGATTATGTTTTGCACTACTTGAGTGTAATAGAAATAATAATAAATAGATCATTTTCGGTAACTAAATTTATATGCAAATGTGAACCTTATTTTAAAAATACAGCGCTGTGAATTATATTTTTTCGGTGAAGTAAATGTAATTAAATTCGAGTGATTACGTTTAATAACAATTGAGTGTAAATTAAATAATAAATTGAGGATGTTCTTACCCAGAAATTATGTAATCGAATGGAATTTGCTATTTTTGGTAAAGAAAGAAATTTCTTTGAGAAAATACTGTCAAAGTTGGCGGTTTAAATAGAAATTCCGGACGCGGTAACGCGGGAAAGGGGAAAATTGGTCGTTATGTGACAACAATCGTTTTCCCTCTATAAGTAATTTATTTACGATTTCCAATCACCTCCATAGTCAGGTCTTCCAATTTTATTTTTTTACGTTAGAAATGAGTTAGAAAATGAGTCAGAAAGTTTCACATTGTTCAGCAAGGAATTTGAGAACCTCCTTAAGTTATTACTTTTTAGTTTGTGAATTTCCCACACCTTAGTCTTTAGGGTTCCGTGCAGTCGCCCGACCACTTTTACGGCCGTATCTGGATGTAAAAAAAAAAAAAAATAAATAAATAAATAAAAATTTGGCGGCATTTTTTGGTTTAGAAATGGCAAAATGACGAGGGAAAATAATTTGGATGGGGAGGGGGGGGGGGTTAAAAGCAGGGACGGTTTTAGTAGCCATTTCACAATGAGTGAGATTTTTTTTTCTGCACCTCAATAATTGACATATTCTTAAGAAAAAAATATGTATATACAGTGGAACCTCGATTTTACGGTACCCGCTTCGTACGTTTTCCCGCTTCGTACGTCATTTTTCACTGGTCCGAACAAATAACCTATACTGATAATATTAAAAAATCCCGGATTCTGCGTCATCCATTTTGAAGATTTCCCGCATCGTACGTTTTTCTACCGAGAGGTAGAAAACATTTTTTCTCGAATTTTGCTTGTTAGAAACTCACTCTAGAGGTCAATACAGGATGAATCAAACTTTCAAACAAAAAGAAAGTTAAAACTAGTTAGTGTTAGTCAATGGCAGACAGCGGACAACGAATGCGTTTCGTAGCTAAAAGATTAAGATCATCTCTTTTAGGGAAAAAGTGTTTTTCACATTTCTCTTTTTTTTTTCCACGGACAAACAACGGACAGCTAAAAGATTAGAGATCACGTTTCACCAAGTCACCTCTTTTAGGGAAAATAGATTAAAATAGATTTTCATATTTATTTTTTTCCCCTGACAGAAGGCGAGACAAATTTCAGATCAGTTTTTGACGCGTGGGCGCTAGTCTTATTCTGTTGCTGTTAATGTAACAATGTCTAAGAGAAAGTGTTTTTCTGTTGCCGAAAAGACAGAAATTATCGAAAAGGCTAAACATTTTCACGGCACTAAAGTAGATCTGGCAAAATCGTTGAATATGTCTTATTCCACATTACAAACAATTTTAAAACAAGAAGTGACATTGGAATTACATTCCGAAAAACTGGGAAAGTTTGCTAAGAAAAGAAAAACTCTCAAAACATCTCCATACGAAGAACTTGAAAAAATTTTACTTGAATGGTTCAATGGCGTGCGGGCAGCTAACATTCCGATAAATGGATCCATTTTAAAGGAAAAGGCACTTGAAATTTCAGCTAGACTTCAACTGAAAGATTTCACAGCATCAAACGGTTGGATAGATCGTTTTAAAAAAAGAAATAACTTATGTTTCAAATCTATCTGTGGAGAGTCGAATAGCGTAGAGCATGCTACCGTTCAAGAGTGGATTGAGAAAACATTGCCTTCTCTGGTGGGTGGTTATTCAAAAGAGAACATTTTTAACGCAGATGAAACTGTGTTATTTTTTAACTTGTTTCCAGACAAGACATACACAGTTAAAGGGGAAAATTGCCATGGTGGAAAACTGTCAAAAATGCGCTTGACCGTTTTGCTGTGTGCAAATTCAGATGGAAGCGAAAAGCTGAAGCCATTTGTAATCGGGAAAGCCAAGAAACCTCGCTGTTTCAAAAATGTAAAAAGTTTACCAACTGATTACGACGCCAACACCAAATCATGGATGACCCAATCACTTTTTGAAGATTTTCTTCGGAAATTGGATAAAAAGATGCGCATACAAAATAGAAAAAATATTTTATTTCTTGACCAATGTACCGCTCATGCTGATCTCAAATAAAAGAATGTGCGTGTGGAATTTTTCCCTCCGAACTGTACAAGCAAACTTCAGCCGTGTGATTTAGGAATAATCCGAGCATTCAAAGTGCATTACAGAAAGGCATTAATAAAAAAGGCACTTCTTGCACTAGACTCTGGTGATCTCCAAGATGCCTGGAAGCAAAAGATTAATGTGTTAGAAAGCCCTCATTTGATCTGTTCGGCGTGGGATAATATTGGGAAAAAGTGCATTTCAAATGCTTTTGTAAAAGCGGGATTTCCGAAGTCAACCGATGGAGGATCCAGTGAATCACATCCAGACGAGACAAAAGAGGAAGATTTTATTTTAAATGTTGAATTTGGTCATCCAGAAATCGATGGTCATCAATATGTTGAATGTGATAAAGATGTTGTCACTTCAGGAATTCAGACCATATCTGATTTCATTCCATGTTATGACAGTGGAGATGATGAAGACGATGAACCAACAGATAGTGTGCCTTCATCAAAAGAAGTTCTTGAAAGTGTGAAAATTGTAAAAAACTTTTTTTCTGCTAATGTAAACCAAGAACTGAATTTACGAAAACTTGTAAGTATTGAAAATGCTGTAAATGACATCGTATCTAAAAACAAAAAACAAGGTAAAATAACAGATTATTTTTAGTGTAACAAGGTGAGTGTCTGTTTCATTTATTTTCTTTTCAATGTGTTAGTTTTCTTTAAACCCCGATTTTACGATTTCCCGCTTAGTACGTTATTTTCCGTCGGTCCGGAGAAAAACGTAAAATCGGGGTTTCACTGTATATATATATATATATATATCAAGTTATTGCTAAGTATTTTATTTTGTGAATTTTCCACCCCTTTGTTTTTCTTGTCGCAGGTAGTCACCTGACTTCGCCCCCTCTAACACCAGACATGGATGTAAAAAAGTAATTGTAATAAAGAAAATGAGAGGAGATAACTAAAAAATTCATTGGTGTGGTAAATTAAATGTTAAAAGACAGGAGAAAGTAATTTTTCAAAAAAAAAAAAAAAATTAAAAAAAATAAGACTAAAGATGTACTTTTTTAAGCGTGTGCTGTGCTATTTTTCAATAACTCAATGTAATTTTTCCCGTAAGGGAAGGAATGTAATAGCGCTCTGTTGAATTTCAATTGTCTTCTTAATTTTAAAAGCGTACCTTTACGATATTGCGCCTAAGTAATTTTTATTGTTGTTTTCCTCAAGAATTACTGAAGCGATTTTAAAATGGGTGTAAAAAAATTGTAGTACAAAAAAAATAATAATAAACAGTCATTATTTGCAATTTTTTGGTATTTGTTAAACTATAAATTGATCCTTTGCAAAAAATAACAAGAACGAAAAATCATGCGTCAAGCATAGATTATGTAACACTTTCCAACGCTTCCAAAATAATTTTACGAATCATACTCTTTAATAAGCTAAAAGATAACATCTAAGTAATCCGAATACTTTTATTCAGCCCTGTATAGGATCTATAGATTTGTATATATACTACATAGGATGCTAAATTTTAGTTCAGTTAGGAAACACGTAGCACAGTTTAAAATTCTCCATCTGGAGTTAAATAATACGGAAATGTGTTCCCGAACTTTTGTGCTTCCCTGTATAGGATCTACAGAATTTATACACACCACGTAATATACAAAAAGCGATTTAAAATTAAAATCGCATTCAGTAACTTAAAACGCACTTGCAGGAATTATTGTTAACATACAGTAGAGAATTCTTTTGTGTGTCCCTGTAAATGAACGATGACTGCTATACACACAATATTCTGTAGTAAGTCTCTTGTAATGAACCTTATATAAATTTCAATGCGTTTAAAATAGTGAAACATTATTTAAATAAACCGCAGACGATTTTTCTCCATAGACGTAATGTAACGGAATTCTTTTGACTGTCCCTGTAAAGTAAGTATAAGTGCTATGCACACCCTATTCCATATTAAGCTTCTTCTAATGCACCTTAGTGATATATATAAATTTCAATGCGTTTAAAATAGTGAAACATTATTTAAGTAAACCGCAAATGATTTTCCCCCATAGACCGCAATGTAACGGAATTCTTTTGAGTGTCCCTGTAAAAAAACTATAAGTGATACACACTTCCGCTGAAATAGGGAACATGCTATAGATAACGATTATAACATATAAAAATTGCAGGGCAATCCGAGCATATTTACGGGAGTTAGAGCACGGACAGACGGCCAGACGGCAGACGGCCAGACAAACCGAAGTCATAAACACTTTTCAACTAGGTTGGAAAGTGTTAAAAATAATAAAAAGAAAACTGCCCAGTTAAACTGAGGGCATTGAGCTCACAGGCTATTCACTCTAATTGCATATTATACTCGTATTTCAAAGAATTTGAAATAAGCCCCTAGAAAAATAAAGAAATCGACAATATATTAAGGGGGGGGGGGTCATCCCCCCGTTACCCCCTCATAGTTAACTAATGAACCCCTTAAATTAATCAGGGAAGCCTCTTATTACAATGAATATTTATATACAAAATTTGAAGAACATCGGATAATGCTGCATGAAAAACCCATTTATCTAAATTAAGGGGGGATTAGCCCCACCCCTTCCCCCTTTATACTTAACCAATGAACCCCCAAAACTATTCACAGAAGCACATTAACCCAATGATCCTATATACAAATTTTGAAGCAAATGGGATAATTCTGCTTGAAAAACTCATTTATATAAATTAAGGGGGGATTAGCTCCACCGTTCCCCCCCTTTATACTTAACCAATCAATCCTGAAAACTAATCAGGGAAGCGTCTTAACACAGTGAACCTATAAACAAAATTTGAAGAAAAACGGAATAATTCTGCATGAAAAACCCATTTATATAAATTAGGGGGAGGATTAGCCCCCCCCCCTTTGCGTTTTAACCCAATGAACCTATAAACAAATTTTGAAGCAAATGGGATAATTCTGCATGAAAAACCCATTTATATAAATTAAGGGGGGATCAGCCCCCCGTTCCCCCCCCCCTTTATACTTAACCAATCAATCCCGAAAACTAATCAGGGAAGCGACTTAACACAGTGAACCTATAAACAAAATTTGAAGGAAAACGGAATAATTCTGCATGAAAAACCCATTTATATAAATTAGGGGGATTAGCCCCCCGTTCCCCCCTTTATACTTAACCAATCAATCCCAAAAACTAATCAGGGAAGCGCCTTAACACAGTGAACCTATAAACAAAATTTAAAGGAAAACGGATATTTCTATGAAGACTTATCGCGTTACGTACATACGTACATACATACAGAACCGGCGGGCACATAAGCTCTCAGGCTTTGATAGCCTGTGAGCTAAAAAGTGCAACAGCAACGCGATTTCACATATTTATTTTTATTTTACTTTATTACTTGACAATTTTATTAAAAAAATGAATTTTCCAAAAAAATTTCTTATAATAAAAAAATAAAATATTGAAATCGCTTCAGATGTTTTCGAGAAAAAACGTACGCCAATAACAGTTGATCTTTATAGGATTTGGAAATAGCTGTTCCCTTCTTAAACTTAACTGAGAAGTGCTTAGTACTTTCATTCGCCCGTTCATTTACATTTTTTTTTTTAAATATTCATGTATTTGTAAAATACATAAGGAATTATTAATGTAACATTTACTATTTTCTGCATAAAAACTAATATTTTGTTCGAATCAGACGATTGAGGAAAAAATTACTTGTAAATAACTCTAGAATTCGATTAATTTTTAATGCCATTCTTAAACAGGCAAAATACATTTGTATATGCAAGAGATAAACCTAGTTATTTAGTTGTGTTTGCGCATAAAATTAAACGTTTCATAATATATTTATACTGTGCAAAAACAATTATTTTTATTTTATTAATTTTAAATTAAGAAATGTTTTTAAAAAACTGTATTTTTATTTAAGTATTAATATGTATAATCATTTGATTTTCGCTCAGTTTAATAAATAAAGTTTCTTAAATAATTTTAAGACATCTAGTATATTATTATCAATTAACTGAAAAAAGAAAAAAAAAAGAGACATTTAACATTCTAAGAACAAAAAAGGGAAAAGGTGAGATAGAAAAAGCTTGAAGACGTCTGAGTAAACACTGTTTACTTTCTTTACTGCGGGAATTTCCCCCTCGTTTCCCTAGCATAAATAATATCTTCCCTACATAATTTCCCATCTCCGATACGCAGTCGGACCCCTGTTGAGCTTAACGCTCTTGATTACTTCCTGCACGCCATGTTTGAGGGGTGGAAATTTTCGGGATTACGGTAATCCCAACCCCGTATTTTTGAGCATTCTTTTTCTTGGGATTACGTTAATCCCCCCGTAAGCAAAAGGATCTGATGGTGATAGAAATGTATCTCTTTTTTAAAACTTTTAAATTCTCTAGATAAATTATAAATACCTCAACACATATAGGGTAGATGTGCCAGTAATGGACACCCTCAATGTTTTTGGTTTATAAAAAAATAACCAATAAAAATTCACCTTTTTTCATTGTATTAATATGCTTTCTTTAAATTCTAGTTTTAAATACAATCATAATATCAATTATCTATTACTTTTTGTGGGGTGTCCATTACTGGAATTTAGGGTGTTTTGATTTATTTCTGTTATTTACAATTAAATTTAGATTCACACTGGGAAATGTGACTATGAGCATGGTTAAATATTGTTGGTAGATTAATATAACATGAAAAAATGTGGAATATAACATTTATAACTATTAATTAAAAAATAATTTTTAAAGAAATTCCTCAAGGTCCATTACTGGCACATCTACCCTACATTTTTTTTTTTTTTTTTTTTTTTTTTTTTTTACAGTTTTAGTTATTTATAACACTTAAAATTTTGTATTTAATAATATTTCAGAAGAGCTACGTAAATAAAGCAGATTATAACAAAATGCAAATACTGTCATACCGTAAGGAGAAAAACTCTGAGCAGGGTTGCTTCCTCAGAACATACCAAATGGGAGAGGTGGGAGAGATAACAGCAGGTTGCAAACTTGGCACAATTAGCATTCGTTTGACGCTCTCAATTTTTACTATGCCTTCTATTCCACAACGCGAATACAGTAGAATTTAATAATATAATAAATAGAGAAATGTATTGGCAAAAACTATCACATTTTAAATCAAATCTTTATAATATGTTTTTTATAGGCATTAAGATTGTTCTCAAATCCAAAAGAGCTACTTTCTGACACATTTTTGAATTCATTTTTGTTCGGAAACGCATGAAATTGGCAGATGATGTTATTCAGAAACTAGATAATCGAAAGACGCTTTTTAATTTTTTGATAAAGGCAGAAGATCTTCCAGAAAATGCTGTGAAAGTCGACGTTTTGAATCGAATTTAAGACACCGCAGCACGAGAAAAGGTAAAAACGTATCGTCACGTAACAGGAATCGCTTTTAACGTGATAAGTAATTTATTTATTTAAAAAAATCAAAAACTCCTTTCGATTCCAAATCACTTCAACTCGACAGCTTGAGAAAAGTGGTCATGAGACATCAATCGATTATAATTTAAGATGTAATATGCATTATGCTTTAAGACTATATGATAATACTATGATGCTTTAAGACTGTGCTCAAGCTCTACGTAGTTACTTTCTGATCCATGCCTATTTTTTTTTTCGCAAATTCATGACACTTTCAAGTTTCCTTATTAAGAAGCTATAGAATCAAATAGCATTTTTCATTTTCTGACAAAGGCATACGATCTTTCAGAAAATGCTATCAAAATTGACGTTTTGAACCGAATTTCTGTATGCAATAATCCCAGAAAGTTGTCATGAGAGAACAATTATTTATAACTCAATATTTAATACATTTATCGAAAATTGAAAAACGCTATTCGATTCAAAATCATATTTTATTTTGAGAAGAAAAAACTCCGGGAATGTTTACCATGCTTGTGTAGAAAAATAAGAACAATCAAATGAACGTACTCAAAATCGTAACCGGGGTATTTCTGTCGTTTTATACGTTTTCGTTTTATGCAGTATATGAGGGAAAAAAATGTTATATATTTTATTAGTTTTTATTGTAGGAATTAATTTTATTTTTAATGAAGCACAGTTTTCCCTAGATTCCAAACGACAGTAAGGGTGTCGTTTTTTTGATTGAGAGGCAAGAAGGGTGGTATTTTTCAAATCATAATGGCAAGCAGGGAAGCAGGGTGCAGCACCCTTTTGAAATCACATAAGGGAAACTGTAAATAAAAGTGTAGTGATAGCCATGGCTTAAATTGCGCCGGAGCCCGGTTCCGGTAGTTTTCTACTTTTAGTAAATATTTAAATATTGGTCGGAATTCATCGGAGCCCATAAATACTGGGTTCCGGAGCCCAGTGCAAGCGATAAATATATTTAAAATTTTTATTTTGTTTGAAAAAAAAAAAATTGCTTTAAATTTTGCAAATACACATAATGTATGGAATATAAATATTCAGATTGGAGTGACGGTGGAGGGGGGGTGGGGCACGCTACGGTTATTAGTGCTGCAGAATATTAGGGCTCCGATACTTTTTTTGTTAAAAATTAAGCCCTGGTGAAAGTTTAACAATGCGAAAAAAAAATGCATATTTATTTTATAGAATAAATATGCTATGTATGTATAAAAGTTACCGAGTGGATTATGTGTGTTAATGTAATTCTTATTTTTCATATTTTAGCCCTGGGAAGAGCTTAGTCCTTAAAGGGACCATTTTTTAGTCCTCAAAAGGACTGTTTTTTTGTTTGTTTATGAGAATGAATTAGACTAATTCAAAGGCCAGATGTCATCGAAATCATTTCCACTATCATCATTTGACCGTCAAAACCAAAAACGTTTTGACCAAAAAAAACCGTCTGTCAATGGCAAAAGCTCAAAGCAGACTGCTACCTTTTCCTCTCCCCCTTTTCGCGCCTAAAGCTACAAACAAAGCCAACAATACTCCTGACCACCCGAAAATTAAGTGGACGAGTCCGTTTCTATAGTGACCACAGGGAGAAACAATTTTCTCAGAGTTTTTCTCCTTACGGTATGACAGTAATTGTTTACTAATTGTCTTCCAATCTTGTCCATGTTTAGTGTTGTTTTTATTTGTCATTTGTGTTAAAGAGCGCTAACCATACAACCAGAATATATATATATATATATATATATATATATATATATACGTATATAAAAACTTTTAAAACCATTTGATGTTTTTGCATTGCTCACCGAGTTTGTTTAAATCACATAAACGCTGAAATGTACTTCGCTTTAACTTTTTCAAACACCTGATAAACAAATACACAATGAAAAGGGAAAATCCATATCTCAGTACACACTCAAGGGAAGAAAACAAAGCATTTTTTTCCCTTTTCGCCTCTGCTGACGCATGCGCAGAAACGAGCTAATCAGAAGCCGAAATTTTCTAAGTCGTACCATTAGCAGTCGTTCTCTCCCTAGACTCTTGTGTGACAGGTGACTACAATTATATATCTTGTTTGCAAATACAAGGAGCACAACGTAACAGGTACTCACTTGTTATTGAACGAATTGAAAGACCAAATCAATCAGCCTATTTACTAAAGATATTATATATAAATAATCCTTTTAAATTTTTATGGTGTCAGTTTTTGGATAAAAGAGCAGTGATTTTTCAAAATGGAATATTCAATCTATACGAATGTATGAAATATTATTATTCATTTACATTTATTGTTTTACACTGTCAGTAAATTAGTGGTTGACTATGACTATACACTCATTTGCGGTAGAAATATGAATACTATTATAGATACAGTATTCACGCTAAGAATACAAATACTATGTTGAGTGACATTTTCTAAGAAATCTTCAGCGCTAATAATTTCCACTCTTATCTACACACATAAAATACAATAGGGGATATTCACTGATTCTACCTTTCTTCATAATTGATTAGAAATATTTTTTCCGAAGTATAACATACACAAAACATACTCATGTAAATGTATACATCATAGACATAATTTCCGGAATTCGTGAGAATGGAGAAGCAAATTAATGATTAAGATGCTTATCTCAGTACGCAGGTATAAGGATTCTTTGAACATTATTAAAACTATATAATCATAAACTGTTTTATTTAAGAATATATCATTAGTTATATTTTCTTACTGTTAAGAAACTCTCAGTTTATGTTATTGGCTGTTTAAACACCATTATACAGGGTATTCTAAAATAGATTGACTGTTTATTTAAATTGCACTTAAATTAAACTGTGGCAGCTATGGAAGTCGTTCTTGCAGGAGATTAATGTGTGACGTCGAGGAAGGAGGGCGGGATTTATGCATCAGCCACTTTTGGTCATATTGCTACAGAAGGGGCTTCAGGAAAGACTTTTGACTAGAAAAGTGGCTCGAATTACCATTCTCGTTCGAGGAAAACCTTACACAGTCACCCTGCTTGGAATCGGAGTAGCAAATGTAGGCCCAAGCTCCTTATTTCGGGGCCAGTATGCTAACCACTGAGCTGAATGGACCCACGTGACGTGGAGTCGGGAATTATTTTACTTCACTTCTTTTTTAATTCCAAGTATTCACCAATAGGTGGCACAGCTCTGTCTGAAACTGCTAGAACTCCCAAACCAATGTGTAAAAGATCAATCGAGGTGCATTCATTTTTTTACCCATGTTTAATTTTAGCTTTTGAAAGGCGAGAAAATGGTTTGAATTTTGAAACAGCAAGCTTATTTTGAGCATTATTGGGACTTAAAATGGCCTATGGAGGTGCTGATCGCAGCCGTCGGTACAGGATAATTGCCCCTTTAACTAATGCTAAAATACCACTGAAACCATTATTTATTGTAAACGCGTTTGAAAGTGTTAGATATTCACATTTGGATAATTTTTATCTTGTAATATAAACACAGAAGCCAAATATCACATGAAATCTGAAATTGTGCGAAAAAAATAATCATTAAGAACAAATTTAAAATGCATGTAATGCAATGGGCTTGAAAGGGATTTTCCTAAAGCGAGAAGTTATATCCTTTTTCATCCAGATGACGTATTCGAGCGCTTGATTTCCCAATTACAATTTCAGACGCAATCTATATGTGATATTTAAAGCTAAAATTAAGAAGCATTGTTGAGAAATTCTTGACATCACACATTCCTTTCCCGCAAGAATAGATTCAATAGCTGTCACTTTTTACATGTTACAGAATTTTAAAAAAACATCAGTTCATTTTAAGACACCTTGTATATAAATAAGCTGGCAGTACTTTCGTTTACTGTAGCCCTCGCCATTTTGGAAATTTTTTACGCCAATCTTGGCGTAAACAGGGGTTTTCTAAGAGCTGATGCCATCTGGTGTTTTTATTGCAAACAACGACATGTTTGGTTTGCGACTTTGTTTTTTCGTCATAATGCTTGCATGAGCCCTTGCACTTATGAATGAAAATAGATATAAGCCCTATGGGAGACTATTTTCACCTAATATCGTAAAAAATTTTCAGGGATCACGCATACATTACGGAAAAAACTAAGTTGAAACATATCGTCTCTTCAATAAAAATAGTTTACCTAACCCGAAAGTCACGCCAGCAAATTACTTTTGAATAAAAAAATTAATCAACCTTTTAAATAATGTCCTTTCTTCTTAGCTGAAAAAAGGGGAAAGAAAGAAAATTCTATTTTACAAGGTCTGAGAAAAAACCCTATTTGCTCAGAAATAATAATAGTAATAAATCATTTTCGTCACTCGTCAAATGTAAAATTAGGAATAAAAGTTTTTTCTTTATTTCTAAAATAAGAATATAGTTTTAAAATGTGTGTGCTTAAAATTTAGAAATTATGCTAAAGCTTAGAAAATAATCATTTAAGAAATATATTCTAAATTAAAATTGAAAATTATCTTAATTAAACGAGATTTTGACTAAAAATGAAAAAGACCAATAATTTAAAATTGTAAACTGAAGTTTGTAAAACTTTTTTTTTTTTTGTAAATTTTATAAAAAGCATAGTTTTTTTTCCCTCCTTTTCCTTTTACAATTGTTTCCAATTGATTAAGCAGTTGACTAGCAAGCTTGCTAGTAATACTTAATTACTATATTAACTGGAAACAATTGTAAATGGGAAGAAAATAATACGAAATGCGGAAGTTTTATTGATTTACCTTTTTCTGTACACTAGCCGATCCCGCGCAGAATATCTGCACTTTAGTGTCTACTCTTTTAAATACTATATGCATTTTAGAATACACGAATTTCAGCATTATATGTATAAATCATACATAAAATATGTGTATATATCATATATAAAAACTTTTCCACTTGGGACTGGATACTTCGAAATAAAAAATATATACACATAATAAGATATGGACACCATTTGGAAATATGAAAACAGAGGTATTTTCTCAGCGTCGTGCATATCAAAACCTTTGCATGTGCACAATAGTTGCTGAATACTCTTTAAAATAAAATAAAGAAAAGGATACATATATATTGAAAATATGTACACCATTCACTATTAGGAAAATATTTTTATCTGTTTTTTAAATTTTCTGCATAGAAAACGTCTTTATTACACAATTGTAAATTTCAGAGCTTAGAGACATTATTATTAATTTCAATTGACAAATTGTTTGTCACTGTTAGTATGGTTCCTTTTTTAAGCTTTTGAGGTGTCACCGTTAAAAAATCAATGTTACTGAAAAGTTGCTGCACTAGATCTTGTATATCTGGATAGAAAAATTGAGGGCAACTTAATAGTTTCCCCACTTTGACATTCGCCAACCTGTAACAGCCAACTTGCTAACTCTCTCTCTGTTTGAAGGGCACGCATACTTTCTGTAAGATGCATAATGTAAAAAATCTTTTCTTCTTTATGCAACTTGAAACTGTTAGTGATCTTCAGCCTCTAAAAATGACAGGTAGGACTGACTCGAAGGAAATCTCCACCCAATAAGATTATTTGGTGCTTCTCTATTATCCCGTCGATCACTTTTTATAACAAAAAGCTATCGCCAAAGTGTAAGATTAAACGCCAAAAATGCGGTCCCATTTACTTGATGTCAGAAACATAATACGTGTTTGTTATGTTATCAAGTGGTTTTAAATTCGACATTTGGGGGTATTTTTCATTATGTTTTACTTATTTATTAGTTATTTCATTAATTAAAATAACAATTGTGTCCTTAAATTCTTATATTTTATTTATTTATTTATTCGGTACTTCTCTATTATCCCGTCAACCACTTTTCATAACAAAAAACTATCGCCAAACTGTAACGCCAAATAAAAGCAAGAACGTTGCCATTGAATATCAAAATAAATAAATAAATAAAATATAAGAATTTAAGGGCACAATTGTTATTTTAATGAATGAAATAACTCATAAATCAGTAAAACATAATGAAAAATACACGCAAATGTCGAATTAAAAACCACTTGATGACATAACAAATACGTATAATGCTTTTGACATCCAGTAAATGGGACTGCATTTTTGGCGTTTAATCTTACAGTTTGGTTGTTATGAAAAGTGGTCGACAGGATAATAGAGAAGTACTTATTATTCTGATATTCCAATGGCAACGTTTTCCCGTTTATTTGGCGATAGTTTTTTGCTATGAAAAGTGGTAGACGGGATAATAGAGATGTACCGATTATTTTATTCATTTATTATTATTATTTATTTGTTATCACTCAATCTATATTATAAATAACAAATATGTGCATCCGTAACATTCATAACGATGCGGACAACAATGAGATTAAACTGCATAAGGTACAACGATGGAGTTAATATTTTAATTAATAACAAAATGGCGCGTTTCTTGGTTTGATTTCGCACTTTATTTTCTTTCCTTTTTAGAAAGTAGCTAGTCTTTTTTTAATATAAATAAGAAAAATTACCGGCCAATTTTTACAAAAATTGCATTTTCAGATGCAAAAAATTTTTTACGTATGTGTGGTGACTTTTAAATCGATACTTCAAATACTTTTCTTATGCAACAAGACTCCCTTATCATAATATCATAATATCATATATCCCTTATCATAATACTATGATAGGGGGGCCTTGATTTGCAAATTAGTGAAAACAAACATCTTCGTTGCCATCGGCAAATTATAAATAATCGCGATTTCTGTGCCAGGTACGATAGCGAAATATATATATAGATAATGCCATCCTCATGTATAATTTTTATTTGATAAAAATGTCTGTGCAGCATTTTTTTTATTATTATTATTAATTTTTTACTTTAGAAAAACCAATAGTTTAAAAAATTCATCATATTTCTTGTCAATCCGTGCAACGCCAATTGCGCGGCGATTAGAGATTGGAGAGACTTTCATGCCAATCCAATCTCACTTATCAAGTCAGGTCATCCCACTTATCATGAAAACATGTAAACAAAACAGCACGACTACAGTGAACGCCGCAAAGCGCGATTCTTTTCTTAAGCTCTAATTATGTTACACGGCTCACTACATTTAAGCTATACTAAGTTTGACAGAAATACGTTTAAAAAATACACTGAAAATAAATTGAGCGACAATAACAGAAAGCGAAGTACATTAGTATAGGTTACTGTAGTATATAACAAAAATCATTACAGCCTAATTCCCATAAAATCATCAATACCCAAACAATATAATGCTACATTTATTTTATTCGTTTCCGTAACTTGGACGATACACGAACTAAGAAGTAAGTTTAAAGTTTGAAATTTCTGTTATATGTAACCTATTTAGTTCGAAAGAAATACTAAATATTATAGTTAACAATTATGTAAAAATATAAAATGATAGAAATAAAAAATAAAAGTTTTTATTAGCGTTATTTTAAAACAAGATAAATTATTTGACTTAAATTACTCTGACGGCTGAATATCAGTAATAATTTAAGTCTTTACAATTTCTCTTGAGATGGTTTTCTCTATGATTTTGATTAAAAATGTAGCACTACAGGACCAGTAAGGCTATTGGAACGGTTAATGATATAAAAATATTTTAATGTGTAATTATTGTACATAAGCCATACATGACATTTTCTCAGAATATATTGATTGACACTAATTTAATTTCAGAAAAAAAATAATGAAAATTCAGTATAGATTTTATTTAACTTACTTAAAAGTGAGTAAAGAAGATTACTTTATTTTTCTATTTCAACTAAATGAAATGTCACCATTTAATTTCAATAAATAAGATACCGAAACTGAAAAATTACCATTATTGCTATAAATACTGTAGAGATAATGTAAAATACCAAAACCGGACCATACCACGTAAAAAATGTTGCATTTATGATTGATGAAAGTTAAAAGCCACTTACTTACCTTAATGTTGCGGTTTCATAGCGAGAGCGAAATAAAATAATACTTTAAAACAAATTTCAACAATTAATTATGTTAAACAAAGACTTATATTAAACCGCTACCTCCGTAATACCAAATGCCTATCGCAATCACTCACTGTTTCTCCATGCTTCATACAAAAGTTGGAAGTTAACTTTTACTAAGTACAGTGTCATCTATCGGTGACAACTGACATGATCTTTAAATACCTACCGGTAAATATCGTAAACAAAGGCTGTATTGCAAATATTTATATGGAAAAAAAATTGTAATTAATTTCTAGAATTCACAAATTTATTTATTTTCTCATGTACTTTAGATACCAGTTTAAATTGTTGTAGTCACTGATATTTTTAATATAAAATATGTGTTTTTAATATAAAAGTTATTTCTTAAATTAATTATAATATATAAATTAACAGCAGTTACCAATATTTGCAAATAGATTTCCATCAGAAATAAAACAAATAGTGTTTATGGAGTGAAAATATTTATTAACATTATAAAATTGCACACAAAATTTAATTAATAGATCAAAAACTATGAGCATGTTTTAAAAAGGTTAATGCAAAATATGAAAGTAGTGGATTAAATTAAAATTTATTAAATAGTAAGAGATATATTTATCACAGACAATAAATAAGATTAATAAACAAAGTTAATGTAGGGTAAACGTGTTAGTAATGGACACCCTTAAGGAATATCGTTAAAAAATGTTTTTTAATTAATAGTTATAATTGATATATTTCAATTTTTTAACATTATATTACTCTCTCAGCAATACCTAACATTCTCGTAGTTCCATTTCCTATTTTGAATAAAAATTTAATTGTAGTAACAGAAATAGATCACAGCCTCCCAAATTCCAGTACTGGACACCCTACAAAAAGTAATAGATAGTTGTTTTTTTCTAATTGTATTTAGAATCAGAAGTTAATTAAAGCATATAGACCGGGAGGCGGCAGCACAGACACTCACCTCATTGAGTTCACGGCTGAAATTCCAGAATTAGTTAAAACTCGATCCCATATTAACCCATATTATACACCACATAATTTTAATCCGATTCAAACCAGAAATTTTTAATAAAATTTTACTGTTTTAATTTTGACGGAAAATGTTGAAAAATTGCTCTCCTGTATTTTGATCTAAATTCTTTTGTAAATACCGGTGTGAATTCGACGTTATAGGAACAAAAGTGCTTGCCCCTGAAAGGGTTGAAACGCAATCGGTCTGCCAAGTCATATCTTGGTGGAAAACACCTTAAAACGCGATATTAGCGACTGACTCGTAGGTTTACGAAAAGAGTATCACGTCACTCTGGCAGTCTGTAAAAAAAGATAAGTGGGATGCACCGCGGTAGCCTGTCTTTTTCGTTAGCCTCGGCACAGCTCTATTGTGTGATCCTGCCCCCGAAGGTATGAAAACATAGAGGACTGGGAACAGGAACACACAATGGTAAACCTAAGAGGCAACAGCTAAAATAGGGTTTTCGGGTGTTTTCCACCAAGATACCACTTACTTGGTTACCAAGATACCACTGATTTCCACTGACTTGGCAGACCAATTGCGTTTTAATATGCGAATCCAGTTTTAACTAATTCTGGAATTTCGACTGTGAACTCGATGAGGTGATTGTCTGTGCTGCCGCCTCCCGATCTAATACTAATAAAACAAAATAGTCATTTTAAAATAAATTAAACAGTTAGGATATCCATAAGTAATAAAGTATTTATGAGAATAATTAATTGTTTATATTAATTATTGTTATTCTCTTAAGATCAATAATATAATTATTTTAGATAGAGGATTTTAAATACTGAATTTCAGAGAAATACAGTTATCAAAGTATTAAGGTAATGGGGTGGGGAGAGGGTCAAGTAAAAAAAAAAGTGTTTTGGAACATCATTTTATGAAATCGTGTTTCCCATTAATTAAATTTCCTAAAATTACTCTATATATTACTTGTAGTAATTGATAATACAAATGTGAAAGAAATGAAACAGTGTCTTGAATGTTTTAAATACTAAAATAAAAGGATTTTAAAGAAATTGAAGTTTGAGACCACAGATCTGAAAATTTATTAGTTTTATTTCTGCAATAAATGTGATTAATATTTATAGTATTCTTTAATAAACAGATATGAATAATCAAACATTGAAGACAGGAAGTAAGTTTCTCATGGAGTTAAAGCTCTTCTTATTCCAATGAAGAGCATTTTTTAAGTTACACGAGTTGTTAAAATTCTATTATTTTCTTTTTTCAATGTTTGATCACCGCCTCATGAATACTAGGCCTGTTCGCTGACAAAAATGGTTTCTGTCGCAGGCGGATTTTTTTTTCAGCGTTTGGACAGTCCCTCGAACTTCAACACCAATAATTTCTAAAAGTTTTCTTCACATTGTTTTTCTGAAATCAAATAAGTCAAAGAAAACTTTTAGATATTATTGGTGTTGAAGTTCGAGCGACCGTACAAACACTGAAAAAAATCCTCCTGCGAAAATCGCCATTTTTGTCAGCGCGCAGGCCTAGTATTCAGGGGGCTGTGATTTGATTATTCGTTTCTGTATATAAATTGAATTTATTGTTAGGGATCTTTTTTTTTTTTTAATGTATCCTTAAAAGGACCCTTGACAATTTTTTCCAACTTAAAGCAGAACCTTTCATAAAAATTTTGATCCTAAAACAGACCCTGCATAAAAATTTTCATTTAAAAACAGGAACCCTTCACAAAATTCTTTGCCATAAAAATAGAACTTTCACAAAACTTTTCCGCTTATAAACTGAATCTTTCGCAAATTTAATTATCTCAAATAAAATCTGACCTGCCAAAAAATAATTGAATTTATCAAAGAACATATTACTTAGTTTTTTATACGTAAAAAAGTTCATGTGTAAAGGACAGATAGATACACGGCAGCCATAATATAACGATAATTTTAAATTTACAAAATTATGAATAGAATTTTCACAAATATAAAAACCTTTTCACAATTTTACAAAAACAGGAGGATTCTGTCAGAAAAATCTGGACAGGCCCCTGATTGTAGTAATGAAACTAGCAAATCTTCAGATCAGGGGCTCTGATGTCAATTCTACAATTTTGTCTTGAAATAATTTTAAAACATTTAACCCACAGTCACATTTCTTTCACATTTGTAGTACTTAGTATTACAAATATCGCTATCAGCAATCAGACCCGACGATTGCGTACTGATTAAATTAAATTAAATCCATGATTTTACTCAATGAACGCCAATAAGGCACACAGCAGTACGGCATTTTAGAAAGAATATATTACTTTTCATTTGCAAATGGAGTTTCTGTTTAAAAAAGACCAAATCACTGTAAAAAAGAAGAACATTGTAGCTTTGAAAATAACTTCTATAACGTGATCGTAAATACTACGACAGCGCACCCCAGATAGTAGCGCCATCTATCAGTTTTAACTGACTTTCATTTTTGAATCAAATGTGATAGGCATTTATATTAAGGAGGTAGCGGCTCAACATTGCAGTCGGTGTGTGCTATGACGCAACTTTTATACCCTGTTTACACCGGACATTTAAGATATCTTAGACCGCTATTTTTGAGGCGGTACCCTTCCAGAATTGAATACCTGTTCACACCGCAAAACTCATCTAAGATAACTCACTGAATATCACCGTGACTGAGATCGGAACAAACATAAAATGTATGCATGTGCTTAAGTTAAAGGCAGCCTCAACAGCCAATCGGTTAAAACTAGCCTCCAGAGCCAATCAAAGTGAGTGGTCCTGGCTGTATCTAGCAATCGAAAGTTTGAACTCAATGAGCGAGTTTGTGCAACTCCCTCTGTGAGTTCGGCAGTTTAAGCAATCTTAAATATCCTATCTGAACCGGGTATTGTATTATCATCTCCTGAGTCACAGAGTCAGCTTATGTTATTCCACGGTAAAACACGATCTTTCCCTTCCCCTTATAAGGTCGTACCAAAAAATCAAAATCCCTTTGTAGAAGGAGAATCAGATTTTCGCTCTGGGGAAATGTAGATGGCACTTTTACCCACCATGTCTAATGGAGAATTTCATGATCATTGCCTTTCACTCTTGTGTTTTCTTAGGTATCACTTAAATGAAATTGCGATTTTTTTATTTATTTTCAATAGAAAATGATTCACTGCTGTGTCCCATACTGCACTTCAAATTCACAGAAAAAAATACCTGAAATTTCTTTTCATGAATTTCCTTCAAAACCGGACTTGAGGAATAAATGGTTGAGAGTTATTAGGGTGGATTAGAACTCCTATAAAGAGGCTGGCACATCCTCACAGATTTGGCACCTGAATTGGAGCCCAGTCGAAAAACCAAGCTAATAAGAATCGGTTCAACCAATCAGAATCGATCCTTAGGCAACGCCAACTCCGGCTGCCGTAGATTGATGCTGAACTGGGTACCAATAATCCGAAACAAAATGGATATGCGTCAGCTCCTATTATAGGAGTCTTAGGATAGTTCAAATGAAAACGGAACAGGAGCTACAGAATGAAATGACACAGTTTATTTCAAACACAATCTCCAAATCTGCACAAGCACTTGTTCTACTGTTTCCCCAAATGGTGAATACCTTTCTCATAGAAGACCTTTGGCTGAAATTGGAAACAGTTTCGAACATTGTACATGACTTCGCTGTTCGAATAGAAACGGCGACCCTTCAAAGCCTTTTTCAGCGGACCAAAGATTGGATAGTCACATGCCGAAAGATCCGGGCTATACGGTGGTTATTCCAAGACTATCCACCGAAACTTCACCAATATCCCTTGCGGAAGTGATTGTGTCCGTCTTGCACACGAGTCTATCACAGTGCATGTTCTCCGTATACTGCCTTCATTCGCCGATGCACTTCGCGAAATCCAACTTCTTCTGTCACTAAATAACGAATAACACTCGGTTTCTCTTTTTAACTCACAAATATTCCGCAGACGCAGAGGAATAATAACAACCGATTACCTGGCGGACAAACTGTTGGCGATCGCCAGCGCATTGCCCGTGCTTCTGCGTGACTACCTAGGGCTAGTTCATTTCCTCAAATCCTATGGGGCATTATTTTTCCAATATCTCGTTTGCATTTCAATATTTTTAAACGATTTTTTTTTTATTTTGGCATTGGATAGTTGAGATCAATCTCTATTTCTGCCATTGATTACTTTTTAGATTTTGTTTACGACGACACTTTTACTTCCGGTACGCAATCAACGGCGGAAATAGAAATTGATCTCAACATTACCATGCAAAAAAAAAAAAAAGTTTAAAAATATTGAAGTGCAAACGAGATACAGTGAAACCTGTAAAGTTGACCACCCTTGTAAGTTGACCACCTGTCTATGTTGACCTCTGTTGTCCGGAACCAAATTTATCCTATACAAAACTATAAGACAAACCCTTTGTAACCTGACCACCTGTCTATCTTGTATCTTGACCACTGAAATTATTGAGATTTGACTAGAACTATTATAAAATGCCCATCAAAACCCTTTATAACTTGACCACCCAAAAAGCTAACAAATCATGAATAAAAAAAAGCAACTCTCCAAGTATTTTTTTTTTTTTTTCCTTTTTAACTAGAATTTCTAAAAGGGTGAAATAGTATTAACCTGGGAAATGCTTTTAGTAATGATAGGTGTAGGGAAATAATTCAAGGCTTATCTATTCTTACATTGTTGCTCTTGTGGATTTGGCTTTTCAACCCTCCCCCTCCATTCTTTGATTTCTTTCTTCTATTCCCCATTCTCTTATCATTCCTTCCCTTCTTTCAATAACCTCAGGCGTTAGTTCGTAAGCAGAAATATTTCCACCAGTTGCAATAGTTGCAATAGCAAACACAAGGAAGACTCCTTTAACTTTTTCAGAAGCTTTAGACTGTGTACAAAATTTAATGTGCTATGCTTCTGATAAGCAGCCTGATATTTCTGTTGCATTGAAAAACACTGGGCTGATGTAAAGTCCAAAAACCAGCGTCAAACTACAATAACAGAGTTATTCTTGGACAAATAGGTAATATAAATGACAAACTTAAATTTTAAAATTTTAGAATGTGTATGTGTCTTAACATGTGATTTTTTTTTTTATAAATTATGCGTAATAACTAGTATAGTTTGAAGAATCACTAATTGGCTGTGTATTGATTGATTGTTTAAAAAAAATAATAGTAGTATATTAACTAATTTTAAAATTGATACAAAACTATTAATTCACTCTTGTAGTTAATCTTTTCTTTTATAAGGTGTTAGAAAAATGCATGGTAATACAATATTATTTTAAAGCCCTGTCAATAAATGAAATTTTTGTAGTAAAGAATGATATGGTATGAATATTAGGTTAAAAAAAGTAAATTTATCATCACCCTTTATAAGTTGACCACCTCTCTAAGTTGACCACTGAAGTGTGGAACCGCAAGTGGTCAACTTACACAGGTTTTACTGTATTAGAAAAAGAATGCCCCATAGGATTAACATTAGCGTGCGTGTATTTTCGCCCGAGAGAAGAAGTTCCTTCCTATTGAGAGTCCGGACCAGGGCCGAAACTAGTTTTTTTTCACGGGGGGAAGCATGGATTTTGGCTTCCCCTTCCCTTCTCTTCCAAGTAAATTTACAAAGACAATTTTATAAATTTCTAATAGCCGACTTAAATTTTTAAATCTAAAATATGTAATCATAAAATACGTAATCATGAACTATGTGATCAGCTTTGTCAAATTCAATAAAACCTGCGAAATCGGAATAGAAATAAATAGGAAAAAATTCCGTTTTATACAGGTTTTCGTATTCGCAAATAGAATTGCCGGTATTCTTTCTGTTAGGACCATATAAATTTTCGTTTTAGACAGGATTTCGTTATAGAGAGATTTCATTTTCAAATATTTTACTGCGGTTGTAGAGTTAGATTAATTACAATTGAGTAGGTGCTTAAAATCATAGTGATATGAAGCACAATGTCTTAAGAAGTGAACAAAAAAAAAAAGTTTTAACTAAGTATTTTATTTTGTGAATTTTCCAGTGTTTAATATGTGCCGGACAGTCTCAGTTTTTATTTTTTATTTTCCAGCCGCAAAACATTTTTACCCAAATTTCATATATATTTTTTCGTATTAAATGACGAACCAAATGTTCATTCGGCGTCCCTTCCACCGTTCGTTCTGATGCCCGGGGAACATGCACCCTCTCCCCCCACCCCCTCTTAGTTTCGGCCCTGGTCCAGACCTACTCAGGTCGTATGAAAAAGATTTTGGAGTCAGCGCATGCAAACCTTCACGGCCTTTCAGTGAGTAAAAGCTATCGGGAGGAAGGGCTCCCTATCTGAACATTTACGGCGCCTGCTCGCTGCTTGGCTTACTTTACCTTTGGTGATGCTGTGGAGTTGATTTCTCCAAATACGCTGCTGAAGTGTGACGTTTCAACATGGCGCTGGGCATAAACAGATCGAAGGGCCCATTGAAATAACATAGAAGTAAAAAATAAAATCTTCTAGAGATAATAATTTTCATATTTGAAACACTGGTTAGACAAACATGGCGGTTGTTTACATCGTTTGAATCGGTGATGTTTATATTCATGTCTGTCACGATGTATTTATCTCTCTTTACTTATATGTAATTTGATGTCTTAATTATAAGTAAAGAGAAAATCATATTAAAATTAAAAAATTATTAGATTATTTTTAATAATTTACTTATTTTTATTCTTCATACATTTAATACATTAAAATTTAGTATTTTAATTTAATATATTATATTATTAATTTAAAAAAGTATTAATTTAATATAATTCATTATGATATTATTTATATATACAATATTAATTATTTATTAAGGTTAATACTAATTATAAATACAATATTAATTATTTATTAAGATTAATACTAATTATATGTACAATAATAATTATTTATTAAGATTAATACTAATTACAATTATAAATATTTTATTATTTATTAATATTAATTATAGTTTTTAATATTAAATATAATTATCAAGTAATTAATATTGTAGTTCCTATTATTATATTATAATTATTTTTAATTAATAATAATTAAATTACGCTAATATGATAATTTAAATTTATAAATTGTAATAATATTATTATTTATGTTATTAATTTATATCAAATATAAGTATATCAAGTATATCAATATAATTATAAATAATGATAATATACTATACAATTATAATAGCTATAATATAATAATAATAATGATAATTAAAACATATTAAGTTAAATATATATTACATTAAATTAATATTATGAATAATTAATACTAATAAATAATTATTTATCATTTTAAATGATTAATAAATATAATTGGTATTAATAAATAATATAAAATTAATTATTCATAATTTTAATATTTATTATTTAACTATAGATATATTTAAATAATATAATTAAATTAATACTTTTAATTAGTAATTATATATACGTATAATTAAATAATTAATTAAAATTATTAATAATTAATTTTATATTTATTAATATCAATTATATTTATTAATCATTTAAAAAGTTAAATAACTATTTATCATTAGTATTAATTATTAATAATATTAATTTAATGTAATATATAAATAATTTAATGTTTAAATTGATTTAATATTTAATATAATATAGTATATCATCTTAGTATTATAATTTAATATATAATATTTTATATTTATTCATATTATTATATCATATTTTATATATTTAATATATTATTTAATATATAATTTATATACTTAATTTAAATATTATTTATAATTTATGTATTATAATAATTTATAAACTATCTTTAATAGTTTTTAAAACATAAAATTAGTAAAATTATGAATTTAAATTAAATAAAAGTTTTGCTTATAAGTAGAAATATACCTTAAACTTTGCAGAATAGTGTCTGAAAGTTCTTATATATGAAAATTATTATTCCTAGAAGATTTTATATTTTACATCCATGTTATTTCAATGGGCATTTCAGTCAGCAATATTGATGACGTCACGACTTCAGCGGCGTTTTCTCTCTATTTGAAGAGTTATCCTTCTCGCCAAGCAAGCGATAAATTGCCAAATATATTAACGTAAATGATCTATTACGCATGTGCAGCAATCTCTGATAGGGAGCCTATCCTCCTGATAGGAGCCAGTCTTTCAGTGTCTCCGAACTCTTTCCCAAAGCCGAATATGTACATGTAGACCACAGACAATAGAACACTATACATGTATGAGGGGGTTAGAATGACAGTGGAGTAAGTCAATATTTAGTAATTTGAGAAATGAAGGGTTTCGTGAAACTTCTCGTATCGCCGTTGCATTAAGTGGTCCAACTTGTTTTGCCCTCTAGCGACTCCCTAAGTGAACTATGACTTATTTGACTGTCACACAGAACAGAAATTAATATACGTTCAGTGAAAATATGGTTATCTAGACTTTTTTAAATTTTGACTTATTCAACTGTCATTCTAAGCCCTAAATTTGTACTATCCTTTGATGTACACTTAAGAGTGCGACTTCCTTCTCTGATTTATTGAAATCGGCCGGTGGGCCAATTTTCATGAACAAACATATATCCATCGGGATCAAGTTACAAAATTTTGTGTTTTTACAATTCATGTTCATTTGTTAAATTATACGGTGTAAGTTTTCAATTTATGAAAATATATGTTGTGATTTGCAGACTGCACAGTCGGTACTAAAAAAAAGATACACTTGCCTTTATTCGCAGCCCACTTAGTTTAAAATTACACCCATGTTGTCATTAGACTCAAGATAGAGTCATCTTTCAAATTCAGGTTTTCAATACCAGATTTTCAGATGCAGTTTTTGATATGAACACAGTTTTTGAAATAGTGATCAAATAGTGAATAAATATTACACCAACTTCAATTTTTCAAATGTTAAACCCGCTTTTGACAGTTTATCTGAGTTCCTTGAATCAAATCAACCCGAAAAATTCTACAGTGTACATATTTTTGTTAAATCTTCATAGATGTCAAAATTTAAAGAATCTGATGTTAAATCTACGTGACGGACAATCTTTAACTTATATCTTCCTAAAAATATCATCCGATTAAAGATTTTTACTTTCAGTGAGATACATTGACTAGATCCAAACATATTCTGGACACTTTTTTTTTACCCACAAGCGTAATTTTAATTTTGAAAATGATTAATAAATTTATATTAAAATGAATTTTGTATTACATCCTACATCAATTGTTACATAAGCAGAATAGGCATTGTCAAAAATATCTCTGTGTAAGTTCACAGTTCATTGCAATCATTATTTTTCGACATTTAACCAAATTTTACTTTCTGAATGTCTAAAGAAGTCATATAATCAACTTTTTTTCCCCTATTTTTTTATTTCCTAAATGTTTGCTAGGCTACCCGCAAAATACTATACATATACCATACTTACATATTGTTTAATAGTTATTAAGTAATTTAAGAATGCTATATGCTATTCTTAAACTATTCAACAAAATGTAAAAGATTCTGAAAAACAGAGATTTTTTTTTTAAGTAAACAATAAATATTTAAATTTATTTCTTATATGTTTTATTTTCTGCGCGAAAATTTATGACATATTCACAAAGTTATTTAATATGCAAAAGCATGCAATATTTCTGCATGAATATTAAATTGTTTTGAAATCGAACAGCGTTCGTAATTTTCTGATATATGCATTGCATCTTGAATTAAAACAGATTGTTCTCCATTGCATGGGTGAGAATCGTAAGAAATTCGACTTATTTCCACTTTTCCTTTAAAATTTTATTCTAACCCTATTCTGAAAATCCTAATCCCCTCCCGTCTCCTTTTTCGCACTATACAAAATAAAAAATATATAAAGATGTACTAGTTTGATTTAAATTTTTGCTCCGTTAGTTTTTTTGTTGAGAAAATAGTCAGCTAAATTGTCCTTTATTTCACGAAATTTTTGCTTCCGCCATTGCCCCTCCCCCATCTCACAACCTTTTACTTTTTAAATTTTGATTTTAATAAACTAGTTACAATGAAACAGATAGTCATATACATGTAGTTACTAATTTTTATATTACGAGTTTATAATTGTATATAGACAAAGTAAAAGTAAATATTACAGTTCTGGAGTAAATAACTATCAAACTTTTATAATTATCTTATGTTCATTGTTTGACAATTTAATTTTTCTTCTTAGAAATAAAGAAAATCAGTAATAATCAGACTCTTATTTTAGTTTCTTAATTTTAGATTGGAAATATTTCCTGGGTTTTTATACTTAACAATTTGTTGACCGGCAATTTTGTATGAAATCTTGATTTTAAAACAGTATAAACTCCGCCCTCTTCTGAAAGTGTTTCATTGAATGTTTTTCCAGATAGGTTTTTAAAGTTTACTCATCAGAAAATATCGTAGAATGTACGGATTTAATATAAAATATCTCACAAACTAATAAAAAATATATGCACAAAATGATATAAATGCCTTTTCTGGTTTTAAATAAGGTAAAAGCCACGACCTTACTCAATGATGCTTGGTGAAACAAACACCAGTTAACTTCTGACCGGTCAACAAAGTATTGAAATAAATGTAAATATATATAATTTGCAGAGCAAATAAAAAAGTTGTTTTTATTTCCCAATTGTTTAAACCCTAAAAGAGATAGTTATTAAGATATTTTCTTCAATTGGCTCTATACAGGGTGTTTCTAAACTCATGGTACAAACTTTAAGGGTAGGTAGAGCACACAGTAACAATCATTTATTTTATAGGAATGTATGGGACCATGTGACGCATTAAGGTAAAAACACCAGGGAGACAATTAGGCCCCTTTTTTAATTTTCAAAATTTCTCATTCATACCAGGAAATTTTTATGCTATACTTTTCTTGATATTTCATAATTACTTAACTATAAAATTCTTCTTTGAAAATGTTTGATATGAAATCAAAATTTTTGAATTAAAAAAACCCCGCAAAACTGGCAAATTTATCAAACGAAATACGTGAATGAAAAAGCTAAAATGTTTATTTACAATGTAGTTTACAAGTAAATAATAATGCATACAATAATAATACAATAAGTGTTCAAAATTGCGCCCACCAACTGTGATACAGGCTTCGCAGCGTCGGTTGAACGATTGGCGCACACTTCTAAAGATGTCAGGCATTTTCCGCACACGTGCAGCAGCTTCGGATATGCGAGATACTAGATTTTCGTCTGAGTCAACTGGAGTCTCATAAACAAGACTCTTCAGATGTCCCCATAAACAGAAATCAAGGTTTGATAAATCGGGAGATCGCGGTGGCCAAGGAACTGGTCCACCACGCCCAATCCTTCGAGTCCCAAATGTGGCATTCAGGTAACTGCGCACATCAGTGGTGAAGTGCGCGGGCGCTCCATCATGTTGAAACCACATCCGGTTACGAATGGTGATCGGAACATCTTGCAGCAGTTCTGGTAAAACCTGTTACAAGAAAATAAGGTAACAGCGACCATCCAGCCTCTTTGTTAGTAGGTATGGGCCAATCAAATAATTATTAACAATACCCGCCCACAAATTCACAGAAAATCGTTGTTGATAAACATGTGGCCGCGTTGCATGTGTATTATTGGTTGCCCAAAGATGGAAATTGTGCGCATTAAATACACCCTCGCGTGTAAATACTGCCTCATCTGTAAATAGAATATGAGCAGTAAAGTCTGGCTACAATACATGCTGCTGCAAAAGTTCAACCGCAGAAGATAGTCTTCCGGATTCAAATTTCGTACACGTTGGAAACGGAAGGGATGCAATCGATTTTCATTTAACACTCTCCAAACGGTCGGATGACTCACACCTAAATTCTGTGCAACAGCTCTTGTACTTGATTCTGGCCTTTCACTCACAAGATTCAAAATAATATCTTCCAGGCTTGCACTGCGTACAGCTCTTTCTCGCCCAGTTTCCTGTCTGGTGACGTGGAAAAAACCTGTTTCAGAAAGCTGACGGTGTAAGCGCTGAAACATTCTATGATCAGGCATTCTTCTGCGAGGAAACTGCTCCTGATACATTCGTAGGGCAGCCCTGGCGTTGCCATTTGTACGACCATACATGAAATGCATGTCGGCTTTTAAAGTCTTCCATGACGAACGATAGCACAATTAAAAATGGCGATTTCTTCTACTTGAATGCATGGTATTGAACGGCGACCAGTCACTTACTGCCCTCTACCGCCTGCGGAATCAAACAAAAACTCCATTTCTATTTAAAAAAATTTCGATTTCATACCAAAAATTTTCAAAGAAGAATTTTATTATTAAGTAATTATGAAATGTCGACAAAAGGATAGCATAAAAAATTTCTGGTATGAATGAGAAATTTTGAAAATTAGAAAAGGGGCCTAATTACCCCCCTGGTGTTTTTACCTTAATGCGTCACTTTGTCCCATACATTCCTATACAACAAATGATTGTTACTGTGTGCTCTACCTACCCTTAAAGTTTGTACCATGAGTTTAGAAACACCCTGTATTTAATGTTGTCAGGATCTTTAATTAAAAAAATAAAAGAGTTCAACACTATTTTTTTTTATAATGTATTGCAAGACATAATGCACTGTAATGCATAAGCATATATGCCGGTATCTATGCAATAGAAGCAAAAAGTTTGGTTTCAATCAACTAAATGCCAATAAAAATTAAACCAAATTAGTGATGAGTTTTTTTTTTTTTTTTTTTTTTTTTTTTTACAGTTGGAAAAAAAGGTAGATACCGGTTATATATATAATAGTTAAAAGGATGGGGAAATGCTGAAATCTAAAAAATATTAATTTATAAAAAAATGCAAGTTTTTTTTTTTTTACTTACAAATTTGCTTTTAAATAATAATAAATAAAAAAATATTTGAAGATGTTTACCAGAAAATATGCCTCGCTAAAATATGCCAACTGAATGTGAAACTGTAGCAGTGAAATATTTTAAATACTAAAAAGTATGAAATATAAATAAAAATTAAAGAGATTAATATATATATTTTTAATACGATTTTACCAATTAATAGTTTAATTATGATTATTCATTGAGAAAAACAATTTAGGAATTCTGAATACATAGTTTAACTACGTTTGTATCCCTTTTTTATTGTCATATCTTAAAAAAGAAAGAGCAAAAATGATATTTTTTGTAATAGAATCACCAATTTTCAGTTTCTACCATTTTTTTTTCTCCCCATCTTTCAAAAAGATTTTGATTTTTTTGGGTACACCGAAAATAGACCACTTGCTGTTTTTGTATTATGTAACACAAGCAGGATCAAAACAACGAGAGTTTTGTTTTTTCAGCATCTTAAATAATTTTACACATTTTTACATAAATTTCACATATTTATAGACGCTGGTACAGTGCCTACTTCTAGGCACTGTAACACTGGAACTAACGTTTAGTGCAAGACTCCCTTATCATAGATGAGACTTGACAATCCAGAGAAAGTCTATGGGAGAAAATGTCCGCGGTAATTGCCAACTTATTCATTGACTTTCTCCGGAAAGTATCGCCGCCTGGCGGATACTACGCACAGTTGCCATGTTTCGAGCTTTTTGAACACCAGTATATTTTTAGAGAAAATGTTGTTCTTTTAAATCCCAGAATTCTCCGATCAAACAAAACAAAATTCTCTCTACTAAAAAACTGGTATCCAAAAAGATAATAGAAAAATCTATAGAAAAATCTAGCTGGTCTGCTACCGCATAGCTGCCAACTTTTACGCTTTTTTCTTACCACTAAAATTTAGTAGAATTTTTTTCATCATGTAATAACACGATATTGTCAATTTCATAAGAGAAAATTTACTATAAAATTTTAGTGGTAGGAAAACTATTAGTTCATAAGCAAATGCATAGAACAAATGGAGCTGTCAAAAATTTTTGTGTTATTTCGTGTCGTAAATACTATTACTGACGATTGATGGCGCTAGTAGCAGGACAAGTATAGCGGTCAAAGGCAACTTGCTGATTGAGAGGTCTGATACTATGATAAGGAGGTCTTGGTTTAGTGATTACACATTCAAGCAATAAATTCGATGGCAACGCCGCCTAAGAAAAGGTAATTTTTTGGATATATTCTACTAAAGCAATACCGGTATACGCGATTTCCACACTATAAATTTCTAGACTCTGTACTATAGGTGCTACGTATTTATATAATTACGAACGCACCTAAAAAACAAAAACAAGTTTAAAGAAGTAGTTTTACAATAGCGTTATGTTCAACGAGCAAAAAATATTGTAAGGAATTGGAATATCACCAAACAGCTTTCCGCTTTAATGCAACAGTCTAAACATTTAAGGGATGAAAAAAAAAAAAGAGTAAAGTAAAGAAAAAAAAAATCGAAAATTTTGACTTAAAGAAGTACAATCTCCCCTCATCTCAAGAACAATGGATATATAGATGTTCACGACCATTTCTAGTTCAGTGAGAATAATTAAAAATTAATGACAACCAATAATATGCACATTCACGGCCAACAACTGATTTTAACAAAGGGATGGATCCTGTCTCTGAATATTCTTATTAGGTGTGTAATGCTACTATAATTGGGAAATTATTGCACAGAATATTATTGTAAAGGAGGATACAAGAAATATTTGTAACAGCAATTCAAACATAATTTTTGCAATTTTTTTTTTATTTCTTCATTATAAAATTTTATTTTCATACAAAGGAATTTTCAGAGAAAAAAAAATATTAAATGAATAATATATGTGTTACCTTCTTTAAATAAATGAAGATAATAATGGAGAAAATTATCTGGAATATGCAGATATATATATATATATATATATATATATATATATATATATATATTATCAGTCTTCATTAAATATGTTTTTTCAATACGATTTTTTAAAATATTCTGTCAAAAAATAACTTTTTAGTACCAAAAAAGTAACTTTCTTTGTAGAATGTCCTACATTGTATAGATACATTAAAAAAATTATACAATTTACCCGTATAAGGCAATGGATCTTAAACTACTACCAAATTTTGGTCTTTTTTATTATATATATATTCTTTGTTTTTAATAGAACAGTAATAAAAACGTTTCATTTTCTTATAAAAGTAGCCAAGGCTCATTTTACCAAATACGCATTTTTTGCTTAAAACATATTTATACTTTTATAATATTCATTTAAAAAAAATAATCATAAGGGGGAAAGGGAAACCATTTAAATTATTCTTAAGATAATTTAAGATTTTAGTTCTTAAGATTCTAGATTAGATCTAACGTTTATTAAAATAATGTGCAAATAATATAAACACACTTGACTGCTTTTGATTATGAAGTAAAATAAAAATAATAATAAAGTACATATTTCTAATACAGGAAGTCTATCCTGTCTATGGGCCCCACCAGTGGCTGAGAGGTTCTGCTCTCGAAGCTGGTAGACGGGAGGTGCTAGGTTCAAACCCCTGTCACGCTCGTCGACCTAACCGTTCGGAGTTTTCCGTGGTTTTCTTTGAACCTTGCGTAAATAAGGGTTAGGATCCCTTAAAAAGACCCCCACGGAGGGCACTCCCCCCCTAGGGCCTATATCCCTCGTGTTGATAATTGGCCGTCATAAATCAACCCAACCCATCCTGTCTATGAATTTCAGTTAAATTTATAAAATACAGAACAGATTGTAAGGCTTTTTCCTTTATTGCGCTGTACAAATTCTTTTGGCACCGCCCCAATTACTTCCATGCCTAGCACGTCAATGGAATGAGATCATAGGAAATATTTGCTGCGGGTTTCAAAATGAGGCTGGAAAGGTAACCAGGTGTTATTAAAGCTCTTATAGAATTCTATAGAAATGTAAATTTAAAAATACATAATAATATGAATATTGCAGATTTCTATAGAAATGTAAATTTAAAAATATATAATAATATGAATATTATTGCTTTCGTCAATAAAATTAATAAATCAAGGAAGTATTCGAATGAAGTACTAGTTTGAAATTTATTAATATTTGCAAGGAGAAGAAAATAGGCGGGCAGAAACGAGTAAATACATTAAAGCAGTGATTTTCACAGTATGCGACACGTCCCCACCTGGGTAGTGTAAGAAATTTTCAGCTTGCTTTGATGAAGTTAGTAATGTTAGTTTCAAAATTCTTACAAATAAAATTCAGAATTGATAATGTTCTTTAATTTAAATCGAGTGTATTTTATTGTCTTTCACATAATATGATATTCATTAAATACTAATACTTTGAAAACAGAAAATAAATAGACCAAACACATTTCATGTTGTCTTCTACTATTATCCACTCATTTAATTCAAGATCGACAGGGAAAGGGGAGGCGCATGCAGATTTTGGTATCTGCAACAACAAAATATTTGAACATGTATGCAATGCATTATATAATATTGCATTACCATTGCGGTCGACATTTTGTCTTGATCATATAACGTTGCCGTGTATAGGTGACAGGTGACTACAATTATATATCTTGTTATGCAAATACAAGGAGCACAACTTAACAGGTACTCACTCGTTATTGAACGAATTGAAACATTGAAAGTCGAAGCGAATCAGCTTATTTTACGAAAGATATTATATATAAATAATCCTTTTAAATTTTTATGGTGTCAGATTTGGATAAAAGAGCAGTGATTTACAAAGTGGAATATACAATCTATACGAATGTATGAAATATTATTATTCATTTACATTTATTGTTTTACACTGTCAGTAAATTAGTGGTTGACTATGACTATACACTTATTTGCGGTAGAAATATGAATACTATTATAGATACAGTATTCACGCTAAGAATACAAATACTATGTTGAGTGACATTTTCTAAGAAATCTTCAGCGCTAATAATTTCCACTCTTATCTACACACATAAAATACAATAGGGGATATTCACTGATTCTACCTTTCTTCATATATTGATTAGAAATATTTTTTCCGAAGTATAACATACACAAAACATACTCATGTAAATGTATACATCATAGACATAATTTCCGGAATTCGTGAGAATGGAGAAGCAAATTAATGATTAAGATGCTTATCTCAGTACGCAGCTATAAGGATTCTTTGAACATTATTAAAACTATATAATTATAAACTGTTTTATTTAAGAATATATCATTAGTTATATTTTCTTACTGTTAAGAAACTCTCAGGTTATGTTATTGGCTGTTTAAACACCATTATACAGGGTATTCTAAAATGGATTGATTGTTTATTTAAATTGCACTTAAATTAAACTGTGGCAGCTATGGAAGTCGTTCTTGCAGGAGATTAATGTGTGACGTCGAGAAAGGAGGGCGGGATTTATGCATCAGCCACTTTTGGTCATATTGCTACAGAAGGGGCTTCAGGAAAGACTTTTCACTAGAAAAGTGGCTCGAATTACCATTCTCGTTCGAGGAAATCCTTACACAGTCACCCTGCTTGCAATCGGAGTAGCAAATGTAGGCCCAAGCTCCTTATTTCGGGGCCAGTATGCTAACCACTGAGCGGAATGGATCCACGTGACGTGGAGTCGGGAATTATTTTACTACACTTCTTTTTTAATTCCAAGTATTCACCAATAGGTGGCACAGCTCTGTCTGAAACTGCTAGAACACCCAAACCAATGTGTAAAAGATCAATCGAGGTTCATTCATTTTTTACCCATCTTTAATTTTAGCTTTTGAAAGGCGAAAAAATGATTTGAATTTTGAAACAGCAAGCTTATTTTGAGCATTATTGGAACTTAAAATGGCCTATGGAGGTGCTGATCGCAGCCGTCGGTACAGGATAATTGCCCCTTTAACTAATTCTAAAATACCACTGAAACCATTATTTCTTGTAAACGCGTTTGAAAGTGTTAGATATTCACATTTGGATAATTTTTATCTTGTAATATAAACACAGAAGCCAAATATCACATGAAATCTGAAATTGTGCAAAAAAATAATCATTAAGAACAAATTAAAAATGCATGTAATGCAATGAGCTTGAAAGGGATTTTCCTAAAGCGAGAAGTTATATCCTTTTTCATCCAGATGACGTATTCGAGCGCTTGATTTCCCAATTACAATTTCAGACGCAATCTATATGTGATACTTAAAGCTAAAATTAAGAAGCATTGTTGAGAAATTCTTGACATCACACATTCCTTTCCCGCAAGAATAGATTCAATAGCTGTCACTTTTTACATGTTACAGAATTCAGTTCATTTTAAGACACCTTGTATATAAATAAGCTGGCAGTACTTTCGTTTACTGTAGCCCTCGCCATTTTGGAAATTTTTTACGCCAATCTTGGCGTAAACAGGGGTTTTCTAAGAGCTGATGCCATCTGGTGTTTTTATTGCAAAAAACGATATGTTTGGTTTGCGACTTTGTTTTTTCGTCATAATGCTTGCATGAGCCCTTGCACTTATGAATGAAAATAGATATAAGCCCTATGGGAGACTAACCTAATTTCGTAAAAAAATTTCAGGGATCACGCATACATTATGGAAAAAACTAAGTTGAAACATATCTTCTCTTCAATAAAAATAGTTTATCTAACCCGAAGGTCACGCCAGCAAATTACTTTTGAATAAAAAAATTAATCAACCTTTTAAATAATGTCCTTTGTTCTTAGCTGAAAAAAGGGGAAAGAAAGAAAATTCTATTTTACAAGGTCTGAGAAAAAACCCTATTTGCTCAGAAATAATAATAGTAATAAATCATTTTCGTCACTCGTCAAATGTAAAATTAGGAATAAAAGTTTTTTCTTTATTTCTAAAATAAGAATATAGTTTTAAAATGTGCGTGCTTAAAATTTAGAAATTATGCTAAAGCTTTGAAAATAATAATTTAAGAAATATATTCTAAATTAAAATTGAAAATTATCTTAATTAAACGAGATTTTGACTAAAAATGAAAAAGACCAATAATTTAAAATTGTAAACTGAAGTTTGCAAAACTTTTTTTTTTTTGTAAATCTTATAAAAAGCATAGTTTTTTTTTCTCCTTTTCCTTTTACAATTGTTTCCAGTTGATTAAGCAGTTGACTAGCAAGCTTGCTAGTAATACTTAATTACTATATTAACTGGAAACAATTGTAAATGGGAAGAAAATAATACGAAATGCGGAAGTTTTATTGATTTACCTTTTTCTGTACACTAGCCGATCCCGCGCAGAGTATCTGCACATTAGTGTCTACTCTTTTAAATACTATATGCATTTTAGAATACACGAATTTCAGCATTATATGTATAAATCATATATAAAATATGTGTATATATCATATATAAAAACTTTTCCACTTGAAACTGGATACTTCGAAATAAAAAATATATACACATAATAAGATATGGACACCATTTGGAAATATGAAAACAGAGGTATTTTCTCAGCGTCGTGCATATCAAAACCTTTGCATGTGCACAATAGTTGCTGAATACTCTTTAAAATAAAATAAAGAAAAGGATACATATACTATATTGAAAATAACTACACCATTCACTATTAGGAAAATAATTTTATCTGTTTTTTAAATTTTCTGCATCGAAAACGTCTTTATATACAGAATTGTAAATTTCAGAGCTTAGAGACATTATTATTAATTTCAATTGACAAATTGTTTGTCACCGTTAGTATGGTTCCTTTTTTAAGCTTTTGAGGTGTCACCGTTAAAAAATCAATGTTACTGAAAAGTTGCTGCACTAGATCTTGTATATCTGGATAGCAAAATTGAGGGCAACTTAATAGTTTCCCCACTTTGACATTCGCCAACCTGTAACAGCCAACTTGCTAACTCTCTCTCTGTTTGAAGGGCACGCATACTTTCTGTAAGATACATAATGTAAAAATCTTTTCTTCTTTATGCAACTTGAAACTGTTAGTGATCTTCAGCCTCTAAAAATGACAGGTAGGACTGACTCGAAGGAAATCTCCACCCAATAAGATTATTTGGTGCTTCTCTATTATCTCGTCGATCACGTTTTATAACAAAAAGCTATCGCCAAACTGTAAGATTAAACGCCAAAAATGCGGTCCCATTTACTTGATGTCAGAAACATAATACGTGTTTGTTATGTTATCAAGTGGTTTTTAATTTGACATTTGCGGGTATTTTTCATTATGTTTTACTTATTTATTAGTTATTTCATTAATTAAAATAACAATTGTGTCCTTAAATTCTTATATTTTATTTATTTATTTATTCGGTACTTCTCTATTATACCGTCAACCACTTTTCATAACAAAAAACTATCGCCAAACTGTAACGCCAAATAAACGCGAGAACGTTGCCATTGGAATATCAAAATAAATAAATAAATAAAATATAAGAATTTAAGGGTAAAATTGTTATTTTAATGAATGAAATAACTCATAAATCAGTAAAACATAATGAAAAATACACGCAAATGTCGAATTAAAAACCACTTGATGACATAACAAATACGTATAATGCTTCTGACATCCAGTAAATGAGACTGCATTTTTGGCGTTTAATCTTACAGTTTGGTTGTTATGAAAAGTGGTCGACAGGATAATAGAGAAGTACTTATTATTCTGATATTCCAATGGCAACGTTTTCCCGTTTATTTGGCGTTACAGTTTGGCGATAGTTTTTTTTCTATGAAAAGTGGTCGACGAGATAATAGAGATGTACCGATTATTTTATTCATTTATTATTATTATTTATTTGTTATCACTCAATCTATATTATAAATAACAAATATGTGCATCCGTAACATTGACGTCATAACGATGCGGACAACAATGAGATTAAACTGCATAAGGTACAACGATGGAGTTAATATTTTAATTAATAACAAAATGGTGCGTTTCTCGGTTTGATTTCGCACTTTATTTTCTTTCCTTTTTAGAAAGTAGCTAGTCTTTTTTTAATATAAATAAGAAAAATTACCTGCCAATTTTTACAAAAATTGCATTTTCAGATGAAAAAGTTTTTTTTACGTATGTGTGGTGACTTTTAAATCGATACTTCAAATACTTTTCTTATGCAACAAGACTCCCTTATCATAATATCATATATCATATCATATATCCCTTATCATAATACTATGATAGGGGGGCCTTGATTTGCAAATTAGTGAAAACAAACATCTTCGTTGCCATCGGCAAATTATAAATAATCGCGATTTCTGTGCCAGGTACGATAGCGAAATATATATATAGATAATGCCATCCTTATGTATAATTTTTATTTGATAAAACTGTCTGTGCAGCATTTTTTTTATTATTATTAATTTTTTACTTTAGAAAAACCAATAGTTTAAAAAATTCATCATATTTCTTGTCAATCCGTGCAACGCCAATTGCGCGGCAATTAGAGATTGGAGAGACTTTCATGCCAATCCAATCTCACTTATCAAGTCAGGTCCCACTTATCATGAAAACATGTAAACAAAACAGCACGACTACAGTGAACGCAGCAAAGCGCGATTCTTTTCTTAAGCTCTAATTATGTTACACGGTTCACTACATTTAAGCTATACTAAGTTTGACAGAAATACGTTTAAAATATACACTGAAAATAAATTGAGCGACAAAGAGAGAAAGCGAAGTACAGTAGTATAGGTTACTGTAGTATATAACAAAAATCATTACAGCCTAATTCCCATAAAATCATCAATACCCAAACAATATAATACTACATTTATTTTATTCGTTTCCGTAACTTGGACGATCCACGAACTAAGAAGTAAGTTCATTGTTTGAAATTTCTGTTATATGTAACCTATTTAGTTCGAAAGAAATACTAAATATTATAGTTAACAATTATGTAAAAATATAAAATGATAGAAATAAAATAAAAGTTTTTATTAGCGTTATTTTAAAACAAGATAAATTATTTGACTTAAATTACTCTGACGGCTGAATATCAGTAATAATTTAAGTCTTTACAATTTCTCTTGAGATGGTTTTCTCTATGATTTTGATTAAAAATGTAGCACTACAGGACCAGCAAGGCTATTGGAACGGTTAATGATATAAAAATATTTTAATGTGTAATTATTGTACATAAGACATACATGACATTTTCTCAGAATATATTGATTGACACTAATTTAATTTCAGAAAAAAAAATAATGAAAATTCAGTATAGATTTTATTTAACTTACTTAAAAGTGAGTAAAGAAGATTACTTTATTTTTCTATTTCAACTAAATGAAATGTCACCATTTAATTTCAATAAATAAGATACCGAAACTGAAATATTACCATTATTGCAATAAATACTGCGGAGATAATGTAAAATACCAAAACCGGACCATACCACGTACAAAATGTTGCATTTATGATTGATGAAAGTTAAAAGCCACTTACTTACCTTAATGTTGCGGTTTCATAGCGAGAGCGAAATAAAATAATACTTTAAAACAAATTTCAACAATTAATTATGTTAAACAAAGACTTATCCCATCAAAAAACTTTCTGTAAAAAAAAAAAAAGCGCCAAGTTCTCCTTAATGTTTCGGCCGTAAAAAGTACTGATATCTGATGTTCGCCGAAGTTAAAAGTCAAACATCCGAAATCTTTCATTCAAAATGGCTTCCTGCGACTTGGCCGTTAATGCATTCTAGGTTAAAAACATTAGAAGAATGTAATACTGAGAAAAATAAATTAGAATACATAATACACCCTGATTGATGTTAAACATGCCATATCTTTCATTTGAAATAAATAATTAATACGTCGATAAATCATTTCAAAATTAATGATTGGAAATTATGCATTTAAAAGTAATATCGGAATGCAAATAGGCAAATTCGTATGATGACATTGTAATTAAAAGCTTTGTGATACATACCATTGAGTTTCAAGAAACATTAGTTTTGATTAACCATCATTTAATTTTACCCTGGTTTAATGACCATTTTGTACGGTCTATTGTCATTAACACGAATTCCAATGAATATTTTTTTCATCAAATTTCACATTGTGTTACATTATATGAGACGTTGAGAACCAGAGTGGACCATTCTCGACAGCTGTGATCTCGAAATTATGTTTTTAAAAATGTGTATTATATTTTAGTACTTTGCACAACAAAATGCGTAAAATGTTCAAAAAAATGTAGTAGACATGTAGATCATTATACATTCTTTAGAATTTGAAAAACCTTCTAAAATGCATTAACGGCCAAGTCGCAGGAAGCCATTTTTAATGAAAGATTTCGGATGTTTGACTTTTAACTTGGGCGAACATCAGATATCAGTACTTTTTACGGCCGAAACATTAAGGAGAACTTGGCGCTTTTTTTTTTTTTACAGAAAGTTTTTTGATGGGATATCACTGCTTTTTGTAGGTTTTATCAAATGTATAAAGGATATAAATATAATAAATGTATAAATGTCAAAGAATTTTAAAATTATTTTATTATGCTTTGCAAATCTATATTTTTATTTGTATTTTACATCAAAATACTAGCCGTCTCAGGAGAACAATATATTCTTTCTAATATGTATGCTAAGCACTTCATCATATTACTTTTATTCATAACTAGCCGAAGTACTTGGTGCTGTTCGAGATTTTAAGAATGTTTGTGTAGAAAAATCAATTTCAAAATTAAACATGTTGTATAGATAACTTCAAAATGTTAAAATATGCCAATATTTCTATAATCATGTTTTTATCATGATTCAATACGTTCCTCAAACTCGTATGACGTTGTACTCACCTGCTGACATCTTACCTACTTGCTTTCACTATTACTCATATTGATACTCTCTTTCTATAATTCCCAAACATTTGAAAAAGTCCGTTAAACTTCCAATGTGACGTTGTATTAATTTTCTTTTTTAATTATCGAATGACGTCATATTAACCTGCTTTCTGTATTTACACATACTCATACTCCTTGTATTATTGAGAAATGTTTGAAAATTTCCGTTATATTACCAATATGACGTCATATTAATCTTTTTTTTTTTTCCATTGCTGAAACTTCTTATTTTTATTTTCATTTTTCACGTGGAAATCTTTCAATAGAAAATTAATTATTGTAGAAAGAATTTCATTGTGGATTTTTAATTGTTGGCAACTGCTATAACGAAAAATGTTCAAATTTAATAGGAAGAGGCGGGAAGAGTTCAATATCCTGTGTTTGTAGGTTTGGCGAGTTGTTTTTGGCGATAAATGCTTGATTTGGTTGTTGCGATATTCAGTCTTTGGAGTTTTAACTTAACAACTGGAATTGACCTTATCTACGTGACATCACACCTCTTTTGGCAGCAGTTTGGATTTTTTTGCCAATCGCGCGAACCAGCACAGGATATGGAAGCTGATAGATTTTTGGTTTTTTATTATTTAAAAATTAACTCTGCATTATATTTCGATTCCGGATTACTTTAGTTGCCTCGGCCGTGTTTTAATACACCTACACGTAGCATTTCACAATTCTGGCTTTCAAACTGGTGATTTGTATAGAAGTGCAGACAGACAAACAGATTTTCATTTTCATGTATTAGATTTACTTGCTCATTGCTCAATCCTTCGCCAAATCGGAAGTTTCTGTTAGAGAAATTCTCTTTGCGATCATTGGCAGCATATCTTATATTTTGTGTTGTTATCCATTTCATCTTTACTGACAACTAGCTGTTACCCGTGACTTCGTGCACGCAACATTAAAAGAAGAATAAATACACTAATTAAGCAAACTATTTCACTTCCTATAAGTAAGAACGTTAATAATTAACTTACTATTTAGCACATTTCATAGGAGACAATACGGTATTTTTTGTTATAGGGACCTTGACATAACTCCGTCTTAAAAATGTGAAATTTTGTGCCAAATAATCATGAAAATGAAATTACAACCAATGCAAAAAAGAGGGCCAAATAAAATCGTGGAAATTGAAGACGAATTGAATAAAAACAAATGTCAATTTTACCTGATAAACAATTTTACTTTTAACGCCTTTGTGAAACGTTTTAACAGCACATCCTTCAAAAAAACATTAATTGGAAATAGTATATGCTCTTTCTTTAAATTCAAATCTGCCTCGTTGGTTTAATGTATAGCTGAAACAAATCTTGTTTTCAAAATGAGAGTATGTTGACAGGCAATTTTTGTTCTCCAGAATAAATTGATTTATGAAGTTTGAATATGTGAAAATATGTTTTTATTTTTAGGATAATTTACTGAAATCCAGATTTTGTTTTCACCATCTATTCAAAATGAAAATAAATTCTGTTTTTCCGTTTTAATGAGAAAATGGTGTAAAAAATATACTGATCTGTTTTATTTCTCCTTTTTTATACACAAATATGGAGTAATTTACTTTCAGTTTTTAGAAAAACTTCGTTAAAATTATAAAAAAAAAAATCTTGGCATCTAAATTAATTTTTTAAATTCTGAGAGTTTATGTGACAATAGTCTAGGAATAGTTTCGAAATACGAACACACGGTCAGATTTTAATATAATAGATTCTTATGGTGTGATTTTTAGCAGAAAACTCTCATCTGTATATAACGGATACTCATGCTTAATAATCAGTATAGATTAAAAAAAAAAAAAAACATTTAAATTTTTCGTTATAAATATGGCGTGAAACTCATCTACTTTCTATACTTACTGATCCTTGTATTATTAATGTAAGGAGTTAATTTACACTCATTTTAAAACTTAAAGGAAAATTCCCGTTTTAATACAAATATGACGTTTCTTTTTCCCCAGAGAAATCCCTTTTTAATGACATAATTCTTGTTATTTTTCTTTTCCGGGCAATTAATTTCAATACTGGCATAGGGGAAATTATGTTACTTCAACGAAATAACATTAAATCTTTAGGTTTTATCAACAAAAATGGAACTGTTAACATTGGTCATTTTTTTTTAGGTAATCGAGTTATTTCTTTTAGTTTTAAGAAAATGAAAAAAACTTTCTCGCTATCCATGACATCATTTTCGACATGGATAATTTTGCGGAGAATATTATTGACATTTGCTAGCCATTTTCTATTGAAACTTCTTTTTACTTTTTTAAAAATTAAATTAAAAAATACGGCATAGTTATATTAGCCATGCGCAGACGGTAAAACGCAAAGTATTGTTACCATACAAAAGAAAAAGAAAAGTGAAGAAAAAAACCAAGATCGTTTTATTTCACCAATCAAAGCATATCCGCTTTATTGTAGATGTATCACGTCATATTCGCCTGTTTCCTAATGGTTACGCATATTGAAACCTTATATTATTATCAAAAACTAAAAAAAGTACATTTTATTTCTAATAATAATATTTAATCTTCTTTTTAATTCTTTAATTTTTTTATTTCATTTTCATTTTTCACGGGAAAATTTTCAATTGTAACCAAATTGTTGGTTAAAAATTATTATTTCGGGTTTTGAATTAGTTTTGGCAACGATAAATTATTAGCAACGGTAAAGTAAATTTAACCATTTGAAAATATTATACGAAAAAATGTCCATTTATTCTCTATGAAAATAAAGAAATTTTGAATTATTAAGAAAAATATTTGAATAAAACAAACAAAAACCAGCCTATGTTCATATGAGGGTTATAATTAACCTATATGCAAAGATACAGGATCATTAAATGCTCCATTTTGACGCTGGCTTCAGCCTAACATTTGCACACAATGAGATTTATAATATGTTTAGGATTATTAGGATTACCGCTTAATTTACTTAGGAATTTACGCTTCATGTCCGTTTGCATCGTTACACTCTCTAATACGGAGATTTTTAATCCTGTTAAGTAATCTTCTGTAATTTACACTGAAGTGAAGTGGTTCTTGTTAAACGCCTGTTAAGCTATCCATATTTACAGTAAACCATATTGATGCTAATTTTTTTTTCACTTTCATTCTAACATTGGAACGATTAAGGAAGATTAGAAAATCTACGGACGCACTGCCGTTCTTCCATTAGAAAATCTACCATTATTCTCCTCTAATCGTCTTAGATAATATGTCAATATGTCTTGGTTTTAAGATGTTAGCTAAATTTACTCGAAAACCTGAAGCTAAAATGCGAGGCCCCATTATAGAAGATTCATTCTAACGTACATATTGATAAACTGGATATATGTTATAAAATTATAATAGTCCAGAACTGGCAGTTTCGATGCTTTAATTCTGAAAATTCTCTTTCTATAATAAACTTTTAAGAGAGTAAAGACTAACAATATAGTAAGAGTAAGTATAATAACAGTACAATATAATAGCAAGAGCAGAGGTCTTGTGTAGTGACGAAAGATTGAAACTTTATTAACATTCGTGCGTTATGCCATTTAATTAACCGCATAATATTAATAGATGATTAATCGCTCTAAAAGTTCGCAATGAAAAATAGCCTCTAGCGTCAAATTCTCTCCAAGCGACACTTAACGAAATATCGCCAAATTTGGCGACAAAAATACCCTGTTTATGTGGACGTCATAATGATGCATATGTATTATATATGTGATGCATATGCATATATATATATATACTAGCAAGCTACGCCCGCTACGCTGGTCAATTTCTCTTAACGAATTTTTAATCATTGACATTTCATAGTTCACTTTTATATTTTAACAGAATAATAAGACTACTATAATTTGTGACTCGTGCTATAGCCAATATAAACGTCAGGACACGTCGCCCTTATCATTATCTTTTTGCTATGGTACTCCATTGTGAAATTTGGTAATTTTTAAAATTCAATATTTGAAAAATGGCATAATCATTAGATTTGAAATTTATATTAAGAAATATACATTTTTTTACTTTTCAAACGCAGTTTCAAAAACAATTTTTTGACAAATACTTTTCGAGCTATTATTTTTTTCAGTAACTTCAAATGTTTCATTTTCCGAGTTTAATCTGTGGCAAAGATTAGCGAAAAACCCAGTCGTCAGCAACGCATAGCTTTATATTAAAGATCATGTTGGAGAAGGGATTGTCACCATCACTTTTGAAATCGGTTCTGTAGTTCCAGAGATTCCATAGAAATTGTAATTTAGAATGATTTTAGAACGCTTTTCGCTCATTTCACCCTTTTAAATTTCGATTTTTTTAAAAATTTATTCTTAGAGAGTAACTACCATGCCATATTTCAAGTTTCTAGCTCCTTTATTTAAAAAAAAAGTCGCAATTTTCGAAAATTTTTCACTCCTGCACCCCCTTGGGATTAGTGGCACCGACATAAATTATAGCCTATGTTGGAGCAGGAAGTGTCACCAGCAATTTGCCTCCATCACTTTTGAAATGAGTTCTATAATTCCAGAGATTCCACAAAAATTGTAATTTAGAATGTTTTTAGAATGCTTTTCGCTTTATCTCACACCTTTTAAATTTCGAATTTTTTTAGAATGTGTTCTTAGAGAGCATTTACATCTTATAAGTAACTACCATGCCAAATTTCATGTTTCTAACACCTTCAGTACAAAAAAATCGAAATTTTAGAACGTCTTTCGCTCATGCACTCCCGGGGGGGGGGGGCAGTGGCACCGGCATGAAATATAGCCTATGTTGGAGCAGGAACTATGACCATCAATTTGCCACAATCACTTTTGAAAACAGTTCTGTAGTTCCAGATATTCCATTGAAATTGTAATTTAGAATGTTTCTAGAATGCTTTTCGCTTTATCTCACACCTTTTAAATTTCGAATTTTTTTAGAATGTGTTCTTAGAGAGCATTTACATCTTATATGTAACTACCAGGCCAAATTTCATGTTTCTAGCTTCTTCAGTATAATTAAAAAGGGAATTTTAGAACGTTTTTTGCTCCTGCACCTACCTGGGGGTAGTGGCACCGACATAAAATATAGCCTATGTTGGAGCAGGGACTGTCACCATCAATTTGCCACAATCACTTTTGAAAACGGTTCTGTAGTTCCAGATATTCCCTATAGAAATTGTAATTTAGAATGTTTTTAGAACGCTTTTCGCTCATCTCACCCTTTTAAATTTTGAATTTTATTAGAATTTGTTCTTAGAGAGCATTTACATCTTATAAGTAACTACCATGCCAAATTTCATGTTCCTAGCTCGTCCAGTATAAAAAAAATCGAAAATTTTAGAACGTTTTTCGCTTTTGCACCCCCTTGGGGGTAGTGGCACCGACATAAAATATAGCCTATGTTGGAGCAGGGATTGTCACCATCAATTTGCCACCATCACTTTTGAAATCTCTTCAGTAGTTACAGAGATTACCCCCTACAAACAAACGAACAAACAAACAAACAATCTTTACTACTTTATAATATTAGTATAGATATATATATTTCAAATAAAATCCAGTGTGCATATATATATATATATATATATACATATATATATACATAAAGTTTATTAACATCATTAAAATGCACTTAAAGAACTAACAACCCACTGGAATTTTGCCAGATTGACTGCGTGCTATTGCGATTAGAATACCGACATTTATAATAAAATGTATTTTAAGGAAGTAAAAAATAGAAAAACGGACAGATAAACTAAAAGATTTGCCTTCCCAACATTTTCGGAAAAGAATATAAAAAATTCATTCTGCTTGAAACCATGTAACACCTTTAAACTCAGGCTAATTTTCTGTAATCAGGCTTTGGCGACCAACTCTGGCGTCAAATATGAGCAAGGAAATGATTGTCTAGGCGACTATTATTACTTAAATGTTTATCGTACAACAAAAAACACAAATGATTGCAACAATGCAATTAATTTAATTTGCCAATTGAATGTGTTACGAACTGTATATAGCCAAATCAGCACCCCCTATTTGAAGGGTTTAAAGGCAGAAAGTCTATGTTTTCAGACTTTTCTGGTTAATTGTGTGACAAAACCTACTTACTTGTCAAATTTTATGATTCTACGACTGTTAGAAGTACCTTAGTTATTTGATGATCACCAACTTTTTAGTTATTTGATGATCCCCTGTGAGTCAGTTACAAAAAAGCCCTTTTTCGGAATCTCATATTTCGAAAAATATTAAATACAGAAATAAGAAATCTTGGAACCTAGTTCAGTTTTATTATATTAATGTGTGTTAAAAAGGAAAACTCTCTAGCTCTCACCAAAACGCAGTTATGAGGGGGTGAAAAGTAGGCCGAAATGGTCAGGGAAAAGGTAGCTTACGGCCTGTGCGAACTTGGCGGACGCACTGCCGTGCTCCCAGATATTAAACCGCTACCTCCGTAATACCAAATGCCTATCGCAATCACTCACTGTTTCTCCATGCTTCATACAAAAGTTGGAAGTTAACTTTTACTAAGTACAGTGTCATCTATCGGTGACAACTGACATGATCTTTAAATGCCTACCGGTAAATATCGTAAACAAAGGCTGTATTGCAAATATTTATATGGAAAAAAAATTGTTTAAAAAAATTGTAATTAATTTCTAGAATTCACAAATTTATTTCTTTTCTCATGTACTTTAGATACCAGTTTAAATTGTTGTAGTAACTGATATTTTTAATATAAAATATGTGTTTTTAATATAAAAGTTCTTTCTTAAATTAATTATAATATATAAATTAATAGCAGTTACCAATATTTGCAAATAGATTTCCATCAGAAATAAAACAAATAGTGTTTATGGAGTGAAAATATTTATTAACATTATAAAAATTCACACAAAATTTAATTAATAGATCAAAAACTATGAGCATGTTTTAAAAAGGTTAATGCAAAATATGAAAGTAGTGGATTAAATTAAAATTTATTAAATAGTAAGAGATATATTTATCACAGACAATAAAAAAGATTAATGAACAAAGTTAATGTACGGTAAACGTGTTAGTAATGGACACCCTTAAAGAATATCGTTAAAAAATGTTTTTTAATTAATAGTTATAATTGATATATTTCAATTTTTTAACATTATATTGCTCTATCAGCAATACCTAACATTCTCGTAGTTCCATTTCCTATTTTGAATAAAAATTTAATTGTAATAACAGAAATAGATCACAGCCTCCCAAATTCCAGTACTGGACACCCTACAAAAAGTAATAGATAGTTGTCTTTTTTCTAATTGTATTTAGAATCAGAAGTTAATTAAAGCATATGGACCAGGAGACGGCAGCACAGACAATCACCTCATTGAGTTCACGGCTGAAATTCCAGAATTATTTAAAACTCGATCCCATATTAACCCATATTATAAACCACATAATTTTAATTCTACTCAAACCAGAAATTTTTAATTAAATTTTACTTTTTTAATTGTGACGAATAATGTTGAAAATTGCTTTTCTATATTTTGATCTAAATTCTTTCGTAAATACCGGAGTGAATTGTACGTTACAGCAAAAAAAGTGCTTGCCCCTGAAAGGGTTAAAACGCAATCGGTCTGCCAAGTCATATCTTGGTGGAAAACACCTTAAAACGCGATATTAGCGACTGACTCGTAGGTTTACCATAGAGCAGTTCACATCACGTGACTTTTGCCGGAGAACAATGAAAAAAGCTGTAGGACACACAAATAGAAAAAGCATTGATAAAGCTAGCGATAGCTGTCCTACAGCAGCAGCAAAAACCTGTTCGTGACGTCACCTTGCACAGCTCTATTGTGTGATCCTGCCCCCAAATGTATGAAAACATAGAGGACTGGGAACAGGAACACACAATGGTAAACCTAAGAGGAAACAGCTAAAATAAGGTTTTCCACCAAGATATGACTTGGCAGACCAATTGCGTTTTAATATGCGAATCCAGTTTTAACTAATTCTGGAATTTCGACCGTGAACTCGATGAGGTGATTGTCTGTGCTGCCGCCTCCCGATCTAATACTAATAAAACAAAATAGTCATTTTAAAATAAATTAAACAGTTAGGATATCCATAAGTAATAAAGTATTTATGAGAATAATTAATTGTTTATATTAATTATTGTTATTCTCCTAAGATCAATAATATAATTATTTTAGATAGAGGATTTTAAATACTGAATTTCAGAGAAATACAGTTATCAAAGTATTAAGGTAATAGGGTGGGGGAGAGGGTCAAGTAAAAAAAAAAGTGTTTTGGAACATCATTTTATGAAATCGTATTTCCCATTAATTAAATTTCCTAAAATTACTCTATATATTACTTGTAGTAATTGATAATACAAATGTGAAAGAAATGAAACAGTGTCTTGAAAGTTTTAAATACTAAAATAAAAGGATTTTAAAGAAATTGAAGTTTGAGACCACAGATCTGAAAATTTATTAGTTTTATTTCTGCAATAAATGTGATTAATATTTATAGTATTCTTTAATATACAGATATGAATAATCAAACATTGAAGACAGGAAGTAAGTTTCTCATGGAGTTAAAGCTCTTCTTATTCCAATGAAGAGCATTTTTTAAGTTATACGAGTTGTTAAAATTCTATTATTTTCTTTTTTCAATGTTTGATCACCGCCCCATGAATACTAGGCCTGTGCGCTGACAAAAATGGTTTCTGTCGCAGGCGGATTTTTTTTTCATCGTTTGGGACAGTCCCTCGAACTTCAACACCAATAATTTCTAAAAGTTTTCTTCACATTGTTTTTCTGAAATCAAATAAGTCAAAGAAAACTTTTAGATATTATTGGTGTTGAAGTTCGAACGACCGTACAAACACTGAAAAAAATCCTCCTGCGAAAATCGCCATTTTTGTCAGCGCGCAGGCCGCAGCAAATATGTCAGCATTTTTTTAAATGTCAGCAAATTTTGTCAGCATTCAGGGGGCTATGATTTGATTATTCGTTTCTGTATATAAATTGAATTTATTGTCAGGGATCTTTTTTTTTTTTTAAATGTATCCTTATAAGGACCTTTGACAATTTTTTCCAACTTAAAGCAGAACCTTTCATAAAAATTTTGATCATAAAACCGACCCTGCATAAAAATTTTCATTTAAAAACAGGTCCCTTCACAAAATTCTTTGCCTTAAAAATAGAACTTTCACAAAACTTTTCCGCTTCTAAACTGAATCTTTCGCAAATTTAATTATCTCAAATAAAATCTGACCTGCCAAAAAATAATTGAATTTATCAAAGAACATATTACTTAGTTTTTTATACGTAAAAAAGTTCCTGTTTAAAGGACAGATAGATACACGGCAGCCATAATATAACGATAATTTTAAATTTACAACATTATGAATAGAATTTTCACAAATATAAAAACCTTTTCACAATTTTACAAAAACAGGAGGATTCTGTCAGAAAAATCTGGACAGACCCCTGATTGCAGTAGTGAAACTAGCAAATCTTCAGATCAGGGGCTCTGATGTCAATTCTACAATTTTGACTTGAAATAATTTTAAAACATTTAACCCACAGTCACATTTCTTTCACATTTGTAGTACTTAGTATTACAAATATCGCTATCAGCAATCAGACCCGACGATTGCGTACAGATTAAATTAAATTAAATCCATGATTTTACTCAATGAACGCCAATAAGGCACACAGCAGTACGGCATTTTAGAAAGAATATATTACTTTTCATTTGCAAATGGAGTTTCTGTTTAAAAAAGACCAAATCACTGTAAAAAAGAAGAACATTGTAGCTTTGAAAATAACTTCTATAACGTGATCGTAAATACTACGACAGCGCACCCCAGATAGTAGCGCCATCTATCAGTTTTAACTGACTTTCATTTTTGAATCAAATGTGATAGGCATTTATATTAAGGAGGTAGCGGCTCAACATTGCAGTCGGTGTGTGCTATGACGCCACTTTTATACCCTGTTTACACCGGGCATTTAAGATATCTTAGACCGCTATTTTTGAGGCGGTACCCTTCTGGAATTGAATACCTGTTCACACCGCAAAACTCATCTAAGATAACTCACTGAATATCACCGTGACTGAGATCGGAACAAACATAAAATGTATGCATGTGCTTAAGTTAAAGGCAGCCTCAACAGCCAATCGGTTAAAACTAGCCTCCAGAGCCAATCAAAGTGAGTGGTCCTGGCTGTATCTAGCAATCGAAAGTTTGAACTCAATGAGCGAGTTTGTGCAACTCCCTCTGTGAGTTCGGCAGTTTAAGCAATCTTAAATATCCTATCTGAACCGGGTATTGTATTATCATCTCCTGAGTCACAGAGTCAGCTTATGTTATTCCACGGCAAAACACGATCTTTCCCTTCCCCTTATACGGTCGTACCAAAATATCAAAATCCCTTTGTACAAGCAGAATCAGATTTTCGCTCTGGGGAAATGTAGATGGCGCTTTTACCCACCATGTCTAAGGGAGAATTTCACGATCATTGCGTTCACTCTTGTGTTTTCTTAGGTATAACTTAAATGAAATTGCGATTTTTAATTTATTTTTAATAGAAAATGATTCATTGCTGTGTCCCATACTGCACTTCAAATTCACAGAAAAAAATACTTGAAATTTCTTTTCATGAATTTCCTTCAAAATCGGACTTGAGGAATAAATGGTTGAGAGTTATTAGGGTGGATCAGAACTCCTATACAGAGGCTGGCACATCCTCACAGATTTGGCACCTGAATTGGAGCCCAGTCGAAAAAACCAAGCTAATCAGAATCGGTTTAACCAATCAGAATCGATCCTTAGGCAACCCCAACTCCGGCTGCGGTAGATTGATGCTGAACTGGGTACCAATAATCCGAAACAAAATGGATATGCGTCAGCTCGTAATTCAGGAGTCTTAGGGTAGATCAAATGAAAACGGAACAGGAGCTACAGAATGAAACGACACAGTTTATTTCAAACACAATCTCCAAATCTGCACAAGCACAAGCACTTGTCCCACTGTTTCCCCAAATGGTGAATACCTTTCTCATAGAAGACCTTTGGCTGAAATTGGAACCAGTTTCGAACATTGCCCATGACTTCGTTGTCCGAATAGAAACGGCGACCCTTCAATGCCTTTTTCAGCGGACCAAAGATTGAATAGTCACATGCCGAAAGATCCGGGCTATACGGTGGGTATTCCAAGACTATCCACCGAAACTTCACCAGTTTCCCTTGCGGAAGTGATTGCGTCCGTCCTGCACACGAGTCTATGACAGTGCATGTTCTCCGTACACTGCCTTCATTCGCCGATGCACTTCGCGAAATCCAGCTTCTTCTGTCACTAAATAACGAATAACACTCGGTTGCTCTTTTTAACTCACAAATATTCCACAGACGCAGAGGAATAATAACAACCGATTACCTGGCGGACAAACTGTTGGCGATCGCCATCGCAATTCCCGTGCTTCTGCGTGACTACCTAGGGCTAGTTCATTTCCTCAAATCCTATGGGGCATTATTTTTCCAATATCTCGTTTGCATTTCAATATTTTTAAACGATTTTTTTTGGCATTGGATAGTTGAGTTCAATCTCTATTTCTGCAGTTGATTACTTTTTAGATTTTCTTTTTAGATTTTTTTTATGACTATACTTTTACTTCCAATACGCAATCAACGGCGGAAATAGAAATTGATGTCAACATTACAATGCAAAAAAAAAAAAAAAAAAAGCATGGATTTTCGCTCCCCCCTCCCTTCTCCGCCAAGTAAATTTACAAAGACAATTTTACTAAATTTCTAATAGCCGACTTAAATTTTAAAATCTAAAATATGTAATCATAAAATACGTAATCATGAACTATGTGATCAGCTTTGTCAAATTCAATAAAACCTGCGAAATCGGAATAGAAATAAATAGGAAAAAATTCCGTTTTATACAGTGTAATAACTCCGGGGGACTCTATAATTTATGGTCTGGTAGCGGTGACGCCCGAAGTATTACTGTAGTCGATCTTTTAGAAGAAATATTTTTTTATTCAAATCATCGAATTACAAAGCATTTCTCCAACATATATCAGTATTATAAATAAAATAAAATAAATGCGTGAGTTCTGTGAATATTAAACAAGTTCAATGAAGTCCTCCAATCTCTCCTTACGATCTCTACTCAAGATACTCTCGTTCTAAACTTTGCTTCAGTCCTCCGTATTAGACAATACTATTTAACTGGACAGGGTGTCCTTGGTGATCGAGCCTGATTGCTCCTCGGAATTTCTCTCTCACAGACCGGGCCGTCTATCCCTTTCGGTTTGCTCCTCGCTTCTCTCCCACACTCGGCTTCCCAGGGTCACGTCTTACCCTTTCGCCTCCAAAAACCCATCTCCTCTCTCCTTCATCTAGCCCCCGAAAGAAGGGGGAGGGAGTAAATCTTTATCCCTGCCTCCTCTACCTTCCCGCGGCCTGTCCTTGGTGACATCCAGTTCTTATTCGCAGATTTAAAGGACCTCCCTTGGAGTCCGACAGTCTGGGAAAACTTTTCCATCTCCGACCTCACAAGGAGAGTAATGAATTTGTTAACGTCAGGCTAGGCGCCATCCAGTCTCAGGTATTGTTTCTACAATCTCCCAGCCATTCAGTATAGGAGATTGATCGTTTCTTTAGGTTTGACCCGACAACTCCGGAGGTCTGGGGTAACGGTTAAACAAGCTACCTTCGCTGGGATATGGGAAAATGTCACAGCAATACCCCCTTGAGCCGGTGAGATTTTTCATGCAACTTGGAAAACCTTTAATTATGCTGGTGCACTGGCATTCCGTACACACCCAACACACATGTTAATTCTCAATAGAGGCTTACCTTAAATATTATTACTCACAAGTTTATAATACACTTTACAGACTCACATTGTTGTATTAAATTTCAATATTCATACACAATTCAAATACTCAATTATTTCAATTACTAAATTAAAAACTATATGCAAAATTACTGAGTGGAATATTATTCATTCCATTCTACTTAAACAGTCTACATGTGGAATTAGGTATACCTGGCCGATATCCTAAAGATCTGCGAATATCCTTGCCCTTTTCCAAAATCTGTAATCAATCGGAAATCATTTCCGGCGTCGTTTCCCAACTTTTTAACATTGCTGACTTTCGTTTCGTTATGCGGCGATATGTATCCTGGGGTTTCTAACCAATTAGATTCGAAAAAGGTTTCTGCTTCCTTCCCAACGCATAATAACGGTTTACCCCTTTTGTGGATTTCTGTTCCGAAGATTTAAACCTAAGGTTTTCCTTTCGCTTTAAGACTGCGTCTTTATTTTTTTTTCTCATCCTTACCTTCCCGGATTTCATTCCTTAAATAAAATACCCTCGCTCTTTCTTTATAACCCTTTTCCTTCATCTTTGTTTTGGGTGCCATGCGGACCGGTGTAGTCGCGAATTTCGTCTTAATGGAAGACTCACAATGCGTTACTCCTGTGCTTTGGCTAAGGGGGAAGGTAGCAAAACTTCTCTTTTCCTTCCTGTCAGGTTTTCTCACCTCGTTCTTTTGATAAGCCGGAACTAAGCGGTTCGTGGGGTAGGGGGGAATTGAGCGGTCACTCCTGTGCCTTTTTTTCTGTTCCGAACTCCCAAAGCTAACAGGTGGTTTCGGTTTCATTCTATCTAATAAATTTTGTGTTTTGCTTCCCAATAAATAATAATTGGGTTAATAACCAGGATTACTACCTCTGCATCGACAATGCCTGCGTAAGTCCTAACTCTTTTTCCTAAATCACACAGATTGAGCTCTATTTTGGCGAGGGGTAGACATTTTAACTCGTAAATTTACAAAGAGAATTTTATTAAATTTCTAATAGCCGACTTAAATTTTAAAATCTAAAATATGTAATCATAAAATACGTAATCATGAACTATGTGATCAGCTTTGTCAAATTCAATAAAACCTGCGAAATCGGAATAGAAGTAAATAGGAAAAAATTCCGTTTTATACAGGTTTTCGTATTAGCAAATAGAATTGCCAGTATTCTTTCTGTTAGGACCATATAAATTTTTCGTTTTAGACAGGATTTCGTTATAGAGAGATTTCATTTTCAAATATTTTACTGCGGTTGTAGAGTTAATTACAATTGAGTAGGTGCTTAAAATCATAGTGATATGAAGCACAATGTCTTAAGAAGTGAAAAAAAAATAAGTTTTAACTAAGTATTTTATTTTGTGAATTTTTCAGTGTTTAATATGTGCCGGACAGTCTCAGTTTTTATTTTTTATTTTCCAGCTGCAAAACATTTTTACCCAAATTTCATATATATTTTTTTCGTATTAAATGACGAACCAAATGTTCATTTGGCGTCCCTTCCACCGTTCGTTCTGATGCCCGGGGAACATGATAGATTTGTTTTTTCTTTTGTAACTTTAATTCCTTTAATCTGTTTATTTTATTTTTATTAATTCTTAGTTATTTAAATTTTCTATGCTGTTTTACATAATTGTGCTTACTTTTTAAAGCAATGTATGTTGCTGAAAACGCATTTTTTAAACATCTTGTATCACTTAACAACCCCTCTTTAAAATTTTGTTTTAATTGGTCTCGGCACTGTCTAAGATTCTTATGTTACAATGCCGTATTTTCCTATCAGAAATAAGAGTGTAGCAATTAAAAATATATATATTGGTTCTTTACATATTTCACCACACTAGCAATCTAAACTTTTTCTCAGCTCCACCCCTTGCTTAGACTTTTCGTCAATGAGTATTCGCCTTGATATAAATTTAACCCCACCCATATATCCCATTTTGTCAGTAAAGTTTTTCTACTAGTTGCAGTTCTGTTAACATGTGTAAGTTTTAACCGTATATTATCTATTTTGAGCAAAAACAATAGTGAAGGAAAGTTTATTTCAAAACTATAATTAATAGCTAAATACTTCAAATAAAACATCCAAACAAAGTAAATGATGCTGCACCTAACAAAACAGGTTATAGATTTTGCCTCGCCCATTTAAACACTAAAACGATGATCTGCTTCTAAATGTATTTTTATAAAATGGTTCAAAAGAAGAAGCTCAGAGGCTATTCGTTTCGTTACATCTTTAGAAGTACTAGAAACGTAAAAAAAAAAAGAAAAAAGAATCCGTAATCGCATGATTCTATTACGGGTAGGCGGGACTAGCGAAAACGTTTATATAATTACTCATGGGCGACTGGGCATACGCATTTTCTTTCTTTTCGCGAGTATCCTATTGGCATTATACAGAAGTCTCTCTTTGTAAACGAAAACTGTACAACATACCTTTTTTCTGTTTGTGTGTGGTTTTCGCCAGAAGTAATAATATTGGGTTGTTCGGAAAGTTTCTTCCGTTTGGGAAAACCTATTTGTACAGGAAAATTCTGGCCGGCAATTTTTATAACATTAGATAACGGAATTAATATCTAATAATTAAATAATAGAATTTTCCGGTACGAAACCAACTTTCTCAAACGGAAAGAACTTTCCGAAGAGCCCAATAGTTTCACGTAAGCCCCAATGCAGTGCATGACCCAGACAAGGTTACCATTTTGATCTTTAATTCCAAGTTTATACTGGAAATCCCGACAGAATATTTTTTAGTTTAAAAATGGATGTCATTAACCCCTTAACGGTATTGCTCGAACGTCGCTGGGATAAGAAGAGTTTGTTTTCTTTTTTACTAAAAGGCTTTCAGAAACCACAAATTTGTAACTATAATTTTTGCTGTATTTGGCGGCCATATCTCGATTATACAAGGCAGATATTTTAATACAAAAAAAGTGGATTTTAGTCCGTATTTTTAATTTATTGTGTCCAATAATAGTAATATTAAATAAAACTGTTAAGGGGTTAAATAATCGAAAACTGTATTTTCAAAATTTGTAGTATAGTATTTCTATTCAGAATTTCTGTATCAAGAAAAGGGCCAAACTGAGAACCTTGGCCCCATGTTGGAAACTGCTGGTTCGGACTCTTATCCAACAGATCTGTCTCTGCTCCATAGGCATAAAAAACAAACAAACAATGATTTGTAAACCATAGCGTACCGTGGGGTTAAGGGGCTCCGCCTCAGGAATTCTTCCCAAAAAGGGCTCCGCGAGCCCAAAAGTTTGGGAACCACTGCATTAAATGGTCCAACTTGTTTTGCCCTCTAGCGACTCCCTAAGTGAACTATTACTTATTTGACTATCACACTGAACAGAAATGAATATACGTTCAGTGAAAATAGAGTTATCTAGATTTTTCAAAATTTTGACTTATACCACTGTCATTCTAACCCCTAAATATGTACTAGTCTTTGATGTACAACCACTGTCATTCTAACCCCTAAATATGTACTAGTCTTTGATGTACAACCACTGTCATTCTAACCCCTAAATATGTACTAGTCTTTGATGTACACTTTGAGTCCGACTTCCTTTGTACTTTCACTGAAAACGGCCTTTCGGCCGATTATCATGAACTAATATACCATCAACAGACGCAGAAATTATGAAATTTTGTGTTTTTACAGTTGAAGTTTATTTGTTAAATTATACGGTGTAAGTTTTCAGTTTATAAAAATGTATATTATGATTTGCAGGATATTTATCCTGTACGATTTCAACAAAAGTTTTTGCATTTTGTTCGGATTTATAGGACTTACACAAGCTCAAAGTTCGTATTATTCGTAGTTTTTGATGAAAAATATGCAATTTCTCCTAATTTCACCTTAATTATTTATATGAGCGCAATCGTGCAACACTTTCTTCTTTACATATATTATAAAATACATCAAAATGTACAATATATGTCAAAATAAAAGTGTTGCAAAACTGCGTTCATAGTAAAATATTAAAAAATATATTAAAAATTGGGGTAAAATTTGAAGAAATTGCGTATTTTTCATCAAAAACTACGAATAATACGAACATTGAGCTTGTGTAAGTTATATAAATCCGAACTAAATGCAAAAAATATTGTTGAAATCGCACAGGAGAAAACCTTCTAATATTAAAAAGTGAAATAATTAAGTCAGTATAACAAAATCGAATTTTAGTCTTATTTCATGGGCCAAAATCACGGCTTGACCCTGATCCTTTAGTGCAGTGTCTAACCTGACTTGACTGCAACCAAAGTGTGTTTTTATACGCACTTTGACTGCAACTTGAACTTGTGACAGGTTCAATCGAAAGTGAAGACACTCCCGTGTTAGGAGGCGGCGCAAAGTAGCGCCACTGTAGTTGCAGTGGTTGTGATGAGAACTAAAGTGAGCGGGGAGGGGAGTTCAACGTTCTGGTTTTGGTTCTGCTTTCATGGCCAGAAATGTAAATATTGAAATTTTCGTTTATTTCGATGTAGTATGACAGTGACGACAATCAGAAATTTTCAATCCTGACGTTAAACAAACTCAGAGTGATTAAATATTTCAATTTTTAGAGAACTAATCAGATTATGTATTTCTTTTAATTTTTAATCTTTGTTATTTTCTGTATACTCCTTATAATTTATAATTTCATGAAGAATACGAATATCTATACAATTAAAATCCGTTCGCGTATCTATCTATGTAACCTCAAAAACTCGGAAACTACAGGGCGCAGGGCTACGAAATTTTGCACACGTATTGCTGGCAGAGGGTCCATGAACGATTGGGGCAAAAAATTCGAAAATTTTAAATAGATTTTTGATAGATTAAATATATTAATTAAATTCCATCTACAAAGAGATTTTACCAAAAATACACTTTTTTATCTTTGATTGGTTGGTTGTATAAAATCTCCGCAGAAGTCATTAAATAAATCAAGGTAGGGATCATGGCAATTGCGAGTCGAGTGTTTTTAAATTCTATGAATCAGAGATTATATGACAGGTAGACAATCAATTTAATTATTAACCGTTGCCAAATGCTAAAAACTTAATTTTAAAGGATTTTATCGACTTAATGAATGATAATTAACTGGGTTTAAGGTTTTTTTTTAGATGACATATATTAGCATGATAGAGATTATTAATACAGAAAACTTTATTTAACAGATTATTTGTTAAATTTGCGGGGATGTAGAGGGGTGGAGGTAAACGACTTTTTATTAAATATCACAGATATTTTACTTGACCGCGTGCCCCCTGGCGGCGGCTTTTTCATTAATTGACCCTCCTTTAATAAATCCAAAATTACTGCTCTGATTTCAACAGAACTAATTACATTTAAAAAATTTAACATCTTCAGCTTCACCCGTAACGTTTAATCGCTGTTTTGTATATATAGTATATCTCTATTTCAGAATAACCGTTTTTGAAAAATTAAATTTATGTTCCTGATAAAAGTACAGAGCCCGTATTCATGCCAACAGTCAAACTTAGTGATTTGTTGTTGAGCATTTGATCGCGAGCCTCCTCGCGGCCCCTCCCTCAAGGTTTTTATCTCTTACTGTGCTTTATTTCCAGAACTCAGATAATTATGTTCCGAACTTCTCCAAACCAGTTCCATTTTGCTAAAATCATCTAAAAAATCAGCATTCATACCTCCAGGGTGTATTTCTAGAAAACAGTTACCAGTATTTCCGAATAATAGTCTAAGCCAAATTTCAAATTAAGTTCCTAGCTTAACCAAATGAATCAATCTTTAAAGATGCATATAGTGGTTCTCCTAATTTATCATTTGCTGAAAGGCACTTGAACATCCGCTGCCCCCCCCCCCCCGGTCCCTCCCTCATGGATTTTTGTCTCACTGTACCCTATTTCCATATCTCAGCAACTAATTTTCCGATTTCAACGCAACTGATTCCAAATATCATATTTAACTGAATAATCAACGTCTATATTATTAAAATAAATTTATAAGTAGCTATTTCTAAGTTCCACTATTTCCGAATAACAGTCTAAGACACACTTCTAATTAAATTCCTAGCTTAACCAAACGAACGAATTTTTAAAGATGCATAGTGGTCCTCCTAATTAGTTATTTACTGAAGTGAACTTGAACATCCGCTCCTCCCCGGCACCTCCTTCAAGGTGTTTTCTCTAACTATGCCGCGTTTTCATAACTCAGCAACTATCATTCCCATTTTAACGCAAGTGATTCCAAACATTATAATTAATTTAATAGTCACCCTCTATAACATTAAAGTAAATTTATGAGTAGCAGTTACCACTATTTTCGAATAATATTTTAAGCCAAATTTGTAATTAACTTCCTAGCTTAACCAAACGAACGAATTTTTAAGGATGCATAGTGGTCCTCCTAATTAGTCATTTTCTGAAGGACACTTGAACATCCCCTCCCCCGGCACCCCCTCAAGGTTATTTTCTCTAACTGTTGCGTATTTCAATTACTTGGCTAATAATGTTCCCATCTTCTCCAAACCAGCTCACTTTTGTAGCACGTCTACTATACTGTGCCGTAGTCAGCGGAAACCTGTGTCAGATTTTCGTTCGGAAAAAGGTTTGTTTAGAACAGAATGCTCCCTGGCGGTGGAAGGCGGAAATAAAAGATTTTTCGGAGCGTACGAGCATGCCCGGTATACGGTGCCGAAGCCATTGGATCCCGGGCCACAGTTTCGTTTTTTAAGAAATTTAAGTTTATTATACGGACCCGGGCAACGCCGGGCAGGTCAGCTAGAATAATCTACCCTACTAAAATCCGTGCGCGTATCTATCTATGTAACCTCAAAAACTCGGAAACCACAAGGCGCAGGGCTACGAAATTTAACACACGGGTTGCTGGTAGGGGGCCAATGAACGATTGGGGCAAAAAAATCGAAAATTTAAAATAGATTTTTTTTATGTTTTTGACGAATTTTTACCTTTATTATGTTTAGCCCGTAATCGCACGAGTTCTAACCAGTTCTAAACGTAGACTGCAATGTGAGATATACATATTACGGACGCCACGCTGCAAAACTAAGAAGCTGTAGCGGATATTACGATAATTCTCTTACCTCGCATGCGAATAATTAGAGATTATTTAATTGCGTTTAAATTTTAACTTTTTTTTTAAATAAAGAAAAACATTTTATCACAAGCATCAACAAAACTTTTTATTCTATTTATTCCCTTATTCCAAAGACATCGTTTTATCGTCTGCTGCCACAGCAACATGATAAATTAAGTTTTATTAAAAAAAATGCACTGTAGTAGAAATATATTTTTCTAAATCATATAGTCATTAAACAACTCAACACTTTAACAGGGGAATTAAATTCATTTTATTCACATTTTATAATTAAATTCATGAACTCCCGTGCGTAGAACGGGTTAAACAGCTAGTTTTAAAAGATTAATTTTTGAAAGTGGATATATTATATATGTTTAAATATGGAATTTAATGTGATCAACAATTTGATTGAATTGAATATTTATTATAAGGATAACATTTACAACAAAAAGTTTTTTACAAAAAACATTTGTACTCTTCAATTATAACAAGTGAACAGAAAAAACCTGATAAGATTTCAATCCCTCTAGTTTAATGACTTTATTGAAAACTTACGATTACCGTTACTGTCATACTGCCGCGAAATAAACGAAAAACATAAAGAAACAAGTGGGTAAGTGTGATCGAAGATCGCTCAAAGGGTTTCGTTTAATAATCCTTTCAAAACACGTTATCCTTTCTTTAATAAATCCAAATAAATTTCAATTAGCAACCAAAAAAAAAGTCATGTTTTTTATAAAGTAAAAATTTACCGGTCTATTATTCTCGCTTTTTCGAATAGCTAAACCATATTATATTCTGTCATAATAATATCTGTCATGTGGACTAAATGCGATATTTAAAAAAAAATTCAAAATTAACATGTTGTACACCTTCAAAATGTTAAAATATACGAATATTTCCGTAATCGGGTTTTTTATCATGATTCAATACGTTCCTCAAACTCATATATTTACTACATTAAAGACGTGAGTATAAAACATCACTAATTTACTGAATGGTGTATACAAATGTTTTGTATACACCATTCAGTAAATTTTTGATGTTTTATACTCACGTCTTTAATGTAGTAATGTTTCATGGTGTAATCGTCCAGCATTTATATCATATATTTACTATTCTCTATTACTCATATTGATACTCGCTTTGTATTATTCTGAAACATTTGAAAAATCCGTTAAACTTCCGATATGACGTCAGATTTTCTTTTTAATTCTCTAATGACGTGATATTAATCTGCTTTGTGTGCATACACATACTCATACTCCTTGTATTATTGAGAAATCTTTCCGTTTTACTACCACTATGACGTCAATCAATTTTATTTCATATTAATCTTTTTTTTTTCAATTGGTGAAACTTTTTATTTCATTTTCATTTTTCACGTGGAAATCGTCGGATAGAAAATTAATTATTGTAGAAAGAATTTCATCGTGAAATTTAAATTTTTGGCATCTGCTATAACGAAAAATCTTTAAATTTAATAGGAAAAGGGTGTTAGAATTTTGGTTTTTTATCTCTATTTATTAAAATAATACGAATTTTTCAAATTTTAATATTTTGAGCTCTTCATAGCTGGTATTCATATTTATACACAAAGTTTCAACTCTGTAAGTTACATAGTTTTTGAGAATGGCTCTGTGACGGACAGACAACGGAGCGGGAGTAATAGGGTTTCGTGAGATGAACGAAACCCTAAAAAGATACCATACATGAACCCTGTTTATCTACGGTATTCTTTTTTTATGTCTCTTAAAATGCAGGTAAGTCTGTTAAAATATGCTCATTTGTTTAAGTTTTATTAAACCCATGAAAATCTGAAGCAAGTTAAATATTTCTGGACAATTTTATTTCGTAAAAAATAATATCTTTTTAAGAAATATATAAACAAAATATAGAGTTTATATAATTCCTGGACAAAATCAGAAAAAATACATTTCTATAGCATTATTAAAAATATTTTTATATGATCTACATGTTATATATTTCCTTTGTTTTAGTTTTTATTAAATCCTTTAAATATATTTTCATTTCTACAGAAGGAGAATAGTTTTGAGTATCATTTGCATCTTACATTTTATCTAACTTGATGCCTCATAATTTCATTTTTATTTAAATCTAGTAAATTTATCTTTTTCTTTAAATTTTTTAAAGGTCAAATATTTAAATAGATTGATTTAATCAAAGTTAATTTATTTTAACGTTCATAGAAATAAAATGTATTAAAAAAGTTAAATAATTATAATAATACTTTAAAATTCAAGCAACTTGTACAACAAAAAATTAATAAATTGCATATTGTACATGCACATACAAAATTATTTGCTTATTTATAGTATTGTTAAAGGAAAAAATACACAGCATAAAAATATTAGGATACGTTAAAAAAAATTTGGTTTAAATAATTAAAAAAATAAATGAAGTAATAACTTTGAATAAGTTAAATTTCAAATATTATATAAAACAAATTATTATTATTAAACAAGCGAAATTTTTGACGATTTTTGAAAAACATGAATTATAACATGAGTATTTTTTTAAATTGTGGATCATTAAGTGGATAAGAATGTAAACAAATAATAACCAAATGTCATTCTGTAATTATTAGAATAAAAATACGTTTAAAGAATTCGCACTAAAATTAAAAAGAACTAAAAATATAAAAATATGTCACATATCCTAGATTAAATAATAAAAATATTAATGAAAGCTGCATAAACATATATTTCTAATTTCAACCAACTGTCTTTTCTACAACGAAAATACCTATGCAAATTAAATTTTATAAAGAGATTAAACATATACGAAATAATATACAGGGTGAGTCTAAAATCATGGGTCAAACTTTGAGGGTTGGTAGAGCTCACTATAACAAACAATTATTGTACAGGAATATATGACCGGAAGTGACGCGTTGAGGCACAAACACAAAAAAATAACACATTAACGAAATCATAAAATGTTCATTAATAGGAAACTTAACCAGTGATTCCGTACAGAAAATGTTAAAACAGTTGCTGGAAATTGCATCCAACAGCAGTCACACATGCTTGGCAACCACTATGGTGTGATTGGTTGACATATTTGGCGGTAGTTGAGGGCAGTAAAGCGATGCGCTAGTGGTCTGCTGCATCAGCAAAAAACGGCATTTGCGCTTAAGATTTTGGCCGTGATTGGTGAATTTACTAATAGCGAAGAGGCAGACATGCATCTGATGTTTGGTGCTGCTAATGGTAACGGCAGAGTAGCACTACGGCTGTATCAAGAATGATTTCCAAGTAGACGCATGCCGAACCACAAAATTTTTGAGTGATTACATCGGCAACTTCGTGAAAATGATTCATTTAACGCTATTACTGATGGAAGGGGTCGATCAAGAACTGTACGACAAACCACACATGGAAGAAACCATCTTGGACCATGTGGATGAAACATCCGGCACAAGTACAAGGGCTGTAGCATGTCGTCTACATGTCAGTAAAAAAAAACGTTTGGAGAATTTTACATGCAAAAGGTTTACACCCATTCCACATACAGAGAGTACAAGCATTGCAGACTTGTGATTACCCTCTGCGCGTGGCTTTCTGCCAATGGTTCTTGCAGCAGAGTGCGTTGATGCCGGCTTTTCCAGCTCATGTGCTATTCACAGATGAGGCGATTTTTAGACACGAAGGCGTTTTCAATGCCCACAATTCTCATGTGTGGGCAACAGGAAATCCACACGCCACACGTCCACATGCATTCCAACAACGCTTCTCTGTGAACATTTGGGCGGTTATTGTGAATGATTCCCTCATAGGCCCATATCTCCTACCAACCCGACTCAATGGCCGCTGTTATCGGATTTTTCTGGAAGAGATTTGACCAGAATATCTGCAAGAAGTTCCGACTGCGTTCGCACCGACCTGCGGCGTTCGCAATCAAATGTGGTTTCAGCATGATGGTGCGCCAGCACATTTCAGTATGGAAGTTCGCAGTTACCTGGATACTACTTTTGGGGTGCGCTGGATTGGGCGTGGTGGGCCAGTCCGATGGCCACCACGATCGCCAGATTTATAGAGTCTCGATTTTTTCCTATGGGGGCATTTGATAACTCTCATTTACGAGACTCCAGCTGACCCCATTGAAGTCAGCTACTAATGTCATTGCTCGACTATCTTGTGTGGCTGCACGCGTACGTGAAATACCCAGGGTATGGGAATCTGTTCGCCAATCACTCCAGTGACGCTACCAAGCTTGCATTACTGTCGATGGTGGCAATATTGAGCATTTATTGTAGACATTGCTGTAAAAAAGCATTTAGCGACGACGTTGTAAATAAACAATGTTTCTCATTTCATGTGTTATTTTTTGTGTTTGAGCCTCAACGCGTCACTTCCGGTCATATATTCCTATACAATAATTGTTTGTTATAGTGAGCTCTACAACATTCTCAAAGCTTGTCTCATGATTTTAGACTTACTCTGTATATACAAAAAGAATTAACTTAATTAAGATTAAAGTGGAATTCACAAAACAAAATTAAAGAACATTATCTGAAAACAGTCTTACTGAAATTTCACCACGTGTAGCACTGATCAGTGCGAGGTAAAATCGACCATTGACATTTTCATGGAACTTTTTGAAAAGTGTTGTGATAGGGGGATGCGCGAGCAGTTTCACTTGTCGGGACGATTACAGCGCTCCTGGTTGTTGTGATTGAAACTACAATTCCCGAACTTTCGATGTCAAGCTAGTTTACAAGTGTTCTTCCATAGAGGCGTCGCCACTTTATCTTATATGCAACTTTGGCAACTGCACACCCTGAGTTTGAGTACTACATGTATATCAAATCCTGAGAGAGCCATATTGAATGTCTTGCCGTAGTCCAATTTGGACAGCATAAAAATAGGATAATGTTGAGTATAGCTATTAAAAAAGTTAAAAAATAAGTATAATACTAAAAATAGTTCATAGTTTTTTTTTTTTAAAGTACAAACATAATGCTAGACAAGCTAAAGTAAAGATGTTAGGAGAAAGTTTAGGGAAAAAGTCCCATTTTTTTTCTGTATAGCATTTCTCTTTGGCAGTTAGACTTTCTAAATGTCTATACCATAACAATATTTTCTATATTTTCGTTTTCCTATTTCTTTTCCATATATAGAGGAAGAGAAAATTTTTGACGTTAATAAAGCTCAGGGGGTAGGGGGGGGGGAGTCTATTCATCAAGAATAATGGAGTACCTTGTTTTTTTGTAGTCAGGTATAGCTCATAGATGAGTTCAATTAGGATGTGATTAATGTCAATGTAATTTTTTTTTGCAAGGTGTTTAAGGCGATGTTTGAATGAATACGCTATCGAAGTGTGACGTCATTTATCTCTTGTCGTCTGCTCCGGCCACACGAGATACATAGACGCATAGGGAAATTAATTTAAAAAAATCATATTAAAACAAATATTATTTTTCTAAAACTTTTATCCCTTGATTAGGATACTTTGATATAATAAGTATCATCTGCGTAAGTGTAATTAAGGTATTTTTAGCTCAGATTTGTGTAATTTAGGTTTAAAATTTCAAAACGCTAATGTCCCGATCCAAGACATAATCATATCTCGAAATAGACGCTTTCAGTCGTGACGTCAATCATGACGTTTTGCTTGGTTACTGACTCCAAACAAATGGTTGCTATGTGGTATTTTCTATTTTGTTTGTATATTATAGATATATCTTATAGCTATATCTCACAGTTAAGTGTTTCAATACTTTATATGCAGTGGTAACATTTTCTGCGATTTATATTTAATAAGAAATCAAACATAGCAACCGTTTGTTTGGAGTCAGTAACCAAGCAAAACGGCATGACTGACGTCACGCTGAAAGCGTCTATACGGTCCAGGAGTTGCACCATCTACAATCAGTAAAGGTCATCATTCTCTTATTTATGTGATATTATTTTAAAATAACGTATTTAATTAGATTTTTATTTACTAAATATTTATGATTTTCAATCATTTAAAATGTTTTATAGAGTAGTAGAAAATTAATATTTTTATTAATCTGATCATTAAACATAATTTATTAACCTTGTGTACTTTGCAAAATTTCTTGTTTAATAAGAAACTCAGAAAACTAAATAGTGATAATTATATATAGAGACAAAGAGAGTAAGAAAGAAAATTGTTTGATAGTATGTCATAATCTTTAATTAAAAACGTGAAAAAATTTATTTTATCCAAAATATCCATAAAAAACTTTATAAGTTTTTTTTTTTTAAAAAACACACAAATTTTTAATTTAACAATTAACATGCTAAAAAAAATCGTGTTTGCTTATAAAAAATATAAAAAATATCTTCGGGGTACCTATATTAGATTTGAGCAATAGAAATAATAATTATTTTACAGTGCAGAAATATGCCTCAAATAGTATATGTATATAAACTGCTAAAACATTTTAAAAATCTTCACACTTTAGAACTTCATAAACACTTTATGCTTTCTATACCATGTCAGAAGCCGGTTCAAAAAACTTAGGAATGATACCTCATTCATTGCTGTGCGTTTCGTAACTGCATGGAAAAAGGATTGTTGACAACAGAAATAATATATATGATTATTGTCTTAGTTATGTTAATTCCACCTCCATAAAAGGCAATGCATTTCAAAAATCATTCGCTCTTACAATAGTTCTGACACCGTTTTCAGTCGATATTGTTAACTAAGGAAATTTCGTGTGCTATGGAATACTGAATACAAAAGTTTCTTTTTGGTAATGTGCGGCAGTATCATAAACGGCTTAAGAACGTTTCCAAAATGCCCTTCAAATCCGGTCGGTCAACATCGGGGCACGTTTCGTGAAGAAATTTTTTTTCCTGTACTTGGAAAATTTCCGGAAGTAAGTTCTGAATAATTTTTTATTCATTATTAGAAGTTATAATTTTACATTGAAACTAAGCATAATTGTACGTCCAATAGCAACAATTGTGCTGTGAAGCTCATTTTTCAGTTCCCGATTCATCCAAATAAAGACAGGGTTATTTCCCTCAAAATTGTGTTATATGGAATGCGATTATTTCATAATGCCTACCGAGAAATCATACTTTTCCATATAATCCGACAAAATAGTTAGTATTATTTTCTTTAGATTATACAATGAGAACAATAACTTACAAGTACAATTTTAACTGGAAAGTTGCTATTTTAATCCATCCAAGTGCGAGTTTTGCAAATTGTATTCATTTTCTTCAATTTCAACCCCTATATTCCGAGTTACCCGACTATCTCATAATACCTTCCAAATAAGTATCTTATTAATATTTTTTGTTTACATAGGATGAAATATCTCAGAATATTTTTTCTTATAATTATGGTTGGGTGTCTGCCCAGATGATTCCGAATCAATCCGGCCTCTGAGTGGCGCGGGAGGATGACCGAAAGCCTGGCCAAGGGCGCTGTGGCGGCCGGTTCCAATTTTGTAATTGGGCTAAAGCAGGGTTCAAGAGTGGGACAGGCGCCGATTTAGCACCCACTTCCGAGGCCCTAAGTGCGGTCGGCTATCGTCGGTCGTATCTAGCGGTCGCAAGGTCTCCTCCCGAAGCTGTTTAGCACTACCTCAGCCGAGGACTGGAGTGTGGTGGAAATCGCGCTCCAGCGGGGGACGCGGAAAGCAGGTGATCGTTTCGAGGAGAGGATGAGCGAACGGGCTAAGGCGGCGCCTAGGTCCTGTCGGACCACATTTTTGCTTTATTTTCTACGAACCGCCTAACGGCGATTCCAGACTAGTCACCTGGATTCGCATCGGAGGCGGGGGTAACTTTCCTAGTTTTTGTGTCTATCTTTATTTTAACAAGCTATGCCCTCGAAGAAAGTCCAGAGATAATAGGAGCTTCTCGTTTCCGACCGGGGGTAAATTAAATCCCAGGAGGGGGGCCCTGGGTAGTTCATGGGTCTCTGGTTGCTCCTGTGGACCTGCAGAGGTGCCGGGGAGTGAGGATGTCACGGACCGTCCTCTGGGAACCGAACCTGTTCCGACCACTCGAGTACCCATGATTGGGTTACTGTCGTAGCGACTGGTTCATTCTGAAAAACTCCTTGGATGACCTGCATAGGTTGAAAGCAATACCAATTAGGTTTATAATTAACAAATGGCAGATAGTTGAATTTTATAATGGCATTCGGTTTTCAGGTTTTGCACTATATAGGCCTGTGACAGTGCCTCAAATAAAACTGATAATCCATGGTAGTCGAACTGTCACTCACTACTCACTCACTGCTAGAAATCTACCTCGATTCTATAGCGTCGCACTTTTAACTCACTCTAAGAGTCGAACTTTCAACTCAGTGTGGGACTCGGAATCGAACTTAGAGAGTCGGTTGTCGAAACTAGTTCAACGGAGTATTTGACTTGGCGAGCGGGAGTTGAGATTTGGATTACTCTTTGATATTTCGACTCCTCGACTCAATATCTGGAATCCGGAATGATATAGGAGGATGATTGTATTGAAAAGAAGGGGTAGGACAAAAGGGCGAGGTGTTTCGTGAATGATTAATTGAATTTGCAGTATGCTGGACACTGGACAGGCGATCAAGCACTTGTTATGTGTAGATTTTTCTAAAAAAAAGAGAAAGTAGGATTGAATAGTGGAATGTTTTCAAGTTCTTTTGTTTCATGTATTTTGGGAAAAAAAATAAAAAATAAAATTTTACTTTAGTAACAGGCTATTATAAATATGTTCTGTTGCTGAATTTATTTTATAATCGATGTGTTTCATATAAAAACAGACATCCTTTATTTGATTTGCGTATATGTTGTTATTTTAATTCATTTTCATAAATATAAATATTCGCAAATAAAAAAAAAATTATACATATTTTTTTTTAAAGTTTAACCAATCGATTTTTTTTTATGTTTCATATTTGAAACCAGATTTGAAGGTTGTTTACAGAATTCTGCTTTTCCGTTTTTTCCTTATTCAGAGGGGTTTGGAGGGGAGGTAAAAACTTATCTCGGGATCTATGATGGTTTTAGAAATGAAATTTTGAAAGGAGGTGAATCACAAAACATAGAAACCAGATATGAATATATATATTTTTTAAATTAGGCTCCCTTGACCCTCGGTGTGGGTATGTGTTTTCAGGGAAGGGGGGGGGGGGAGTGAAAAAACGCATCTCAGGATCTCTCGCGGCTTTCGTGATAAAATTTTTCAAGATGCTGTGTCAGAAAATAAACATAAAATACGGATGTATTTTTTCCAAGTCGGTCTCTTTACCCTCCTCTCCAGAGAGGGATGTTCTAAAATGAGAATATATCACGGTGTTAAAGATTAAATTTTGAAAGAGGATGAGTCACATAATGTAAACATATGATGTGAAGAATTTTTTCTATCTTCAGCTACCTCCTCCCTGAGTCTGAGGGGAGGGGCAAGAATAATAAACCATGGCTTTAGTGACGTATTCGCGAGTGACGATTATTATGAGGTATTATGACGTAGTGACGATTTCGCTACATGTTAAGTGTCAGAATATAAACGTAAGATTACGATGATTTTATTTTTTGGCCTCTCGCCCGCCAAGAAAAGAAGAGGTGGGGAGGGGCATTAAAACGTATCTCGACATTTATCACGGTTTTAGAGATGAAATTTGGGAAACAGGTGAATCACAAAACATAAACAGCAGATACGAATACTTTTTTCGTAATTTCGCCCCCTTGTAAACCCCCCCTGAGTGGGGCGAGGGGCAACGCCTTTCTTATAAGAAGGGTCAACCCTTTTTTCAATTTTTATTTTAACATTTTTAATTTTCTTATCGAACATTTTTATATAGTATTCACTAAATTATATTGATTTATAAATGCAGATATTTTATTTAGCAGATCAAAGAGCGTTTTTCATTTTTCGATAAAAGCAATGCATTTAAAAATAAAGTAAATAAAAATAAAAGACAGCCACTAATTGATGTTTAAACCTACATTACTGATCAAGACAAACACAACAAAGTGATCACCAGAAAACAATCGACAAAAATGAAATATATACACTAGACTCCCTCAAATCTGACACCCTAAAATCCGCACATCATTGCAAATATAAACAATGAAACTTGTAATTAAGGCTGCTCGTCAGTAAACTTCCCGATTCCCCTCGCTAATGTTATTCCTATGGGCGTAGGATGCATTCGTAATTTTAAAATATCTCCTCTTAAAATTAATATTTTTGACATCTGTTTTCTTTGTACTGTTCTTAAAGAATGTCTCTTTTTTTTTCTTAGTTGTCAATTTTTTTCTAAACTATGTGCTTAATTTATATTTTTATGTGTTAAAATCTTAGCGAAACTGAATAAGATTTTAACATTTCATATAAAATTCAGTATATATTTTAGAAAAAAATTGACAACTAAGAAAAAAAGAGAGATTATTTAAGAACAGTACAAAGAAAACAGATGTCAAAAATATTAATTTTCCGAGGAGATATTTTAAAAACACGAATGCATCCTACGCCCATAGGAATAACATTAGCGAGGGGAATCGGGAAGTTTACTGACGAGCAGCCTTAAGACAGAGGCGGATCAACTACCTCTCGGGCCTCTAGGCATGATCTTTTTTTTGCCCCTCCCCTCTTTCAAAGCAATATATACCGGGTGATTCAAAATACATGTTTTCTCATTTATCGCCTAAACCACTGAACACACTTCAAATAGAAAACACATTAGTTATAGAAACACACTTCAAATAACTAAGTACAGATTTTAGTCATGACATTTGTTTTACAAGTTCCTGTACGCATATTAAAATACGAAATTTAATTTTTATACGGCTCCTAAGTTGCATTTAGAAGTTATAAGTTATATTTCAAAAAATGTCCTACGTTTACGAAGGACGTACAAAAATCTTATTTTTTTACTATCAAAACTTACCGAATTACGATACTTCGAATTTTATGAAATTTCAGTGATTCCTGGCACTAAAAACGGAAAGAAGCACTTTTAGTGTAGGTAAAAATTGAAATTTCATAAACTTCAAAGTGTCACAATTTGGTAAGTTTTGATCGTAAAAGAATGGTATTATATTATTACAGAATGGTCCTTCCTAGACTGAGGACAACATTTTTCTAAAAAATAAGTTATTAGGACACAGGGACCATATCAAAAAATAAAATTTCGTATTTTAATATGTATACAACCATTTATAAAGCAAATGCCACATCAAAACGTTGTACTTGATTTGTATTATTTTTGCAATCAGAAGTAGAATTCTATCATCAGCGGTTTAAGATATGATCGAGGAGAAATCTATTTTGAATCACACGGTAATGAAGTCCATTTTTTTAAAATTTTTGCATAAGTTTTCGTTTAGAATGGATTTACAGTAAGTAATTTTATAAATTAAAGTATTTTCATGTAGACATTGATACGGAGTCTCTAGACTCAAAAGGACTGTCTTAATTTAACAGTGAACTTTGCTAGAATAAATGGGCGACGTCGTCAGGTTATCGCAACTGGAAGCCGAAAATTTTCATGAATCCAGTACTTTCTTCTTAATCATATAGACGAAATTAAAGGGGGAATAGTATTTGGAATGCCATGTATATGTTAATGACTAAAAGATTCAATAAATGAGTGAAACAAAGAATATTGTTCAGCATTTCTCTTTTGCATAAAATTTTTACCCGATATGAAAATAAAAACCAGAACATTTTAGCACCGGGGCCCTTTTCTTCCGGGACCCCGGACCCTAGGACCGGCTCCTATGCCGATTCTGCCTACTCAACCTAATAAGTAATCCGCCTCTGAGTTAAGATGTAGGGGGAAAATCACGATTTTTTAATTATTATATCATTCCATGCACATTTTAATATGTCATTCTCGTTAATATGGCTGAACACGTGTTTTCTCATCAAGGAAGTATAACTTTATTTCTGAAAAAAATTCAAGAGAGTCTTGATCTCAGTGGTGATCGCGATCATTTTACGAAATACGTTTCTGTATTAATCAAGCATTTTTGGATATTAAGTTGAGCTAAGCATGAAATAAAACTTTTCTATTTTATGATTTTTATATACATTATTAGTGTGGCTTTATGAGGCAAGTTTCATTCAACAATTTAAAATAATTATCTCATCATTATTATGCCTATTACAGTTATGTATTATTGTTTACTTGACCTTTAAAATTTTAATCATGTTTTAAATTTTCTATATTTTTATTACTTCCATTACTTTACTTAATTATTTTAATATTTTACTTTATTGTAAGCATTCATTATACTTTACAGTGTAATTATTACATTCAACTTACTGTTTAATAAATGTAAACAAAACAGTGTCCAGAAATCTACAAAATTCTAAAATCCGGATAAATTTTCGTTTCAAGCTATACAGATTTGAGGGAGTCTACTGTATTACATTTATTGGAAAATAAAAGATATTATTAGAATTTTTATTTTTGTACTGAGAATATTTTAAATTTTATCGAATTTAATAAAGAAATTTATCTTGCAAACGTGTCAAAAAAATCCGTAATGACGATCAGAATTTTTTTTTTTTTTTTTTTTTTTAGTTCCATTTGTAGAATGTCACAAGAGCCCTTCCTATGGAGCTTTATTAGCGATCCGCTGTTTTAAAGAACATAATGTATTGAATTTATGTTTGATGGGAGAAAAGTTGTTGCTGATTTATATGTTTGTCAGTTTTTATTACTAGTTGCAATAAATATTGCTCCATGATAAATGTTATTTTGAATTACTTTCTAACCAACCAATCCACTTCCTCAGGTGAATTGACAGTCGACTCATCAAGCAAATTAGTTGATTCAGACTTTGACTCTTCAATAGGAGTCGGAATGCTCATACCTAATCCACATTTCGGGTTATTTTGGAGGTGTAGGGGAATTTTTTAGATACCGGAAACCAGGACAACTTTGCCACTTTTTGAAAAATATGTTGTTTGGCACTCTGGGAAGTTCTAGATCCAATTCAAATAGCCGCTAGTGTTTTCATTTCACAAAGAAGACATTGTATAACTGTACTCCCGCACATTTTTTGTCTTATCAGTTATTTTATAGCCGTTATCAGTGAAAATATTTTGTCACTGCGCAATAAAATAAATATAATATATATAATAAAACAAATAAAGCACAGGGAAGTTATTACACCTTACTATGTTATGGGATGGGAGGAGATAATATGATTAACGCTAATTATATGCGCACAGGGAAGTTATTACACCTTAATATGTTATGGGATGGCATGGTATTATTTGATAAAGACTAATTCATTCTCGTGCTACGTAATTGCCAAGTCACAAAATTTCAGAGTTAATAAGATAGCTAAACTTGGCTTTATACGATCTCAGAACTTTTTACGGTAAATGAGTCACAAGACTTGGCTGCATTTTTTACAGGTGACGTTTTTGATGAGATTTCACTTCTTTTTGTAAGTAATCCTTCTTTTCTTGATTTTGGGTTCTTTTTGGAGATCATTCACTGATTTTCGCTAAGCCCACACTCTGTCCCTATTATTTACAGATATAAAAAATTTGAAGTTTTAGTTTCGTTTGCAAAGTACTGTATATATAAAAAGAAATTTCATGTTCCTAGGCAAACACTAAGTTATGGGAGGGAGGAAGTCAAAATTACTTTCAATTGCTTCCAGGAAAGGTGCTATCCATCTGAGATATCACTCGCAGCCCTAGATACTTGATATTTAGCATAAAAGTACTTTTTAGTATAAAAAGAAAGCCAAAATTAAAATTTCCAATAAATCAAATTATATTCATTTTTTCGATGTTTTTTTTTCTTTGTTTTTAGTCTTTTTTTTTTTTTTTTTTTTTTTTTTTTTTTTCATTTGCGGATTTTTTAATTTTTCCTTACTTTGTATACTAAACCCTACCTTTCTGCCAAATGTCAAGCTTCTAGGACTACAAAATCAAATTATTTTCAAACTTTCGACTTGTTATAAATTTATTGATTTTTCGATTCTAATTCTAAGTTACCTGATTGTCATGCCAATATAGTAATTCTTTGATCCGTCTTCTTAGGATCATTTAGGTTCAATTTAGAGATAAATCAAGTGAATCTTAGAGTTACCATGATATTATTTAGAAAGGACTATCAAGCCATAACCAGCCAGTAATGTCGGGAGGGGAGGGGGAGCTGTGAAAATTTTTGTGGGGCTAACATCATTTAACAATACATATTTCATATGCAATAGAGTATAACCTGTGAAAGAAAACAAACCTGTCTATAAAGAAATCGCATATAACGTAGCCAGTCTATAGCGGAACTTTTCTATAACGAAATTCGTAAACGAATGAAAAGAAAACCATAATCCGAGGGAAATAACATAAAACAATTAGGGGCGGTGTACTAGCTAATAGGACAATTATCTTAAAACTAATGTTTCTAGCACTACAAAATCAAATTGTTTTCGAATTTTCGATTTTTTTTAAAGATATTTCGATTTTTTGATTTTATATTCGAATTTAACGAATTTTTTAATTGTTCCTTTTATTGAATAGTAAATACTACCTTTACACTAAATTTTAAGTTTGTAAGACTACAAGATCAAATTATTTTCAATTTTTGATTTTTTCGTTTTTCTTTTCTAATTTTCTGAATTTTTTAATTTTTTCTTATTTTGTATCCTTTATTACAAATTTCAAATTTCTAGCGCTACAAAATGGAATTCTTTTGAAATTTCCGATCTTTTTCGAGTTTTTTATTCTATTTTCGAATTTATTGTGTTTTAATTTTTCCTTTTCTGTATCCTAAACAATAAGTTTACGCCAAATTTTAAGTTCTAAAGCTACAAAATCGATTTTTTTTCAATTTTTCGAATTTTGCAGATTTTTTCTTTTTTTCTTTTTTTTTTTTTTTTTTTTTTTTGTATCCTAAATACTACCTTTATTCCAAATCTCAAGCTTCTAGCTCTACAAAATCGAATTCTTTTCAAATTTTCGTTTTTTTTTTTTTTTTTTAATTTTATTTTCGATTTTTGTTGTGTTTTTAATTTTTTCTTTTTCCGAATCTTAAACACTACCTTTACACCAAATTTTCAGTTTCTAAGACTACGAGATCATATTATTTTCAACTTCTCACTTTTTCTTTTTCTTTTTCTTTTTTCTTTTAATTTTTGAAATTTTCGATTTTTTTTTTTTCGAATTATCCATATTTTTTAATTTATCCTTATTTAGTACGTTATATATTACCTTTATTCCAAATTTCAAGTTTCTAGCGCTATGAAATCGAATTATTTTCAAATTTTCCTTATTTTTTTTTATTTTAACTTATTCTGAATCCTAAACACTATCTTTACCGCGTATTTTGAGTTTCTAAGGCTAAAAGATCAAATTATTTTAATTTTTTTTTTTCGAATTTTTGAATTTTGTTTTCCGAATTTTCCGGATTTTTTAATTTTTCTTTATTTTGCATCCTAAATAGTACCTATATTCCGAATTCCAAGTTTCTAGCGCAACAAAATAGGATTATTTGAAATTTTTCGATTTTTTTTTTCAATTTTTTCGATTTTTCGATTTTATTTTCGATTTATTTTTGTGTTTTTGATGTTTTTATTTTCTGAATTCTAAGCACTACCTTCACACCAAATTTTAAGTTTTTAAGACTGCAAGATCGTGTTATTTTCAATTTTGTTCGAATTTGTTGAATTTTCGAATGTTTTTTAGCTCACAGGCTATCAAAGCCTGAGAGCTTATGTGCCCGCCGCCACATAGGAGTATTTTATGAAAAATGTGGACAAAAATATTTTGTGAGCTATATCAAATTGAAATGTTGTGAAAAGCTATTTAGAGCCATTATATATAATTTTTTAACAAAACATACAACTTTTTTTTACGAATTTACAAAAAAAATATTTGCTTTTTAAAAAGAAAACTATATATTTAAAACAATTCAGAATAAACGTTTATGATATTTAATGAAATATTCAGTTTTTTTTTTTTTTTTTTTTTTTTTTTCTTTTGCATATTTATAAAAAGTTTTTTCTTTAACTTATCAGATTCATCTTCATCTGTTTCATCTCCATCCTCATCTTCCTCTTTTTACTTTCTTCTATCTATAATAGAAGAAAGTATTGTAATCGAAATTTTTTTCGACTCCCGGTTTTCGACGGATTTACACGTTTTAGGGATCAGAGATTCCGAAAAATATGTTTTTACAAAATGTCTGTCTGTCCGTCTGTGTGTGTCTTTATTGTACCATCGAAAAGTGTATGAAGTTATGCTTCAAATTGAACCACATTTTTTTTCTATGTTTTTGGCTATGGCAAGCAGATTCTATCAGAATTTGGGGATATTTCGACGAAAGGGGGCGCTGCGATCGATATTTTTGTTCCAAAATTTCGATTAGAATTTGCATTTTTACTATTGTATCATTGAAAAGTGTATGAAGTTATGCTTCAAATTGGACCAGATTTTTTTTCTATGCTTTCGGCTATGGCAAGCAGGTTCTAACAGAATTTGTGGATATTTTGACAAAAGGGGCCGCTGAGATCGATATTTTTGTTCCATTTTCACTATTGTACCATCTAAAAGTGTATGAAGTTATGCTTCAAATTGAACCAGATTTTTTTTTAATGTTTTTGGCAATGGCAAGCAGCTTCTATCAGAATTTGGGGATATTTCGACGAAAGGGAGCGCTGCGATCGATATTTTTGTTCCATTTTCACTATTGTACCATCTAAAAGTGTATGAAGTTATACTTCAAATTGAACCAGATTTTTTTTTCTATGTTTTTGGCTATGGCAAGCAGGTTCTATCAGAATTTTGGGATATTTCGACGAAAGGGGGCGCTGAGATCGATATTTTTGTTCCATTTTCACTATTGTACCATCTAAAAGTGTATGAAGTTATGCTTCAAATTGAACCAGATTTTTTTTTAATGTTTTTGGCAATGGCAAGCAGCTTCTATCAGAATTTGGGGATATTTCGACGAAAGGGAGCGCTGCGATCGATATTTTTGTTCCATTTTCACTATTGTACCATCTAAAAGTGTATGAAGTTATACTTCAAATTGAACCAGATTTTTTTTTCTATGTTTTTGGATATGGCAAGCAGGTTCTATCAGAATTTGGGAATATTTCGACGAAAGGGGGCGCTGTGATAGCCCTTTAAAGATTTCAAATTCAAAAAGATGTGCAAAAAAATTAGAAATCCTAAAAGTTTTTTTCGTTAAATGTTCGGCCTTGATCCGGAGAATCCGGAACAATTTTTGTTTTGCCTCTATCTTAAAAAACGCCTGAGATATAGCGGTTTGAAATTTTAGGGTGGCTGACATTTTCAAACAAGACAGCAGAATTCATCCATAAACGGGTTTAATTTATGAGTTTTAGTTAGCATGGTTTCGGCAAATTTTCTTTCATTGTTGTAACAATTAATCCTATTATATGCTTAGCACTATATATTTATATTCGCCAACGTCAAATTCTCGCCAAATTTGGCGACCAAAATAGGTTGTCATAAATGAAGCCAACTTGGCTGTAGAGGACTAATTTGGCGATATTCTCATTCAAATTCAATGTTGACGAGAACTGGGATTGAATCTTCTTTAATTAGGTTCCACGCATTTTACCTTCGTGTTTTCCAGTAAAATTAGCTAAAATCTAAAAACCAAGAAATAGGGAGGCTATCTGTTCCTGTCGGTTCAGACCTGAAGGACTTTTCGTAGTTTAGTATTATACATCAGTTGATCGCATCCCGGTAACCCGACAATTCTCAAGCAGCTGACGTACAACAGAATAACGAAAAATATTGATTTTATTGGAGATGTGATAGCGAATTTTGAAGTATTAACATGACTGAGATAGAAGAAAGTTTTGGGATTGGCACATCCGACTAGTTTTGGATGTTGTCCGCATGGTGTTTCTGGGAGTAATAGTTCTATTGTTTCGCTAGAAAATGGCTTGCTTTTTTATCTTAGGCTTTGGTCTTGAACTACTTATAAAAGGATCAGAATTTAGTAAAAGTCTGTTCAAAACATCTTTATTATATTGCTCTCGAGAAAATCTTCAGGAAAAATTTTGCCTATATTGGTGGAAATGTTTGTATCTAGCTTCAGCAGCCTCCTCCGAAAGTTGGTTGATAGGTAATATTGCATGTTTAATTACTGTGGACCCATGTACTAAAACTTTATGTACTGTTGGTGACATTGGGTGCCACCCATATAATTCGACATAAAGCTTTGCAGTTTCTTCAGTGTAATTTTCAAATTTCTTAACATCAATTCTATATCCACTTGACAGTGCCTCTAAAATTACTTTGAACCTTTTTATAAGGTCAAAATTTATTCCAGTGACTCGGGAAGGAGTATTAGGGTCCACAAAAAATCTTCTTGATACATTTCCCTCTTGCGTTTTGCCAAAACCTGCCTTGGGAATATCTACTAGACCCATTTCTTCTTTGAAACTATTTTGAATTCGTTTTTTTTATTTGTTTTTTTTTTGTTTCTGCCACAACATTTTTGTCTTCATTGATTTTTGCTTGCCACTTTTTAAGATGAATTTTATATGATAAATGCAAAAGTGATTTAAAAAATCAAATCCGTGCATGAAGAATTGATAAACCGAATCTTAAGGCATCAGGATTCTAAGGATTCTTCTTCTCCAACGTATTAAATTTTTTTGAAGTTTCTCCACATATGTAGCATCTCATTGTTGATGAAGTACTTGTCGCAGCATTGCAAACCTTCGCATCTACCATAGTAGGTATCAGCGTGTGTTTTACATAATATAAACTACCATTGTACCATTAGTAGTAGGTATATCAGTTTTCTTAAGAACTTGATTTTCAATGTATTCAATTTCTTCATTATTAATATAGTTCTTTTCATGAACAAAACGAATGCGTATTGGCCTGCAGAACCCTGTACTGGAAGGTAGAGGGTTCTGCCACCAAATCTTTTATTGGTCGCCAACTTCTTCAGCCAATTTTATGTTAATCCAATATTCATTTACCTTAAGAAAGCAACTTTTTTCCCTATTTGGCAGTCTACCATGTTTCTATAAAATCCGAATTGAAACGGCTTAACGAACGTTTTATTGATTCTTGTTCATCTACTGGGCATTTCGTCATTTCTATAACTTGCTTTCCATGAAACATTATTTTTCATCTATTTTCTTATTAGAACAATCTTGCATCAAGTCGAACAGCAACTTTCTTAAAACATCTTTCACTGTCACTGAAGTTTCTAAAAGAAAAATGAAGTTTTATCGTTTTCAAAATATCGTCATCTTCTGATACCATTTTTTTTATAAAAGGGTGAAAAAAAATTGGGGCAAATTGGGGCAAGATTTTATTTTATGAATATAACAAGGAATGTCTAAATTTTATATTCCAACAAAAAGTTTTGCCGGGAAAAGGGCGGAACGTATTTATAACTCACTATTAATTTTAAAGAACTAGTAAAAATCACACTTATTTTTAAAGCTAAAACAATGTAGTTTTATTCATAATTATATTCATTTATAACTAAAACTAAATACAGTAATTTAAGCTACATACCTTCCATTTCTTTGTCCATAAAGGGGTTTTTCAGATCTTTACTGTATACAACGATAAATGCAATTAAATTATGCGCTTCTCACAACAGCGCTGTGAGAAGAGACATCTGCGATGAACGACAGCTGTGTTCAGACTGATAACGCGACGGTTAGTGTTACCGAACATTCCTAAGATAGTGTTTACGTGAAGCACCCACTACTAAGCTATACAAACAATTAAAGTATCGCGGTTTTTAACAAACTTCATTTTTCGACTTTTGTCCAGCTTTTTTTAGAAATACTCCTCTGTGCGCCGGTTCTGTATGTATGTATGTACGTACGTATGTACGTAACGCGATAACTCTTGATAGAACTAACCGTTTTACTTTCAATTTTGTTTGTAGGTTCCTTGTGATAAGGCGCTTCCTTGATTAGTTTTGGAGGTTCATTGGTTAAGCATAAAGGGGAGAAACGGGGGGCTAACCCCCCATAATTTAGATAAATGGGTTTTTCATGCAGAATTATCCCATTTTCTTCAAATTTTGTATATAAGTTCATTGTAATAATGCGCTTCTCTGAATAGCTTTGGGGGTTCATTGTTTAAGTATAAAGGGGGAAAGGGAGGCTAATCCCCCCTTAATTTAGATAAATGGGTTTTTCATGCAGAATTATCCCATTTTCTTCAAATTTTGTATATAGGTTCATTTTGATAATGCGCTTCTGTCAATAGTTTTGGGGGTTCATTGGTTAAGCACAAAGGGGGAAAGAGGGGGATACCCCCCTCTAATTTAGATAAATGAGTTTTTCATGCAGAATTATCCGATTTTCTTCAAATTTTGTATATAGGTTCCTTGTGATAATGCGCTTCTCTGAATAGTTTTGGGGCTTCATTGGTTAAGTATAAAAGGGGAAAGGGGTGCTAATCTCCCCTTAATTTAGATAAATGGGTTTTTCATGCAGAATTATTCCATTTTCTTTAAATTTTGTATGTAGGTTCATTTTGATAATGCGCTTCTGTCAATAGTTTTGGGGGTTCATTGGTTAAGTATAAAGGGGGAAAGGGGGGCTTATCCCCCCTTAATTTAGATAAATGGGTTTTTCATGCAGAATTATCCGATTTTCTTCAAGTTTTGTATATATATTCATTGTAATTAGAGACTTCCCTGATTAGTTTAAGGGGTTCATTTGTTAACTATGAGGGGGGTAACGGGGGATGACCCTCCCCCTTAATATATTGTTGATTTCTTTATTTTTCGAGGGGCATATTTCAAATTCTTTGAAATAAGAGTATAATATACAATTAGTGTGAATAGCCTGTGAGCTCAATGCCCTCAGTTTAACTGGGCAGTTTAATTTTTTTTGGGAAATTTTCCGGATTTTATATTTTTTCCTTTCTTTGTATCCGAAAGACTAGCTTTATTCCAAATTTTAAGTTTCTATGGCTGCGGGATCTACCCAATCTTTTTTATGACGCGAGAGTGGGTGAGTGAATGAGTGACAAAAAATCGAAACTTTGAGTTCATATATCGTCTGCACTAGAAAAGACAGAATCGAGAAATTTCAAATTTTGGTACTATTTACAACATACTCTATATAAACGAAATTTCAAATTTTTGGGATACTCCAGTGCAGCGATATGGGGGGGGGGGGTCAAAAGTGCGATGAGTTGCTTCCAGAAAAGGAGGCTTACGCCTGTGCACTGTAAAAAATGACCAATGTTTTTTATTTTATGAAAATATGCTATAACCACGAACGAAAATATAATATAATCTTCTGAGTTATCCGAAATTTCAAATAGCATGTTACATTGTCTTTTGAATCCCCAGAAACGAATACATTTTCAAAATTTAAAGAATAATTTATAAAAACAAATTATTTTTAGCTGCCCGATTTTTTCAGAAACGTTTCCGAAAGGGTTTTATAGTGTATTAATTAGTGTCCTCAGGCTGGAATACCTGTTTTTCGAATGTTATCCATTCTCAAGTACACGTTTTCAGCCACATAAGTTAATTTATACATGAAAGAGTAAAGAAATAATCTTAATTTTAATGTTATTGTTAACGCTGTTAATTTTTCATGTTTGTCTGTTAAACATTTTTTTTTGAGCATGAAAATGTTTACTTCAGAATTGATAGCATTCGAAAAACAGGTATTCCAGGCTGAGGACACTAATTAATACACCATAAAATCCCTACGGAAACGTTTCTGAAAAATTCGGGCAGCTAAAAATAATTTGTTTTTATAAATTATTCTTTAAATTTTGAAAATGTATTCGTTTCTGGGGATTCAAAAGACAATGTAACATGCTATTTGAAATTTCGGATAACTCAGAAGATTATATTATATTTTCGTTTGTGGTTATAGCATATTTTCATAAAATAAGAAACATTGGTCATTTTTTACAGTGTGCTTTCTCGACTTGGCGGTGGCACTGCCGTGCCTCCAGATTCCCATGATTTCTCTAGATTCTCAAGTCACGTGACTTGGAAAAAAATAAGGTATTTTGATTGGCTGGCACTGTTTTATATGACAATGAACATGTAAAAATAAATAGCAGATGGCAGCAAGAAAAGTTATATAGTTCACATAAATGTTTACAAATTTATTGTAAAAAATACATAAACAGAAAAAGAAAATCGAAATAATGTGTAGGTCTGCCATAAATCCATTCCTTTTTCCCTTTTTTAGTATTATATATATATATATATATAATATGTATATTATATGTATGTATATTATATATGTATATTATATATATATATATATATATATTTGTAAATATTTACATGTGATACCCACCGCACAACTGGAAGCTAAATAAGTATATCTGACATGATCAACCATAAGGAATATTTAACACACACAAATATGTGTAAAAAAAAATTGCTTTCAGAGTATGAGGTATTGGTATGTTTTTAACTTTTTAAAAATATATGTATCGATTTTTGCGCAATTTTTCAAAGAAAGATATTGTAAAAAACTACCAAATTAAAATTATTTCATATCCCTAAAACATATATTAAATTCATGAAATTCGGTGGAATGATTTTTAAGAAAAGAGGCTTTTTGCAATATTCAAAAATTATACATTTTTATCAACTAATATTTATACAATTTACATCGTACCGAAGAGACATTGCTCCGCTTTCTTTATATAGCTAGATTTTCTGCTCTGATGCTTTTAATCTGAACGAATACATATCATAATGACAATGGGCGGAGTTCAAATATAAAAAAGAGCGAGGACGGAGATTAAATATAAAAAATAGTGAGGGCGATGTACAGATGTAACAAAAACATAGTAATAGGTTTCTGGCATATAATCCGTAAGTTAATACTGATAGCTTGATATTTGGGGAAATTTATTGTTCACTAAACAGTAATTTCTGATAAAACAAAATCAGCAAATTATGTTAAAATGCATGGATATACTTTAAACAAATTTTACGCATTCTTATCCGACATCGTCCTTTATTATTCTCAGATAGTGCTTGACTGCTGTAAACCTCTTTTAAAATTACTTGCGATAGGAGTCTAACCATAATAATAATGATAAAAATCCTTGAATAAGGGAAAAAAAACTGGAATAAAATACAAATTTGCATAATTTGTGAGAAATACTCGCTATTGTTGTGACTAATACTTAAAAGCTATAGAATAAAATTTCTTTATAGGATCAGGATGTTTACATTTTTAGCAGATCTATTCGTCTTACACACTGTTTTACAAACTTTATACATAGTATTATACTTTAGTACGGGTATAATTATAACTCTGCCTATGCACGTAATACGTGATTTTCTGACAAAAGGAAATCAGATAGATGACATGTTTGAAAATACTTCAAGTAGAAAGAAAAACCAGATCGAACCACCGCCCCTTTTCCTCCACTTTCTCCAAATGAAGGACCTTATGAGGAGTAGTTTCACTTTAACGAGTTTCCAGCGATTCCAGTGGAGATGCTGAAATCATGACAAAATAAGCAGTACCCTTAGCTGGAGCAATTAACAACTGTAGGTCCAGGTGGTGATAATTTCTTAGCCATCTAGGATTCCGAGAAACGAAAGGGGGGTGCAAGATTACAATTTCGGACACTCTCCCCCCACCCTCTCAGTTAACCAAAGATGTTGATTGAAGACAATTTCTCCCATTCTTTTACTTCCTTCTTCCATGTTCCTTCATCACATAAGTCACATTTATCATGTTCTCCCGTTCATTCCCAGAAAAACACAAAACACTCACAAAAATCCCCCTTTTTCCTAGATTTTGGAAATGTAATGTCGGTTTACGAAAGATTCCTTAAATTCCTAGATAGACTTGAATTTCTCTAGATCTGAGAATGCTCAGGTGATCCCGTTTTGATATTTGAATCGGCAGAGAGCCGATTAACATGACTAAGATTTCCAACTTTGATCTGCAAAGCTGAAAAACTGTTGTGTTTTTACGTTTTATGATTACTTATTAAATTATACGGTGTGAGTTTCTTATTTATAAGCATTAAATTGTACATAGCAGAACTTACAATCCATATAAAAAAGACGATACACCTGCTTTTATCCCCAGACCGTTAAAGATAAAATCTCCGAAAAATGGCTAAATTGCTTTGTATAATTTTTGGTACTATAAAACTTTTTTAACAAAATTATTTTGTCCGACTTCAATATTAAATAGTGATGATTCTACGATTTATAAACTGTCTGTTTCCACGTGCTTATAGAACATTTCCCTATAAAACTCCCCACTTTCATATTTTTATAGTTTTATACGCAATAGTTTTCTTAATATTATTCCAAGAAAGACATCCGGTCACAAAAAACTCACTTATGGCAGCGACAGCAGGGTTATTTATTTATTTATTTATATTTTTCAGAATGTAGAGATATATTTTAGTTTCACTTATAATAATCGGTGTTTCTGAGTATATTTTTTCGGATGTATAATGTCCGCAGTAATTTGCACTAAAATTTTGTGAAATATTCTTCAAATTCCTTTCTAAGATTTTCCAAAGTCTAGCTTCTTGCTCTATACATACTGAACTTAACTGAAGATACACAATCATTTTTACATGCTTTGCAATCTAATTATATTTTTCAAGAGTCATATTTTCACCTTATAATAGTGTTTCTACACAGTAATTATTTCTTTGAAAGCATATCTGACAATCACATAAACATCATGTTACTACTACATTCATTGCTCACTAAGTCCTTTTTTTTCTTTTCGAAAACTATGAACAATATCCTATAATTTATCTTCAACAATACTGAAGTATCCTACGATCGAACGGCTAGCTTCAGATTTAAACACGAAGGAGGCTTTACTTTATTCAATTGCAATTCTTGTGTGTAAAGCCTCCCGCCATTTTTAACATGAACTGTCAGACAAAAATTATTTCGAGACACCTAATTACAACATTTCAGAGTTCTTTATGTCCTACCCAATACCGGTTAACTATTTTGTTAAAGGTCACTAACGACGCTATACAGGAACCCTCTGATTCCACTAACCCCGAGAGCACTTCTTAAAATACCCCACCCCCTAACCCGAACCCCATAAATGAAATATTCCAAACCTTCAACGACTTGAAATAAATCCTTAAACTTTCCAAACTCCTCAAAAGCATTCAAAAAATCGCTCAGAAAATCAAAAAATGCAAAAACCCAATTGATAAGATGACTGTTATCATCAATGAGCTTGAAATATTCGCTAACGAGTTTAACCTCACCGACTAATCGGCGCCCTCTGGGCTGTCATTCTTAAAATCTCAATTTTTTCTCTACCTTTTTTGAAAAAAAAAAAAAAAAAAAATTGTTATACAAAATTCTAAATTATTATACTTTGTATGGTCACTGAAAAGTGTCTTTTTTTTTTATTTGTAGCTTTTCCCCCTTTTCCTAGCTGGCATTTTGCTTTGTTTTTTCGAACTTGTCCGAACCCTATTTTTAAACTCTTTAACAGCAGTATTTTTACTGCAGCTATTCCTTCTTTTCAAAATTTTTGACTTTCCTTAAATTTCTTCTTTTTTTTTTAACTTATTTTAATTACATTCTGTAATCTCTATACTCTTCTCACTGGCTCACTTTAAAATACAGTTTACTTTCATTCGCCTGGGCGTTAAGTTGATCGCAACTAGGAAGCCCATGAAACCGCCTCAACCTGTTCGGCACCTGTTAGTATATCTGTAGTTATGAGACTACATCTAAAGTTAAAGTAATATTTAAGGATATTAGAAAATTTCAAATAGAAGGTAGTAAAAAATTAAAAAAAATTATAAAAGTTAAGTTAAAAGAAAAATAAAATATCTGTTAGGATAGTTTGCTAATAAAATAGTTAAATTATGTTATGGTTAAGATGTTAAAAAAGTATAGCTGTAGTTGTGTAAACTACTGAGGAAAATTAAAAATAATATTGATGTTTAAAGTTAAGAAAAATTTCAGTACTAATTCAGTAAGTAACAACCAGAACATATTTATATATATGGAAAATAAAATATTTAGAGCTGTGATGAATTCAATGAGTTATTCATTGTCGCAGTTGAATTCTGAAGCCAGATTGTCAAACTCGTTTATTATTATGAACATTTGACCCATAAGTTGGAGCAATTTTTAGTCAATTTTGCAATGTTTTTAAAACATTGACTGAATTCGTTAAATTTAAGGATTTTCTTCATTTCTTTGAAGGTTTTGAAGATTTCTTGGAAATCTGTGTTATAGTTAACACTAGAAGCACTGTTAGTTTGTATAGGTTGAGTTTTAGTTGGTATATTTCATAAATGGTTAGTGTTTTCAGAGGTATTTTTGAGGGAAGAGTCCACAGCCGGGACTTCTGGGGATAATGATAGTATAACAGAAGGTTTTTTTTTTTTACATAATTGAAACTAGAAAGAATTACCGCCATGATTTTTGAGTTGTTTTTAAGTTTTTCTTTAAAATTGTTTAGGAAGGGGGAGGGGGTTTGCTGTTGAGGAGTTTTGGGGCAACCTCTATATGTTGCAGGGTATGGTCCAGAACAGTTTGTACTTTTGGGGGTTATTTTACCAATTTCAGGGTTTTCTGTGGATAAGTGATCTCCTGCGTATATTACGCTTTTTGGGGTGAAACGGCAGATATCGAACGCGTGCCCAAAGTCTTGGCAGCGATAGCACTGTTTTATTGTGTTGGAACCTCTAAATGTCTAAATCGTTCAATAACAACACTGATATCTCACAATTCTTTAATTTCATAATTTATTTTTAAATTTGGCACTAGGTAGAATGTTAGTAACATTTATGGGCATTGGTTTACCGGTTTTTCGTCTTTTACCATAGCCGCTCTATTTGGAATGAAAGGAGGTCAATATATGGAGGGATACCTCTAATATAAATTTTACGTGACTGTTTTACTGCAGAACTTAAGGTTTCGTAAACCACAGTATTGCTGTTTACGTATGATTGAGTTTTTTGAAATCAAAGTCATTTTTGCAGTGAACTTTTAAGTGTTCATAGTCCATCTTAAATGAAGGTTTTCTTCGTTGAGTTCTTTAATTTCATTGGCCAGTTTGTGACAATTGCTTTTATTTCTATAAGAAAGGGGGGAATCCTATTTTTAGGTTGGGTAGGGGTTCGGGAGCCACCGGCTGTATCTCTCTCATCAGCTTTCGTTAGCATATTATCTTGCTCCATAGCATTCATTTCATTATTTTTATCAGCTAATAGGAGGAAATTGTTTTTTTATAAGGAGATAACTGAATTCACAAGATTCTTTCTTTTACTGATGAGGAAAATTTTTGCTTCCATCTCCTTCATGTTTAGAAACCAGTCCCTCTTATTTTCAAGGGTGAAAAAAAAAATAAAGTATAACTTAACTAATAAATAAGAAAAAAAAATCAATTGGAAAAAATTCTAAGAATATGAAACGTCGTGATGCGGTGGCGGCAGGAAACGAAATTTCAGGAGGGAATTTAGATGACAATTTTATAAAAAGATGAATTTACCGAAAAACTGGAAGATTCTTATCATTACTAACAATAAATAATCATCTAAAATCTCCCCCCCCCCCTCCAAAATTTCCGCCTCGCCTTTTCTTTTCGGCACAAAAATTTAAAAACTGTAAAACTCGATAAAAAAAAAAAAGTTCTGCCCTATTTATTACTTTATTAGAACAATAAATAATAGATCATCTGAATCCTCCAACACCTCAGAAATTTCTGCTGTTATCAGAAAGAAAGGTATGTTTTAAGCATTGAGGGGAAGGGGGTAAAACAAGAACATTTCTAAATTTTGCATGCAGTTTGGCTGTTCCCAATTATCATCGCCTCTCCAACAAATTCTAATATAAAAAACCAGGCGCTGATCCTCCGGGGGGGGAGGTCTCATTTTGTTCTAAAACACCTCTTTCCGGATGAACGTCCAGAACGGGTCTCCGCTGCCTACGGCACAGTATAGCAGGCGTGCTACACACGCGTTGCAAAAGATAAATTAGTTCTACCTTTCACATCCAGGGAGCACCAGATCTATATACATTTACCATTAACGCGATATTTAAATTATGACAGAATCTCCCCTCAAAATTTAACCAACGTCCTTTAACATTAACAAATATTGGTAACTTTTGAAATATATACAAAATGGCGCGTTTTTTGGTTTGACTTCGCACTTTGTTTTCTTTCCTTTTCAAACAGTAGCTAGTCTTTTTCAAAGATTAAGAAATATTACCGTCCAAATTTACAAAAATGAATTTTTGGATGCACAAATTTTCTCTACATATGTTGGATGAGTTTAAAATCGATAATTTTCTTAATATTAGGAAATTAGTGAAATCAAACCACTCGTCGCCATACGCAAAGGAGAAATAACCGCTTTTTCGCCGCCACGTAACTTAACCTTATACAAGCGGTCAAAATTAGTTTTCAGTTCAAATATCATGACCCATGACCAAAATGAGCTACTAATCAAAATTTCTCGAACACGTGACCTAGCTCAATAGTCTTCTCTTTCCCTAAAACCGTAGGATACTGAATTTAGTTCAAATCCTCTGATCCGTTTTTAAGCTAAAAATAGCTTGACCCATAATGACACATGACCAAAATGACTCACTAATCGAATTTTCTCGAACATGTGACCTAGCTCAACAGTCTTCTCGTTCCCGAAAACCATAGGATGCAAAATTTAGTCTAAATAGTCTGAACGGTTTTTTAGATAAAATTGGCTTGGCCCACAGTGACCCAAAAATGACCCACTAATCGGATTTTCTCAAGCATGTGACCTAGCCGGATGATTTTCTCGTGCCGCAAAACCATAGGGAACAAAATTTAGTTCGAATCGTCTGATCCTTTTTTAAGATAAAAATAGCTTGACCCATAACATCCCATGACCAAAATGACCCACTAATTGAAATTTCTTGTACATGTGGCCTAGCCCAATAGTGTTCTCGTTCCCTAAAACTGTAGGATACTAAATTTAGTTCAAATACTCTGATCCGTTTTTAAGATGAAAATAGCTTGACCCATAATGACTACTCTGAGATCCGCAATATTGCTTTCATTTTTATAGGATGATTTCATCTTTTTAATTTGATGTATATTAAAATTTTCTTGCCCATTGTTGCCTAGGCTCGCAATATTAACCTCAAATATATCTAAAATTAGCGTTCAGTTATTTATATTTTTAAATGAAAATCTTTCCAAACGAACCTAATGTTGGGGCCACACTGCCTTCGACAGTGTACATCCTCGGATTTCCATGAAATTATATTTTTTAATGAAAATATATCCAAATGACCCTAGAGTCTAGGGCCCCACTGCCTTCGGCAGCATACGCCGGGGTTGCTACGTACGCTCCGATCTGTTTTCATTTTATATATTAAAAAAAATCGAACCTAATGTTGAGGGATACCACTACATTCGACAGCGTACACTCTCGAATTTGTAGGGTTTTATATAATTTTAAATGAAAATCTATCGAAACGAACTTTGATTTAGGGGCAAAAATCCCCCGCCACGGCAACTAGAAAATCTCCGCAGAAAATTTAGAAGAATTTTAAAAGAAGACTCGGAGCCAAGCACAAAGTCCATTATGGATGAAAGAACGAAGGAAGCATCCAATTTCGGGAGAGTGTGCAATAAATTACCTCAAACAAGCTGCCAAAGTATTGTAAACAGGATGTTATATTCCAATGTAAACACGCCTGGAATTTTATATGGTAGAATGCATGAAAGAGATGCAAAAGCAAATGTTGAAACATTAGAAAAAATTTCAATATTAGAATGTGGATTATTTGTTGATGCGAAACTCAACCATATGGTATCATTGAAAACCACGATTGCATCGTAGAGATAAAATGCCCATCATCTTGTGAAAATCTATTACCAATGAGACTATTTTAAAACGAAAATTCACATTTCGGAAAATTAATAAAGCAAAAACAGCGGTAACAGAAGTTAATAAGAAGCACCAATATTTTTTTTTCAGATTCAGGAACAGTTGCATATAACAAAAAAAAAAAAAAAAAAGAAAGAAAAAAGCATTGTATTTTCGTGTTTTGGACCCCAAAAGGCTCGAAAATAGAAAGAATAAAAGAGATGACGAATTTTGGAAAAAAGAAATGGAAAATAAACATAAAGAATTTTATTTTAGCTGTTTTTTGCCAGAACTAATAGACCCCCGTCGCCCGAGAAAGATTGCGATAAGCGAATCTAAATGCATTTTAGATGCAATGGAACAATATAAAAAGAAAAAAAAAATAGAACAAATATAAAAAAGTGGCTATTACAAATTCAATTGTAAAAGTTGCCTCATCCACAGTTAACTTTTTTTTTTTTTTTTTTTTACGTTTCTGAGCATTTTAAAATTCTGTGAAAGATGCAATGTGTATTTATAAGCTTTATACAAGCGTAAATAAGCAAAAATTTCTTTTTTATGTAAGATAATCAAAATGTATATGATGTATGTAAACTTTGTAAATGATTTTTCAATCACTTTTGAAAGCATTTCATTTTTCATTTTTTTTTTTATGCTCCATTTTTTTCTTTATTTTTTGTTTATTTGTTTCTATATTTTTATTGTTTTATTTTCTATTTGAAATGTTGCTGTTATATGTAGCATCACTTTTTCATAATTTTAATTCCAACACTCACAACAAAATATACTAATTAAAATTTGAAAGTTACCTGTTACTTTAAATTTTAGTCTATTTTCTTTCTTTTTTTATTTATAATTGCTTAAAGTTCAAGAAGTAAAAAAAAAAAAAAAAATATCTTACAGATAAATATTTTACCTTTGCTGTAGGATTTGTTTATTAATTTGTAAAATATTTTGAAAGAAAACTAATCATATTAATTGTAAGTAAAATCGTAAAGTATAGCTAGTTATCGTTATCCATGATTTATTTTTACTAGTAATTTAGGATTTATTTGTACATTATATTGCTTGCATTTTTCGGTGGATTATCAGGGGGTTTTTTTCTTCATTTTTTATTTCTTGTTTTACAAAATGTATTGTAGTATTAAAAAAATTGTATGATTATTTTTAGAAAATGATCTAGATTTTATTAGAAACTAGGTTATGAATGAACATTTTACTAATTTATTTTTTAGTCATTATTTTTACCCATATGTGATCTTTAAAAGTATCCAGTATATTTTGTGATATAGCTAGATGAATTTTGTTTCAAAAAATGTTTTAATAACAGATAAAAAACTTTAAAAAATAGAAGAATAAATAAATAAAAATGGATTTCGTTAGCTATGTATTGTTGTATAACGGGGGAAAATAAAAAAAAACTCTTAGAACTTTTTTTTATACCCCATTATTCATAAAATTAATCGGTTTATTTTTACATAATCTTTCAGGAAAATCTTCTACGAGAAAATTATGAGAATTTTCCATATACGTAAATAAAGCCATGAAATGCATTTTTTGCTGAATTTTTAATATATGTTGTATCTATATTAAATATTGTATATTTTAACTGAATAGATGACAATGGGGGAATTCGCAATTTTGAATATATTTTAATAGTGTCAGTTTTATTGAAATATTATCAAACTAATAATACTAATAATAATAATTTACTAAAATATGTGGAAGATAACTATGAGTCTTCCTAATGAATGAAAAAACTCTACTATGGTATATTTGGAATAACTAATGATTTTAAAAATCTTGTTTAGTTGATAAGTTTAATCTACATAAATACTGCTCTTTATATGACCTGTATAAAAAAAAGAAAAATTCAGATATTATTTACATTCAGAATGTAACTACTATATACATACAGAAATAATATAGAAATTGTAGCAGTTTCTTTGTTTAAAATAACAAAATTTTCATAAACTGAAGGAAAAGTGTAACAAAGCTTCGAAAAAAAAAAAGTTTTTAGGGGAAGCAGTCAGTTGTATTGTTTAAAATAATAGTTGCGTTGTTTAAAATAACAGTTGTGTTGTATTGTTTAAAACAACAAAATTTTCACAAACTCAAGGAAAAGTGTAACAAAGCTTCGAAAAAAATTAAATAAAGTTTTTATGGGTAGAAGTTAATAGATATATATTGTTTTTGTATCTATATTTACAATTTTTAATTTTGAATATGCAACGCCAAATACATTATTTTTTTCTTTCAATTAATATTGTTATGGTTGTTTGTGGTGGGAGGAATAGGTGGTGGTGGTGGTGGGGGGGGGGGGGGTTCTTAGCATAAGCAATACTAATTTTTATTTAATTATTTTCTTTTTCTCATATGTACATATATTAATAGTATTATACTCTAGTATTTCATTTTTGGTGAATCATATATATATATATTGCTGCATATATAGTGTATTTATATTGAATATTGTATCTTTTAATTGTATAAATGACAATGGCAGAATTAACTGAAAATTAATATTATGTATCGAGCTTCGGAAAATTTAATATTTTTTACTAGTGTCAATTTTATTGACAGATGATCAAAACTAAAAAAAAATAATAATAAATTTCAATTATTGTAGAAATGGCCGCATTATTGCAAATCTCATACTACATTTTTGCTAAATGAAGTTGTATTAGAAAACACCACTTGGAGTATTTTTGGTATAATTTATATTCGTTTTGCACTCGTTTTGCACAAATTTGTTTAATTTCATTATGAAAATGCTAAAATAGATGCCAATGCATGAAATAATTTCAATAATCACATATTTTGTTAAAATTCTCTGACGTCTTTTTCTTTTAGGTAGCTTTAAATACAAAAAAGTATAAAGCTACCTATTGCAGCCGTTCGGAGGAAAGCAGTTCCGGAAAATTTCGATATATTTTCACCGACCATGACCCCCAGACCCCAAAACCACCCTCCGTTCAAATGTTGATTTATATATATATATATATATATATATCCATATATATATATATATATATATATATATATATATATATATATATATATATATATATATATATATATATATATATATATATATCTGACATATGTCATACGATAACGCTCGTATTTATAAATGGATTTTGATGAAACTAATTGTGTGTATTAAGGTCACGAATGTCTCGACCGAGTTCGTTGGCCAGCTTCGTCCGCCATTTTGTTTCAAGATGGCGGCCACTGAAAAATTTAAAACTAAAATAAATAGACAAAAAAGGTAAAAATTCAAATTTATTTTTCAATTACGTGTTAGGCCTTGATACAAGGATTCCAGAGCATTTTTTGGTTTACCTCTATCTTAAAAAATGGCTGAGATAGAGCAGTTTGAAATTCTAGGGTGGCTGACATTTTGAAACAAAACAGCACATTAACGCGATTACTCGCAAATTATTTTCTTTCATTGTTGTAATAATTTTCCCAATCATACGCATATAACTATATTTTCATATCCGTTAGCGCCAAAATTGGCGACAAAATTAGCAAAATTTGTGACATTTGGTGAAATATCGCCAAATTTGGCGACCAAAATAAGTCTTCATAAATGAAGCCAATTTGGCTATTGCTCAATAATTTAGCGAAATTCTTATTCAAATTCCGTATTAACGAATCTTTTGTAAATGTTTCTTTGCATTTTAACTTGCTGTTTTCGTGTAACATTAGCTAAAATTTTAAAACAAAGATATAGGAAAGCTACCTTTTCCTCCCGGTACAGGCCGGAAGGACTTTTTTGTTTTTTGGTGCTTTTTTTAAGAACGAATGGTACTACATTCACAATTTTACAAAAGACTTTCATTGTTTTATCCAATGTGAAATACTGATGGCTATATACACTGCTCAAAACAATTAAAGGATATTTGAAGTTTTATATAAAATAAAGATATAAACGAAATTTTTTTTGCCGAAAATAGAAGAAGAGAATCACAAATGCAAATTTTTCTGGTTTTCAAACTGTGGAGTATGCAAATTTTGAGTTCGACGTCAAAAACGTCGCTTCAGCGCCAGCGAATGAAATTTGACTTTCAACTGGATAAAAGAGAATGAAGACAAGGATGATCGGAATTCAGTGATTGCTTTGTTTCGATGAGTACGATGTCTCAGCGAAGTCATTTGACAGATTCAGAAGCTTGGAGTATTGTTGGTAGGTTAGAAGGGGGCCAAACTCAAGCCGAAGTAGCGCAAGCCATTGGAGTGTCACAAAGTGTCATTTCCAGGATCTGGAACCGTTTTTTGGAGAGTGGATGTGCAGGCCGAAGACCAGGGCAAGGTCGTAGACGGGCAACAACGCCCAATGAAGATCGGTATTTAGCGTTAACAGCTCGGAGACACCGAAACATCAACGCTACTCTTCTCCAACAACACCTTCGCTCGGGTACAGGCACCACGATTTCAACACAGACTGTCCGAAACCGGCTCCATGCTGTAGGTCTGTATGCTCGCCGACCGATGGTATGTGTTAGATTAACATCAAGGCATCGTCGCGACCGCAGGGAGTGGGCAACCGAGCATGTCAACTGGAGGAGAAATGAATGGAGCAATATTCTGTTTTCTGACGAGTCCCGTTTTTCTGTGCATCCGGATAATAGGCGTATTTTCATCTGGAGGGACCGTGGCAGTAGGAATAATCCTGCGTTCGTGCACGAAAGTGTCAGATTTGGCGGTGGAGGAGTGTTGGTGTATGATGGCATCTCCATTGACGGGCGCACTGACCTCTACATCATTCGAGATGGAGCTCTGACTGGTCGCCGATATAGGGATGAGATCCTCAGACCTATTGTAGTCCCTTACGCTGCAGCAATCGGAGATAACTTCATTTTATTGGACGATAACTGCAGGCCACATCGTGCAAACCTGGTGGAGGATTTCCTTTTTGAGGAAGGAATCGTTCGAATGGAATGGCCAGCGTGTTCTCCAGACATGAATCCAATCGAGCACGTTTGGGACGCTCTAGGAAGACGAGTTTCTGGCCGCCAACAACCCCCACAAACTCTCCAAGAACTGGAAAGAGCTCTTCTGGAAGAGTGGGGCAGAATACCCCAACTCGTCATTAATAGCCTCATTGAGTCCATGCCTCAAAGGTGTTCAACGTTGCTGGCCGCCCGTGGAAACCATACCCCCTACTGAAAATGATTTTCTTTGAAGAAAACACCTTTTCTTATTCTTTTTTTCTCATATGCACAAATTGTGTTTTTTTCCTTTTGTACACAAATGCGCAATAAAATGCATTTTTTCCTGCCAAACATGTGTAATTTATTCGCATATAACATACTATGTCTGTCGACCATGTATCAATCAGCTAAAAAGTTTCCCAGATACAAAATCCACCTAAAACTGCAATATCCTTTAATTGTTTTGAGCAGTGTATTATCGTTTATAAAATAGGCCCAAAATCCCAAGAAAATATCAAATTTTAACGGGTTCAAAAAATTTATGGAACATATTTAAATATCTCATATTGAAAAAGGAATATGCAACGCATAGACTTAGTAAAGTCTTCACTCTCCCTCCACTTCATTTATATGATGATGTCTAATCATTTTTTATCTATAACAATACTTTGTGTTTGTTTGTTTAAAATACACATTACAGTAATTAATTACAATCGAATGTGTATTGGTTTTTCAGTAGTACTTTCAGTAGTTTCTTTACACAATCTGGACAAAAATTAAAAAATATATATATCACATTATGTAATAAAATTTGGAAAACGATTCAGAAACAATGCGATTTAATGTATATATATATTAAAATTTGAAGATAAAGTTGAACATACAATAAAGATAATATAAAGTAAGCTAAAACATCTAAATCATGAAACACGTCAACAATCTAATAAAACTTCTTTTACTGTTTATAATATTTTTATTTTACGCCTTTTAGCAAGAAGTACATCTAAATCATTTCAGCCAGAAAAACGATATTGAATCATTTTTTTCTTGTCAAATTTTATTTCCTTCAAGCATTTGCTAAAGAGCTGGTATTTAATAAATTTATGCCAGTATAAAAGTGGAAATTTTTCTGAATGTTTCGAGCTCCCTGATGAAACTCCAGGTTGCACACATAAAACTACTCAAAGAGACCTCGTATTCTCTGCAAAAGCATTCTCTATTGACCCTAATGACGTAAATAGACCCCTGAAAATAATACCCGGTAAAGGGGGAGATAGCTGCGGGTCACTTTCTCCTGACCACAGAGTCAAAAATTCTGTCAACAGACTGGCGATACACGTTGTTGTACGTCACGGTATTTAACGATAAAAACCTCTTTGACAGCACGGAGTGTGTAAGCACTGAGCTACTCTCTGAGCGAAACAGGATACTTTCCCTGAGTGATCCCCCTTAAACTAAAAATTATTGTTTCAGAATTTCCGGTTTGAATTTGAAATTTTTGAATTAGAAAGGGTAAATCCGTTTTCCACACTATGTATTCTAGGCATTATACTTCTGTGCAATACACCTGATAAGATAAGAGAAAGATAATTAATTATTTCGGAATCTTTAGAACCAATCTACTCCTACTTCCACAAGTTAGTCGTAATGCCTATTCTACGCAGAGCGGCACGGCTGCCCTGTGTGGCAAAGTTGTCTGGACTTACGGTCATCCCGTTTAGTTATTTGAATCGGCGCAGTAGCCGATTAACTTGATGAACATACATGTAATTGAGACCAATGTAAAAATGAAAACTGTTGTCGGTTTTTTAAATCTATAAGTACTTCGTAAATTATACGGTGTAAGTTTTGCATTTATAAGCATGCAGTTGTAATTTTAATATTTTTATAGTTTTAAACGCAATAGTTTTCTTAATATTATTCCAAGAAAGACATCAGGTCACAAAAAACTCACTTACGGTAGCGACAGCAACGTTATTTATTTATCTATTTTTATTTTATAGAATGTAGAGATATATTTTAGTTTCACTTATAATAATCGGTGTTTCTGAGTATATTTTTTCGGATGTATAATACTTACCCGCAGTAATTTGCACTAAAATTTTGTGAAATATTCTTCAAATTCCTTTCTAAGATTTTCTAAAGTCTAGCTTCTTGCTCTATACATACTGAACTTAACTGAAGATACGCAATCATTTTTACATGCTTTGCAATCTAATTATATTTTTCAAGAGTCATATTTTCACCTTATAATAGTGTTTCTACACAGTAATTATTTCTTTGAAAGCACATCTGGCAATCACATAAACATCATGTTACTACTACATTCATTGCTCACTAAGTCCTTTTTTTTTTCTTTTCGAAAACTATGAACAATATCCTATAATTTATCTCCAACAATACTGAAGTATCCTACGATCGAACGGCTAGCTTCAGATTTAAAAACGAAGGAGGCTTTATTTTATTCAATTGCAATTCTTGTGTGTAAAACTTCACGTCATTTTTAACAGGAACTATTAGACAAAAATAATTTGGAGACACCTAATTACAACATTTCAGAGTTCTTTATGTCCTACTCAATACCGGTTAACTATTTTGTTTCACAAAGGATTACCCCATTCTGAAACCAGCGGTTATTATATGCACATCGAACTATTGCTGAACAATGCTGAACAGTGAAACAACCATGAGGGGCTTCCTAGTTGCGTTCAACTTAACTATAGATTGAATGTTTTGCTATTAATTGAACCATTGGGTAATAGTATATCTGTAGTTATGAGACTACATATAAAGTTAAAGTAATATTTAAGAATATTAGAAAAATTCAAATAGAAGGTAGTAAAAAATTAAAAAAAATTATAAAAGTTAAGTTAAAAGAAAATAAAATATCTGTTGGAATAGTTTGCTAATAAAATAGTTAAATTATGTTATGGTTAAGATGTTAAGAAAGTATAACTGTAGTTGTGTAAACTACTGAGGAAAATTAAAAATAATATTGATGTTTAAAGTTAAGAAAATTTTCAGTACTAATTCAGTAAGTAACAACCAGAACATATATATATATATATATATATATATATATATATATATATATGGAAAATAAAATATTTAGAGCTGTGATGAATACAATGAGTTATTCATTATCGCAGTTGAATTCTGAAGCCAGATTTTCAAACTCGTTTATTATTATGAACATTTGACCCATAAGTTGGAGCAATTTTTAGTCAATTTTGCAATGTTTTTAAAACATTGATTGAATTCGTTAAATTTAAGGATTTTCTTCATTTCTTTGAAGGTTTTGAAGATTTCTTGGAAATCTGTGTTATAGTTAACACTAGAAGCACTGTTAGTTTGTATAGGTTGAGTGTTAGTTGGTATATTTCATAAATGGTTAGTGTTTTCAGAAGTATTTTTGAGGGAAGAGTCCACAGCCGGGACTTCTGGGGATAATGTTAGTATAACAGAAGGGTTTTTTTTTTTTACATAATTGAAACTAGAAAGAATTACCGCCATGATTTTTGAGTTGTTTTTAAGTTTTTCTTTAAAATTGTTTAGGAAGGGGGAGGGGGTTTGCTGTTGAGGAGTTTTGGGGCAACCTCTATATGTTGCAGGGTATGGTCCAGAACAGTTTGTACTTTTGGGGGTTATTTTACCAATTTCAGGGTAATCTGTGGATAAGTGATCTCCTGCGTATATTACGCTTTTTGGGGTAAAACTGCAGATGTAGAACGCGTGCCTAAAGTCTTGGCAGCGATAGCACTGTTTTATTGTGTTGGAACCTCTAAATGTCTAAATCGTTCAATAACAACACTGATATCACACAATTCTTTAATTTCATAATTTATTTTCAAATTTGGCACTAGGTAGGATGTTAGTAACATTTATGGGCATTGGTTTACCGGTTTTTCGTCTTTTACCATAGCCGCTTTATTTGGAATGAAAGGAGGTCTATATATGGAGGGATACCTCTAATACAAATTTTACGTGACTGTTTTACTGCAGAACTTAAGGTTTCGTAAACCACAGTATTGCTGTCTACGTATGATTGAGTTTTTTGAAATCAAAGACATTTTTGCAGTGAACTTTTAAGTGTTCATAGTCCATCTTAAATGAAGGTTTTCTTCGTTGAGTTCTTTAATTTCATTGGCCAGTTTGTGACAATTGCCTTTTATTTCTATAAGAAAGGGGGGAATCCTATTTTTAAGTTGGGTAGGGGTTAGGGAGCCACCGGCTGTATCTCTCTCATCAGCTTTCGTTAGCATATTATCTTGCTCCATAGCATTCATTTCAATATTTTTATCAGCTAATAGGAGGAAATTGTTTTTTTATAAGGAGATAACTGAATTCACAAGATTCTTTCTTTTACTGATGAGGAAAATTTTTGCTTCCATCTCCCTCATGTTTAGAAACCAATCCCTCTTATTTTCAAGGGTGAAAGAAAAAATAAAGTATAACGTAACTAATAAATAAGAAAAAAAAAATCAATTGGAAAAAATTCTAAGAATATGAAACGTCGTGATGCGGTGGCGGCAGGAAACGAAATTTCAGGAGGGAATTTAGATGACAATTTTATAAAAAGATGAATTTACCGAAAAACTGGAATATTCTTATCATTACTAACAATAAATAATCATCTAAAATTCCCCCCCCCCCCGCTCCAAAATTTCCGCCTCGCCTTTTCTTTTCGGCACAAAAATTTAAAAACTGTAAAACTCGATAAAAAAAATAAGTTCTGCCCTAATTATTACTTTATTAAAACAATAAATAATAGATCATCTGAATCCTCCAACACCTCAGAAATTTCTGCTGTTATCAGAAAGAAGGGTACGTTTTAAGCATTGAGGGGAGGGGGGTAAAACAAGAACATTTCTAAATTTTGCATGCAGTTTGGCTGTTTCCAATTATCATCGCCTCTCCAACAAATTGTAATATAAAAAACCAGGCGCTGATCCTCCGGGGGGGGGAGGGGCAATCGCCCCTCCCAAAATTGTTTATAACAGACAGATGCTCACCCGTTTTTGAAAAGCTAATGCAATTTTTTATTTTTTTTTGCACGGAAATCTTTTGCGAAATGTTTAAGAAAACATACCATGAAAGAGTAAAAATGTCATTATTTTTTCCAATTACCAGTATCATAGTGCTGTATTTTGAGAACACAAATGTTGGCTGAAAGAGTCATCAATCAACTATAATCCCCCGAAACATCTGTCTCCCCACCAATGATTTAAACCCTTTCTCCTTCCTTGGAAAAATCATTTCCAGGAACATAAAGCGGAGTGCAAAATGTGTTACACACAAGAAGTCAGATTACTTCAAAAAAATTTTGTCTTGACATTTTCTTTTCTTAATATAATGTGCTTAATCTTACCTATGCCCTCTTCCAGCTGAGCTTTTGTTTGGGACAGGTTTTCTGAGACAAAATCCAAATACAGTAAAGCCCATGAAAACGTAACCTGTCTGTAATAGAATTCTGCCTTAACCCCTTGGGGACGAGCGACATGTATACATGACGCATAAGATGCTCAGAATCCTCGATTATTCCCACCAGTAATTTTTTAGTGTAAGCTTTGCCTTATGTAATCCTAGCATTTCTGTGACTCAATTAGGCGAAAATTTCTGTTTTGAAAAACTGGTGGTAAAAGATTAAAAATTCTGTAAAGGACGCTCGTCGCGAAGGGGTTAAGGGGAAATATTTCATTAACCTAACGAATGGAATGCCGTACAATTAGGGTATGGTACGATTAGGTGTCGTACAATGATAAAATAGAGTATTTTTTCGGCCCTTAATGATTCCGTTTTCGCAGGTACTCTTACGCAGGTTTTCGGTTTTACTGTCATGTGTAATAACAAAAGTAAAGATTAACACACACCTTCATAAAGGAGCTCTCCTTCTTTTACAGCAAAATGAAAAACCACTGCAGTAAAGTATTGTGCTCCTCTCTTATTTCTTAGTATCTTGTTATGATGAAAGGGGTTCTTGTTACATCAAGGATAAGCCTTGAATTTTTAAAAATATTTTTGCATTTCTTTTCATTGTTTTTACTCATCACAACACTATAGTTTTCGTACTTATCCTTTTTTAATTGATCTTTTAACAATTAAGTACTCCCTTTCCGCTCTCCATTGTAATTATAGTAAAACCTGCTAAGACGGAATCACTAGAGACCAAGACAATTTCCATTGCAGACAGGTTTCTGTCTTAGCAGGTATAATTACACAGTATTCCTTTTGCCGGAACTATGAAATATTTCCAATGAAAGGAGGATTATTTTATAGACAAATTCCATTTTTGCAGGTTTTACTGTAATTCGAGAAGTACTAATAGTTCTATGCAATTAGTTCTAGCATACATTACTCCTTTTAAAAAACTAAAATTATTTCATATAAAGGAATTCTAATGGTAAAAAATAGTTACGACACAGAACAATATGCGAAAACAGAATCGCCAAATACTGAAATAAAAAATTCCATTTTAGACAGGTTTCCATTTTAGCAGTTATAATTGTAAGGAATTCCTTTTCCCGGGACCAGAAAATTTTCCGTTTAAGACAGGGTTTCGTTATAGACAGGTTTCCTTTCATAGGTTTTACACTATAAATATTATTGAAATAGTTTTGAAAATTAAGGTTATCTTAATGCTCGTTTTGAAATATTTGAAAAAAAAGCCATTATCTCTACGAAAGCCAGCAGCATTATTTTTAAATTTTTAAAAGAACCAAATTATTTCATAATGAGGTATTCGAATGGTAATAAAACACACTATACCTTGCCAAAATAGAATCGATATAGACTAAAAAACGTTCCGTTTTAACCAGGTTTCAGTCTTAACAGGTGTAATTGTGTAATATTTCTCCCGACATTGTGAAACTGAATGATTGTACGTTGCGAATAGGCTTTTAAACGGAAACATCCTATGGTTCCTGCGGAAAGGATACCATAGCAACCTACCTGTTACGATGGAAACATGTCAAAAACTGTTTTTGTTTTTCGGTCCCCAGCAATTGCGTTTTCACAGATTTACTTTATTTCTATTTGTAAATAATAAAAAATGCACATAGTAGTATTAGTTATCGATTAATTAAACAATTATAATAAACTACAAATTATAGTAAAACACGTGAAAACGGTTCAGTTTCCGTGATAAAAGTTAAAATTGTACAGTATTTCTTCCACCAAGAATGGAAAGTTTTTTTCATTTAAGATAGAATTCCGGTATAGGTAGGTTCCGCTCTTAGAACCTGTAAAAACAGAATAGCTTGGGAGCAAATTGAAATTCCGCTTTAGACAGATTTTTGTTTTTGAAAGTATAGTAGTATGGTGTTCTTTCAGTCGAAGCCATGAAATTTTATCGTTACAGAGATGTTCCATTTTCAGAAGTTTTACTTGTACCATGTTTCTATTCCCATTATAAGTAACAATGTATCGCCACCCCCCCCCCCCCCCCCAAAAAAAAGGACTCTGTAGATCCGCCCCTGTAGAAAATATCTTAAACAAAAGCAAAATAATTCGAGCATACGTTCCAAATATCCTTCTGTGCAATACACGTGATAAGATAAGAGAAAAAGAATTATTTCGCAATCTTTATAACAAACCAACAACCAACCAACAGTACTTCCACAAGTGAGTCGAGAGTCGAATCAGATTCGAATCATTAAAGTGAGTCGAAATCAAAGATGGATATACAAGTACTGATAACAAGCACCTTTATCTGAAATTGAAATCTATCTAGAAAAGTGGTTCAGAAACTGCAACGATCTACTGATACGTCGAACCTCGTTAACGCGAACACTCAAGGGGAAACTTTTTTTGTTCGTGTTAAAAGTAGTTTGTGTTATCCGAACTTAAATACATTACATACAACTGTACGGGGCAATCGGAAACAGTTCACGCTAAAAGTAATTCGCGTTAAGCGTGTTCATGTTAACGAGGTTTGACTGTATAAATTGTGAGGATAGTACTGAAATACTCAGAATTGAAACTAGTGATGGGAGTATTCGAATACAAAATGTCTGTGTTCTCGATTCAGCCAAGAACTCAAGTGGTCTCGACTTCAGACAGGAGTATTCGAATACAAGTCACCTGGTATCTGTGTCAGCGACGAAAACTGCGGTTTTCGATTGTATTCAGTTCTCATAGCTTGATTTTTCTATGGTTTTCATCAGATGCGCTAGCGAATGCTAGTATTCGAATACTAGACTACTCCGCGCTGTTTGAGACTTTTCTCCGTAACGTTTGTGGTTTGCAGGATGTTTTAGTTTAGAAATTTTGTTTTATTTTTTTCAAGCGTGGCCATCAGTTCAACTTATATACATATATATTTTTAGTTAAATCGATCATATGAATTTAAATTTAAGAAAACGATTATACTGAATAAAATTATGTAAATTTGTATTTAAGAATCAAAAATATAATTTTTTTATTAATTTTTTAAAAATTCAACGATCAAAATAATTACTTATAGTAGAAAATAAAATTGTACGTTCGTAAAAGAGAAAAATTTTCTTGATTTCGCTAATTAGAGACAAATTGCTTACTTTTACGGGCGTTTGCAGGGGAGGGCTGGTTCTTCGCCTTCTAAATCTTGGAAAATAATAAGATACAACTTGCAATACTAAGAGTCATGGACGTCGGCAGAATTATATCTTGGGAGGGGCAAGATTTTGGAACATGTGTAGCAATGGTCCACGGTCTAGTGTGCTTTTGAAATTGCAGAATAAAATAATCTAAACATGATCTTAATATGATAATCTAAACATGAAATAATCTAAACTAAGATTTTTTTTTTTTTTTTGTTAAAACTCTCATGCAAGACAATTTTTAAACATAACAACATAAAAAGCAAATTTATTAATTAAGAAATATCACATATAAATATTTTTTTTTTTTTTTTTTTTTTTTTTTTTTTTTTACCAACATATGTTTTTAAAGGGAAAATTGAAGCAGTTCTTTTTTTCCGTCAAAGGGCTTTGCCACCCTTAATCCTTTGTTTAAGATAAGTTTGAAACGCATGAACATAAACAGGAAAGCAAAATTAAAAATTGTCTTACCCTGGAAGGGGGGCGGTGTAGGGTTCAATGAGATTGAGTCATCCTGACAAAAAATTCTTAGCTTTTTTTTTTTTTTTTGTCTTGATGTTAATTGATTCTAACGTCACTTGGAAGAATTAATTTTATCATGTTTTAAATAATCAGAAAAATGAAATTTATTAAATAAAATTTCAAAATCCAGGGATGAGAAATGGCCCTCCTTTCTCCTCTGTCCACTTGCCATCGCTTATGATAAGAGAACATATATCCAATAAGGTATGATTCCTTAAAAAAATTACCACTCTCACCTTTTTTTGAAGTAATTCCAAACTTCTGATCTTTTGCTCCCTGGTTTTTTTTACATATTATAATAACTTGAACGGATTAATAATATTTTAAATTAAACGTAACTTAAAATAAGATAATATTTACCATTTAAATTTTTAAAGAAATTTTCAGCATTCAAACAATTTGCGAAAAACAAAGCATTATGACAATCGTAATATTTATATCAAATCTCAATAATATTAAAAAGAAAGGAGATTGTTCTCAGAGCAGCTGTAAATAATAACACGTTATCAATAACAAAAGAGAAGCGTTAGTACGAAAAATAAACATTTGATTGGCTGAAATAGGCGCTAATCATCCTGTTCTAATAGACTGATGTGAATCTGACACGTGATCATAAAAAAAAGCAAACGATTTTACGTAAAATAAACATTCGAATAGTGAAACAGACCAAAAGTCGCACCTCATTTAGGTTGAACGAAGTCGGGAGTAGTTTTCAGTGCTTCAGTATTTGAATACAAAGAATCGATTCTGAAAAGTTTTCGAAAACTAAGGTATCGATTCTTAAAAGATCTCGAATCGGCCCATGACTAATTTAAACTCTAGGTAAGGCAAGTATTAATCTAAAGAATATTTTTCTGTAAAGTGCTATTTAATATTTATTAACATTTTACTAAAAAACTCACACCATAAATATTTTATGAAATAGTTATATATATATAAAAAATTAATCCATGGTTATGCATATTCAGTTACTCCATCTAAATAGTAGTAATCATGTAGGTCGGAGCTTGCTTCTGCAGCCCCGACTCATGGAAAATGCCATACGATAGAGCAGGGCTGTCTAACCTTTCAGCAAAGCCCATACACGTAAAAGCCAAGACAGTTGTACGGGAGAACTATCGTAAACTTACTTCACATTGAAAGTTCGGGATTTGTAGTTCTAAACGCTATAGCTACGAGCGCTGCGATCGCCCCGACCAGCGAAAACTGCGCGCGCATCCCCCCTTTTTCACAACACAACACTTTTCAAAAGAGTTCGTGCTTCACTTCTTACGTGTTCACACGAGTTTTTTTTTTATATATAGGTCCTGTATTTTAAGAATAGTTTTTAATCTATTGAGTATTAATAACGGCACTTTTCAGAGCCAAATTTTTTTTTTGTGTGTGTATAATTTATTAATTAAATGATATGAATATCGAACAAAGTTGGCCATCGCGATATTGCCGTTTTAATGGCTGCAAGAATTCGAACAAGAATGCAAGAGGAATTCATTTCTACAGATTCCCGAAAGAAGAAAAAAGGTTAGTAATAAACTGTTTTACAATTCTGTTTCTCTTTTGTAATGTATGAGTTCTGTATATAAGTCATGTATTAGTTGCTGGCACACACATTGTGATTCTCAGATTTTTCACTAAAATCAGTTTTTTAAGACCTTTTGATGTGTAATAGTCTTATTTTTCTCATACATATTTAAAATCATATATGCAGTCATATTTAATAAAAAGCACTTTCTCACCATTGAAATCTGTTATTAGGAATAAGATATGCATGAATTACTCTTCTGGATTACAACAAGTATTTTCATAATTTATTTTAAGATTTATTCTGAAAACGTTTTATTATTATTGTTCTCTTTTTTTTCTATGCTTCATGTACTAAAATATCCTTAAACAAGACTTTAAAAATGTGTAGTATAATATGTAGAGTCAGTGCTTTACAAATTTGATAAACATCTGATAGCCAGCCAAAAATTCTAGTCGCCAGAAAAAAAAAAAAAAAAAAAAAAAAATGCCGCCCCCCCTTTTCCGCTCCGTCATTGATTTTCAAGCAGCACGAACATTTTTTTTTTTTTTTTAAGACTTAGTAATGGAGAAAAAAAAAAGCATAGTTTAGGTACTCAAACTTTATATAAACAAAGTTTCGTACTTAAAATTATCACAGTTATATAGGATAGGTGTGCCAGTACTGGACACCCTCAAAGTTTTTGGTTTATAAAACATATAATCAATTCAGGGGTCGATCCAGGAAAAATTTGGGGCCTATTTAGGGACCATGAAAAATTATTCATGAAAAATTATTTAATAAAATGGGCCCCTTCACAAAAGTCAAATTGATAAAATGGGCCCTTTCACAAAAATCAATTTGATAAAATGGGCCCCTTCACAAAATTCTATTCCATAAAAACTTACTATTTATTATTTATTTATTATTTTGTGATGTTTTAAAATGTGTAATTTGTAAACAAACAAGTTCACCAGAGAAGAAAATTTCAGCAAAAAGGATTAAAAAAAGTTTTTGTTTATAAATGCTTGGTTCGAATTTGATTAACTGAATTTCAACTTTTGTTGCAAAATGTTATTTTTCACAAAAATATAATAAATTTCACAAAAATAACCTTTACTTTTCACAAAATGGGCCCCAAGAGTAAAAACCTGCATTGACCCCTGCAATTAAAAATTTATCTTTAATTTTTTTTTTTTTCATAATTTCCCCTTGTATGTTTTATAATCTGGGTTATTGTTTAAACTCTTAATCTAACCAATCAGGAGGCAGAAAATAATGCTTCACAATTCCCTTATTTTTCTGTGAAAATCTTAATAAACATGTTACAGTTCAGAGATGAGCAAAATACATCAAAAACCATTTTCGATACAAAATACATTGGTTTTAGAACCTAGAATGCAAAATATAAAATAGTTTTCAAATTTAAAAATATATAATTACTAGAAAATTCTAAACTTATTTCTACAAAAGATAGTTTTTTTACACAAATGTGGCTACAAATTCTCTTCTATGAGGCATTCTGACATAAAATATTTATTTTTCATGTTTATAGTCTTCATTTTTTAAAATTCATTAAGAGCTGCAAAGTACAGACACATCCATTCCAAAATATTATCCTCCCTATTTATTTCTGCCTATGCCCATGTAAAATATATTTTTTTATGAATCTCTATTTGTGCACAGATGTTTGAATTATCATTAATCCATATTCCATGGCTTGGAGAGTTACAAATCTGTATATTGTTTCTTAAGCATGTTCTAGCTTGGAGGAGGTTAATTTTTAAATGAAGTAAAATAAAAATCTTATATTTACAACAGTAAAGTTCAAGTGATGATTTACTGCCATTCTAAACAAAATAAATAAAGCTAAGTTACTGTATTTTTTGTGCATGCCACATGGTTTTTCCCTTCAAAATTTACTTTTAAAATCCAAGTGCATGTGATACAAGATCAGTATTTGGGATTTGACTGGTCTCTCTATATATATAACCATTGATCACTGCATAAAATAGTTTGCTAGCAATTTTGCATTCAAATTTATGAAACTAGTTAGCCAGTGCATTGTGAATATTTTGTAATTTTGGCACTAGGTATTAGATTTTAATAGAAAAAAATCTGTTTTTCTCTCTAAATGAGGTATTAAAAATTAGGGTGGGTTTGCGACTGTGCGTGTCACACTAGGGCACAGCATACATAAAAAAGTATGGTAAGTCGATTAAAAACCATATCTGCATGTCCGGTCAATTCCACAGAAAAGTCTCATTTTGAGGGGAAAATAAAATTTATAATATGTTTAATTTAAGGGTATAATTGGAAAGCTTGGTATTTTTATGTTGTATAATAAAATCTTAATAAAATGCCATTCTAAATTACTGTTTACAAACTAAGCTAAGAATCATTATTGTCTTTGTAAAGTCATAATGTTACGTCAGTTACACAATAAAAGTTACATCAGTTACATGTGTAAATGCCATTTTTTCTTTTTTATTCTTCAGAAATTAATTAAACAAGTTACTGTTATAATTTGTCATTACTTAGTGTTGTTGAGAACATTAAATCACTTTTTTTAACTGGATAGTTTTGATAATTTTTACACTTCAATGAAGGCAGAAAAAAATGTTTGTCTGTTTTACGTTACATCAGTTACAGCATTTTGAAATGCAATTTTTGGGACTAAAAGGGAGATTGAAATAATCTGCAGGTATTTGGGTATTAAGTCCTTAGTAAGAAATATTTTAAATTGTAAAAATTTGTTCTAGTTTTATTAGTAAATTTTCTGCACAGTTTTGAAAACAAAATTTGATGATCAAGTTTTACGTCAGTTACGATGGATTTGACCGTCCATGAAATAAGCCAACTTGTAGGAACTACAATCGAAATATAGGTTTGCCATCCCTGTTCCAGCTCAATAAAATGTCTTTACTGGATTTGCTTCAGAAAAATTTGGGGTCTTAAAAAGGACCCTTTACATTTTTTAAAAAAAATCTTAAAACAGATCCTTCAAAAAGATTTTGTCTTAAAAAACTGCCTTTCACAAAAAAAAAATTCATATCAAAAATGGATTCTTCACAAATTTAATCATCTTAAAGGGCCGATCTGTCTCAAAACAGGTAGAATCACAAAATAACCTATTATCTAGCTATAAAGTAAATTTATATATCTAAATTTAGTACATTCGTATATAATAATTGCTCATTACGATCAGGTGGGGTAAAATGGGTATGAAAATCGCTATTTTTTCATTCAGGGTTTGTTTTCATTGAAACAAAAATATTTAATATGATTTTTTTTTTTTTTTTTTTTTTTTTTTTTTGTTTATTTATGCAACTGATGTCTTGGCATAACATTTAAGTCGTTATACTAGAATTAATTTTGACACAATTATTCAAATTGGTAAAGAAATCATATGAGTTGTAATTTTCCAACTGGACGAAAACCCCTGGCCCAGACAATTTTCGTCCAGCTGGAAAATTACAACTCATATTTAAGTAGTTGTTAATTTATTTTTTAAATTTTAAATAGTAGAAAAATTCTTTTTGTTTTATATACACGTTTTTATCTCTGAAGTGGGGTAAAAATAGGTACCATATGGGGTAAAATAGGTATTCATTGAATAAGTAATAAATAATTATCTAAATTTACTGGAAACTTTATTTTAATTATGTAAAGAAAATTATGCAATATTAATTAATGTTACTGTGCGGATGACACTTGAGCGATACTGTTAAAATGTAAGCATAAAAAGTATTCCAGTAGCAATTAAAAATATATTTCGTATAAAATAAGCTTAAGATTAAGAAGAAAGCAAAAAAAAAAAAAAAAAAAAAAAACAGTTTTTAGGAACAGCTGGAGTATTAGCCCGCAGTCCACCATCTTTAAGTCAAAACACATTTGTTTTGTTTCTCATTACCAAAATAATGTTCATCCATATTTACTTATTATAAACATGTTATTTTATTTAATTTATTTTTAATTAATTAATTTATTTATAATTAATAATAAAAAGAAAAAAAAAGATTGTAGACTGCGAGCTACTATGCAAGTATAACCAAATTAAAAAAATAATAATTATTATTATTTCAAATTTACTTTAAACAATATCACCCTATAGACAGTATTATATCTGAATTTTTTTGCTGCCCTGTATAAGAACTATAAATGCTATGTCCACTGTTTTCAGTCAGAAGCAAATTGTAATGTACCTCTGTTGAGTTTGGAATCATTAAAGTGTACTTAAAAATACTTGCTGTTCATAGAGTTTCACATTTTTTTAAATGTATTTTAATATTTTTTCACCATTCTATTGTTATTTTTCTTTCAGCTAAGAAATAGAGATATAATTTTCTCAAAATTCAATAATTTACATAAATACAAGGTTCGTGATTTTTTTTATTTAAAAAAAAAATTCAAAATATAATTTTAAAACTACACATTTTAAAGTAAAATAATCTTTATTAAATCATTAAAATTAACAATTAGAAAAGCTCATTTAAATTTACTTGAAAAATAAAAAAATCCCTGACGGCTCAGCCTACAGGCACAGGTAGATTTGGAAGACGCAGACCGTGGGGCGCCTGTTTGTCGGGAATTGCGGAAGAAATGACCTTTTTTACGATGATGCGGCAGTTGGAACCGCCTACTTCGAAACCTAACTTGTTTGCAGGCGTAGCCGGCAGGGATTTTTTTGTTTTTAATTTTTTTTGGTATAACGGTTGGTCCTATAAAAAACTTGTCAATATAAAAGTTTTAGATAATATTAAGAGGATTTATAATAAATTTAAGCGGATTTGAAATCTTGGGAATTGACGAAGTTATGCATTTTTTTTCTTCTAAAATCCCCCCTTCCCCCCTCCCTCTTGGGGCCATTTTTAATTATATCAAAAATCTGTCATACATAAATTACAAAAAAAAAATTATCTATCTATCTATGTCACTTTTTTATGGACACGATAACTGCAATAATTCTGCACAGATCTCTTCGAAACTGATACATAAAATCAAGAGGCATAAAATCTCGGTCAAGTTCGTTAATGGGCAAAATCGAACCAAGGGGGGGAGGGTGGGGGGGAGGCTTTTTGTGAAAACAGAAAAAAAAAACCATAATTTCTTAATTATGATACGTATCGAATCCGTTTGATGTTATTATTACTTCTAGGAGAAGAGCCGAAAATTTATGCATGACAGATTTTTGATATAATTAAAAATGGCCCCAAGGGGGGGAGGGGTGTTTTAGAAGAAAAAAATTCATAACATCGTCAATTTCCAAGGTTTTAAATCCGCTTAAATTTATAATATTATCTAAAACTTTTAGATTGACAAATTTTTATAAGACCAACTCTTATAGCAAAAAAAAAAAAAAAAAAAAAAAAAAAAAAAAAAAAAAAAAAAAAATCCCACAAGTTAGGTTTCGAAGTAGGCGGTTCCAACTGCCGCATCATGGCAAAAAGGTAATTTCTTCCGCAATTTCCAACAAACAGGCGCCCCACAGTCTGCGTCTTCGAAATCTACCTGTGCCTGTAGGCTGAGCCGTCAGGGTTTTTTTTACTTATTATAAGAGACCTGAGAGAATGCAGTTACTTAATTCTCTATTTTTAACACTTTACTATGAGCGCAACTTTGCAACACTTTTATTTTCACATATATTGTACATTTTGATGTATTTTTACACGCTCGGCCGATAAAACTCATTATTTTTACGCACTCGATGGATAAAATTCATGATTTTTACGTGCCCGATCGACAAAGTTCAGGATTTTTACACTCCCGAATAACAAAATTTGAATTTTACATAGCCGATTGACAAAATTCATTAGTTTTCTGCGGCCGATCGATAAAATTCATTATTTTTACGTGCCTGATCGACGAAATTCATGATTTTTTAGCGTTCGATCTACGAAATTCATGATTTTTACTCATTCGATCGACTAAATTCAGGATTTTTACAATCCATAATGACGAATTTTAATTTTTACATAGCCAATCGACAATATTCAATTTTTTTTTCTGCACACAATCGACGAAATTCATTATTTTTACGCGCACAATTGGCAAAATTCATGATTTTTACACGCCGATCAATAAAATTCATGATTTTTACGCATTCGATCGTAGGTTGATCTGAACCTGTTTATGATATCCTAATTATCATGTATGGCTTAACAAACATAGAATGTAAGTTTATATATATATATATATATATTTTTTTTTTTTTTTTTTTTTTTTTTTTCAGATGCAGGATGACGACCGACCTCTTACTTTTTCGAGTATGGAGGATATTTTACAGAACTGAAATAGTCTCTTGGGAAAAGGACCATTGCCACTTGCTCCACGATTGCCCCTGGTCTAACAGATCATGCACATGCAGATGGCGAAATGTACCCATTGTTCAAAGAACAATCAGAAAGGGTCAACTAGTAAAAGCTGACAAATATCACATTCATGAAGTTTGAGTTCGTTTACTACTCTTCTGGATATGTAGCCACTCAAATAAGTAATTACATTTTGTGATAAAAAATCGGCTGCTTCGAAACCTGTTTCTTGGAGAGTATCCTCATCTTCATCACAACCAGATACGTCAGTGATAAGACGATTATCAGAAATATCATTTTCATTTTGGGTTTATTCCTCCTCTGTTTCATCTTCTGCAATTTGTGGTGCAGAAGACAAAAGAAAAAACATAAACTTATCTTTGTCTGGTTCCCAGTTTTAAAATTTGTTTATAGATGTAAAAGAATTAATTGATGCCAGCTTGTAAGCTGTGGCGAATTCGTATGCTGATGGATTTGTTCGGTTTCCTCCACACCCTCTAATACGGCTAAAAAAAAATTCCAGGCAATCTTGGTTACATCACTTAGTCATAAAGTATTCTCTGTCTTGGAGCATTTCTTGAGAGAGTTTCATCATTGCTGTCAGTGTCTACAGCCAAACTTTTCTATTCAGAGGACCAGGATTTTGCTTCCGTTTATCAACATTTTTACGAGTATGCACAAAAACACAGGAATCAATAAATTGGAGCATCTCATTCTAAAAATATTGATGAATTGAACCTTCTTTTATAGCACAGTGATATTCATTTCCTTTTTGAGGATTTTTATTTGTACTATTCAAGGAATCAAAAAGATGGTTAATATGCATAATAAACTCTACGGTTGGAGCAGAACTTGCCTGTATAACATTCACTAATATACACACATTCATGCCTGCAGCAACACTGTGACTAAAGACTTAAGCAGAGAGACTTAGCTTCATGGAATTGAATCCAGTCGAAGAAATGTATGCATCAGTTAACCTGGGTGCACATCTAACTAGTAATTTCTTATCTTCATAAAAATCTTTGATATGCTGGAAAGAAACAAGCCCTCTATTAGTCTGCAAATCATACTTCATTAAATTCCTCCTTAAATTTTTGATAAGATGAGGTGGATCAAAGATGCAGTATACTTTTTGACCATTAAATTCAAAATATGGCTTTGATATATCTGCTCCAAGTATGCTGAACAATCTTGTGTTGTTTCCTCCTTGATCACATATAAGAACTTTTACAGTAGCACCTGCATGATGCAACTCTGTAAGAGCTTTCATGACAATATTTTTTAGCTTGTCAGAATGAATGGCATAGCAAGAAAAGTAGAAACTAATGGGGAGTTTTCTTCTGCCTGTCAGAGTTCTTAACAGGAGCACTAGGGCATGATTTGCAACATTGTCAGTCCGAAAACCTCCTGAGAAATCCTCGAAACCGACCACATGATCTTTTTGTTTGTCATACACCAGACAGGGTTTTATAGACATCTCGTCAAATATTAAGGCAAACATCCTTTCCTTGTTTGGCTTGTCTGACAAAACCTTTTTCAGTGCATTCATTAAATCGGAACTTATGCCTGTTACTGATAACTTTGAAAAAACAAAACGCTGAAGAGTTTTCTCTGCAGGAAGTTCTCATATGGGTTGTAAAATTTGTTACTGGAATCTGATGACAATGTTTTGTAGATTGTTTTTATTATATGCTAATTAATAAAAAGAAATCTAATGTTTTTCTTGTGGTTATTAATTATGACATTTAAAGAAATGGGAGTGTTTTAACTTAGAATTATTTTGACCACAGTGCTCATTTTTTGGCACTGGTATTTAAACTTTATTTCCAATAATTTTTGTTGACCATGTTTTTTTCTGTTATTAAAGTGGGTGGTAAATCTATTTTGAGATACCAGGTGATTTTCCATTCATGCAAAACCCTATTTTAAAAATAAATTCTAAAAAACCTGAATCATATGGGAGCTTAAACGCATGGAACAAAATGTGAGTAAAAAATTACATCATCAGGATCCTATTACTTGAAGTATTTTTAGTTTTGTCAATAAAAAGGTACTTATGACATCATTTTGCAACAGTGAAGACATTTCATCGTTCTGTGTTTTGAGATACTGGTGGTAATCATGTGTATTTTTAACTTTTAAGCATGATGTCACTTTAATTGACAAAGGCATTTTTCTTCTTTTGAGATTAAATCCTTATCTCGATACCAACATAATTTTAAAAATATATATTTGAAATCATTTTGGCATAACTGTATAGAATTGTAACATTTGATGAAAATATTTAAATATTATATAATCTTTACTAACAGAAACATTCTGCCTTTCTGGGAATGGGGTTCTTTGCAAGTATAGGAGAAAAGAGGATTTAGGCATTAAGGGGACTCCTCACTCGCAAACTAATGTTAAACCTATAGGAGAGTTCTTTTCAAATTTCTCGTTTGAATTTGAATATTTTTAAATGATACATTTATGTATTTATTTTAATAGGATAGCTGATGTTGATGTTTAATAGGGCCATCTTTTACTTTTTTCATTTTGGTTAGATTTCTTTTTAATACAGCTGCTTTCACTTTTCGAACTGGTTTGGAAGTGAAACTACGTTTATTAAAATAATCTGGAACCAAAATCTAAAAAGTAAAAAATGGCCCTATTAGAGTTTAACATCGGCTATCCTGTGCAAATATATATATATATATATATATATATAAATTCAAACGAGAAATTTGAAAATAACTTTCCCATAGGTTTAACATTAGCTTGCGAGAGTTTTTACTTGAGTGAAGAATAATCCTGGTACTGCAGGAAGGTAAAGCCAGTGTAAATTACACAATTTAAGCACAATCGTAGTAGGCAGCAGTTTTCTAGATGAAAATGAACATTATCAGTTAGATACTTTTTAAAAATTACATCATTTTCATGTGTAAAGGCATTTTTCTCTTTCAAGATTTAACACATAATTTTAGAACTGGTAAATGAAATATTTCCATTTGAAAATGATGTCTGTATAAAACTGTTAAAAAATTCTGCACTTTATCAATCCAAATAAATGTTTTCCTAAAAAATAATTTTAGAAATCAAATTTTACAGCAAGAGAAAAAAATAAAAAAAAGTCTTTCAGAAAAAAAAAAAAAAAAAAAAAAATGTCTAAATGTTATTTAATATATAATAAAATATGTTTTATATAGCTTAAAATTCAGAATATTTACAGTACTTATCAGATTTTATAAAAATATAATTTAGAAAGAAACATCTTTTTTTTTTTTTTTTTTAATGAAGTTTTTAATTTTCAAATTTAAAAAAAGTGGAAATTTTATTTATCCAAATAATTATGAATAATCTAATATTTTATGTAGTTTCATAAAACAAAAATTGGATATGCTTACAGATTATCAGATTTTTTAGGTACAAGTTTTAAAGAAACAAAATTCACTAAATATTTGCTTATAAAAAAAAAATCCTGAATTCTAAATTTTCTAAATATTTCTTGTTTTTAATAAAATGTGTTTTATGTACTTCTATGGAACAAAACCACATACTTGCAGTATTTAATAAAAATTAAACAGTTGGGCATGTTTATAATAGACTACTCAACATTATAAAAGGCATAAAAAAAAAAAAAAAAAAAAAAAAAAAAAAGCTATTTTATGGTTCCAGAAACAGACTGCACGATACAATTTTTTTCTAAGTGATTTATGGAATTTGCGTTTATTTTGCGGCTGTATGGCAGTAACGGCAATCACGAATTTTCAATCATGTCATTAAACAAACTCTTGGAGTGATGAAATATTTTAATTTTGCATGAAAACTAATCAAATTATGTATTTCTTTTGATGTTTAATTTTATTTTCTGTTCACTTCTTATAATCGAAAAATACGAATGTTTTTGTTAAAAAGTATTTGTTGTAAATATTAACCTCCTATAATAAATATTCAATTAAATTATTATACACTTAAAAATATATATACACTGTTTCAGACATTAATCTCTTTTAAAATATTCGTATTCTTCGCGCCATTATAAATTATAAGAAGTAAACAGAAAATAACTAAGATTTAAAATTAAATGACTGATTAGTTTTTATTACAAATTAAAATATTTCATCCCTCTATGAGTTTGTGTAATGACAGGATTGAAAATTTCTGAAAGTTGCCGTTGCTGTAATACTGCCGCGATCGCCATAAAAGCAAAACCAATACCTGAGCGCGGAAGCACCCCGCCCACTATCGAACATTATAGTTCTAATCGCTACCACTGCAACTTCGGTGGCGCTACTTTGCGCCCTCTTCTAACACGCGAGTGTCTTCTCTTTCTTGTGTATCCATCTTTGCCTTTCAGTAAGTGCGGGCGCACATCATCTAGTGGAAATCATTGAAGGACGCCATTATTCACAAGTCTAGAAACATAGAACAATATTACTTCACTTATGTTAGGGGGCGGAAGAGCCAGTTTAGTCTCCTTTTTTAATTCAAAAATTATGATAGAAGAATTTGTACACCAAGTAATCCTAAAATGTTTGTCATTAAATAAAATAAAAATTACTATTCGGAATTAATAGTAGAGATTCAGATATTCTGAGCAAAAAAGGAAGCCATACTGGCAAACCCTATTAGGGAGTAAATATGTACACACGTCTTATAAAACGCACAAACACTTCACAATGTGAGCCATAAGGCCCCTTATTATGCAGATCTCGATGTGAAAAACAATTGCAGAATAAAAACATAAATCATAGCAAATTTAGAATTAAATTTCCTGAGAGCCTATCAAAATATTTTCTAGAGCTGAAAATTTAACGCCGACTATAATAAAAAATCGTGTGAAACATTAATCCTTTTAAAGAGGCATTTTTTAAAATGGAAATTATTTAAACAAATTCTAGTAAAAAGATTCAATCGAAAGGGCGCCATAAAAATCTTCAAAGGGCGCCATGGTTGTCCCGCGGGCGCCGCGTTGGACAGCCCTGCAGTAGAGTGTTAGAAGATGGCGCAAAGTAGCGCCACCGGAGTTGCAGTGGTGGCGATTAGAACTGAAATGTCCGATAGTAGGCGGTGTGCTCCGCGCTCAGGTATTGGTTCTGCTTTCATGGCGATCGTGGCAGTATAACAGCAACGGAACTTTCAGAAATTTTCAATGAAACTAATCAGATTATGTATTTATTTTAATTTTTAATCTTTGTTATTTTCTGTTTACTTCTTATAATTTATAATGGCATGAAGAATATGAATATTTTAAGAGAGATTATTTTCTGAAACAGTGGATATATTTTTTAAAATATAGAATGTAATGTGTTCAACAATGTTACTTAATTGAATATTTATTATATGAGGTAATTATTTACAACAAATAGTTTTTGCAAAAACAGTCGTAATTTTAAATTATAAGAAGTGAACAGAAAATAGGATTAAACATTTAAAGAAATACATAATCTGATTACTTTTCATTAAAAATTAAAATATTTCATCACTCAGCGAGTTTGTTCAATGACAGGATTGAAAATTTCTGATTGACGTTGCTGTCATACTGCCGCGAAATAAACAAAAATTTTGTTAAATTAATTAGTTAAAAGTGTATTCTGCACCCTGTTTGTTTATGTACCCATGCAATAATTTTTGGTGATTTTGGTAAATTCTTTTTTTTTTTTTTTTTTTTTTTTTCAATGTCTCTTAAAATGCTGGCAAGTCTGTTAAAATATACTCATTTGTTTAAGTTTCATTAAACTCATAAAATCTGAAGCAAGTTAAATATTTCTGGATAATTTTATTTCGTAAAAAAATAATCTCCTTTTAAGAATATGAACAAAATTTAGAGTTTATATAATTCCTGCACAAAATCAGAAAAATATATTTCTATAGCATTATTAAAAAATATTTTTATATGATCTACATGTTACATATTTTCTTATTTTTAGTTTTTATTAAATTCTTTAAATATATTTTCATTTATACAGAAGTACAATAGTTTTGAGAATCATTTGCATCTTACATTATATCTAACTTGATGCTCCATAATTTCATTTTTATTTAAATTTAGTAAATTTACATTTTACTCTTAATTTTTTTCGATGGGAGGTTGCGTGCACAGTTCGGCTGGTCGATGATCGCAGCGCTCGTTGTTATCGCGTTTAGAACTACAATTCCGAAACTTTCAATGTGAAGTAAGTTTACGATAGTTGTTCCGTACAGGTGTCTCTGCTTTACCGTGTATGGCTTTGGTCGTTATGCCCATCCCTAACTCTTTGTGCGATCTTCGATCACATTTATCCATTAACCACTTGTTTTATGTTAAAATCGGCTCAGGGGCCGATTATCTCGGAAGTAGCTATGATACTCACGGAATCCTCATTAAAAAAAAAAAAATTGTCATTTAAATGTAAACTTTTCTAGCCCAAATTATAAGGTGTGAGATTTACATTTAAAAGAATGCAATTTTAGTTTACAGAATTTAAAATCGGTATAAAACTAGTTGTTGGGGGCCGCCGTAATACTTACCCATCATGGATATGCATAATATAAAACTTGAAAATAAAACATGTGTAAACTATTTATAAAATGCATTGCAATTCGAATAAAATCGTAGCTTGATGACGTCATAAACTTTAAATGCTCTATTACTGAATCGTGTAAAAGAAACATCCTTATAACTCCAAAAATGTTAATCATATTAACTAACGGTTTACTTCGTCGGATTAAACGTCCCATTTCCAATTAAATTATATATTTGAATTGAAATTTGGGCGAAATACAGGTTCATGAAAAATCGAAGAGTGTGGAAATATGATTACACATATCTCGGCAACTAATTATCCAATCGACTTCATTATTTATGCAAAATTTATGTTTTTTATTGTCTTTTATATTTACTCCTTTAACCCCTTCAGGGGCAAAGTACTCTTGTAGCTAAAATATTGAAATGACTGATTGACACCAAGATTCACGATCGAATTTATTTTAAAATAAGTAAAAGATTTTCCTCATGTACCTTATAAATTCAAAATTTGATAAAATTCTGGTGTCATTGTGGCATTTGGGATTAAATTAAGTGGTATATATAATATACCGGTGCCCTTCAAGGGGTTAAATAAACATTTCGAAAAATTTTATATGCCTGAAATTCAATGGGCTTCTTCTCATTATTGCATACTAAGTACATATCAAATTTCAAGTCTCTATCTCAATTTGTTCGGGAGGTAGAGCGTTTACAGACGCACAGACAGATGGACGGCAAAACTGTTATTCTAAAAACATGTTTTTCAGAATCTCCAGTGTCTGAAACGTGTAAATCCATCACAAATTTTTTTTCGATTTTCAAAACGATTACCAGACTTACCCTATACTACGTCTGATGGGTAAGTAAAATGATACACCTGTCTTTACTAGCAAACTGTTTACCAGAAAATCACGCCAAAAGTGTTATTAGACTCAGAGTATTGCTTTCTTTCAGGAGCATTTTTTTGGATTTTTAACATATTAAATATTTCACCAATTTCGATTTTTTAAAGGTTAACACTTACTTTTGACATTTTATTTAAGTTTCTTGAATCAAATCAGACCGAAAACGTATATGTAGCATATGTATTTTATTTAAACTTTCATAGAAATTGAAGGTGTAACAATTTAAAAGTGCTATTACACGAAGCTTCAAGGTTGCCTCTACTTTCAGGCGACACTATGTTAAACTTACGGCTTCAAAAGAGTTGCTCGAAAACCAAGCAACGTTTGATTGTCGGAGCAATTTTATCGCCTGTAGGAAAGGATCGGGCAACCCACATGGCGTGGAATAGCCAATGGAATGCTTGGTAAACGGACAAAGGAAAATCCTTTCCTTGAACAGCCAATGGAATGCTTGGTAAACGGACAAAGAAGAAGCCTTTCCTTAAACAGCCAATAAAATGCTTGGAACACTGACGAGTCTCTTCAATTTTTGTCGCTTCATATTATCGCATGTAAGAGCACTATTAGGATCCTAATGTTAAATTTATGTGACTAGCTTCGCAAAAAAGTCTCCAATTTAAAATTTTTGTTTTCAGTGAGATACATTGATTGGACCAAAACAGATTATGGACTTTTTTTTTGGTCAAAACCATAATTTTAATGAAGACAGACAAGAAAGACTTTTAACGAAAGACAAAGTCCCTTCGAAAGGACTAGCGCATTTCTCAATTTTATAGTATTATTAAGAAGTATTTTTTAAATTTAAATTTAAAAATCATTAGCAGACAATGCCCTTTTCGCTGGTCGATATTTCCTAAGACGAGCTGACGCATATCCATCTTGTTGCTCAAATTACCGCCATATTCTAATCCAGCTCAGCATTGGTTTACCGCTGGAGCAGGAGTTTGCTGCCTTCTCACTGTCAGTCGCCGTCCACCACTGCGATACGCTACCCGATTTTAGCTTGATTCTTGGAAGCTAGTTTAAAGAAAGGGTAAGATTCAGCCTGTAGTATAGGGACTGTAATTTGTTCAAGCGAACCTCTAATGATTAAATCATCTTTCAGTTCCACCTTCAACCAGTAGAGGTCTCATTTTGTTCTAAAACACCTCTTTCCGGATGAACGTCCAGAACGGGTCTCCGCTGCCTACGGCACAGTATAGCAGGCGTGCTACACACGCGTTGCAAAAGATAAATTAGTTCTACCTTTCACATCCAGGGAGCACCAGATCTATATACATTTACCATTAACGCGATATTTAAATTATGACAGAATCTCCCCTCAAAATTTAACCAACGTCCTTTAACATTAACAAATATTGGTAACTTTTGAAATATATACAAAATGGCGCGTTTTTTGGTTTGACTTCGCACTTTGTTTTCTTTCCTTTTCAAACAGTAGCTAGTCTTTTTCAAAGATTAAGAAATATTACCGTCCAAATTTACAAAAATGAATTTTTGGATGCACAAATTTTCTCTACATATGTTGGATGAGTTTAAAATCGATAATTTTCTTAATATTAGGAAATTAGTGAAATCAAACCACTCGTCGCCATACGCAAAGGAGAAATAACCGCTTTTTCGCCGCCACGTAACTTAACCTTATACAAGCGGTCAAAATTAGTTTTCAGTTCAAATATCATGACCCATGACCAAAATGAGCTACTAATCAAAATTTCTCGAACACGTGACCTAGCTCAATAGTCTTCTCTTTCCCTAAAACCGTAGGATACTGAATTTAGTTCAAATCCTCTGATCCGTTTTTAAGCTAAAAATAGCTTGACCCATAATGACACATGACCAAAATGACTCACTAATCGAATTTTCTCGAACATGTGACCTAGCTCAACAGTCTTCTCGTTCCCGAAAACCATAGGATGCAAAATTTAGTCTAAATAGTCTGAACGGTTTTTTAGATAAAATTGGCTTGGCCCACAGTGACCCAAAAATGACCCACTAATCGGATTTTCTCAAGCATGTGACCTAGCCGGATGATTTTCTCGTGCCGCAAAACCATAGGGAACAAAATTTAGTTCGAATCGTCTGATCCTTTTTTAAGATAAAAATAGCTTGACCCATAACATCCCATGACCAAAATGACCCACTAATTGAAATTTCTTGTACATGTGGCCTAGCCCAATAGTGTTCTCGTTCCCTAAAACTGTAGGATACTAAATTTAGTTCAAATACTCTGATCCGTTTTTAAGATGAAAATAGCTTGACCCATAATGACTACTCTGAGATCCGCAATATTGCTTTCATTTTTATAGGATGATTTCATCTTTTTAATTTGATGTATATTAAAATTTTCTTGCCCATTGTTGCCTAGGCTCGCAATATTAACCTCAAATATATCTAAAATTAGCGTTCAGTTATTTATATTTTTAAATGAAAATCTTTCCAAACGAACCTAATGTTGGGGCCACACTGCCTTCGACAGTGTACATCCTCGGATTTCCATGAAATTATATTTTTTAATGAAAATATATCCAAATGACCCTAGAGTCTAGGGCCCCACTGCCTTCGGCAGCATACGCCGGGGTTGCTACGTACGCTCCGATCTGTTTTCATTTTATATATTAAAAAAAATCGAACCTAATGTTGAGGGATACCACTACATTCGACAGCGTACACTCTCGAATTTGTAGGGTTTTATATAATTTTAAATGAAAATCTATCGAAACGAACTTTGATTTAGGGGCAAAAATCCCCCGCCACGGCAACTAGAAAATCTCCGCAGAAAATTTAGAAGAATTTTAAAAGAAGACTCGGAGCCAAGCACAAAGTCATTATGGATGAAAGAACGAAGGAAGCATCCAATTTCGGGAGAGTGTGCAATAAATTACCTCAAACAAGCTGCCAAAGTATTGTAAACAGGATGTTATATTCCAATGTAAACACGCCTGGAATTTTATATGGTAGAATGCATGAAAGAGATGCAAAAGCAAATGTTGAAACATTAGAAAAAATTTCAATATTAGAATGTGGATTATTTGTTGATGCGAAACTCAACCATATGGTATCATTGAAAACCACGATTGCATCGTAGAGATAAAATGCCCATCATCTTGTGAAAATCTATTACCAATGAGACTATTTTAAAACGAAAATTCACATTTCGGAAAATTAATAAAGCAAAAACAGCGGTAACAGAAGTTAATAAGAAGCACCAATATTTTTTTTTCAGATTCAGGAACAGTTGCATATAACAAAAAAAAAAAAAAAAGAAAGAAAAAAGCATTGTATTTTCGTGTTTTGGACCCCAAAAGGCTCGAAAATAGAAAGAATAAAAGAGATGACGAATTTTGGAAAAAAGAAATGGAAAATAAACATAAAGAATTTTATTTTAGCTGTTTTTTGCCAGAACTAATAGACCCCCGTCGCCCGAGAAAGATTGCGATAAGCGAATCTAAATGCATTTTAGATGCAATGGAACAATATAAAAAGAAAAAAAAAATAGAACAAATATAAAAAAGTGGCTATTACAAATTCAATTGTAAAAGTTGCCTCATCCACAGTTAACTTTTTTTTTTTTTTTTTTTTTTTTTTTTTTTTTTACGTTTCTGAGCATTTTAAAATTCTGTGAAAGATGCAATGTGTATTTATAAGCTTTTATACAAGCGTAAATAAGCAAAAATTTCTTTTTTATGTAAGATAATCAAAATGTATATGATGTATGTAAACTTTGTAAATGATTTTTCAATCACTTTTGAAAGCATTTCATTTTTCATTTTTTTTTTATGCTCCATTTTTTTCTTTATTTTTTGTTTATTTGTTTCTATATTTTTATTGTTTTATTTTCTATTTGAAATGTTGCTGTTATATGTAGCATCACTTTTTCATAATTTTAATTCCAACACTCACAACAAAATATACTAATTAAAATTTGAAAGTTACCTGTTACTTTAAATTTTAGTCTATTTTCTTTCTTTTTTTATTTATAATTGCTTAAAGTTCAAGAAGTAAAAAAAAAATATAAATATCTTACAGATAAATATTTTACCTTTGCTGTAGGATTTGTTTATTAATTTGTAAAATATTTTGAAAGAAAACTAATCATATTAATTGTAAGTAAAATCGTAATGTATAGCTAGTCATCGTTATCCATGATTTATTTTTACTAGTAATTTAGGATTTATTTGTACATTATATTGCTTGCATTTTTCGGTGGATTATCAGGGGGTTTTTTTCTTCATTTTTTATTTCTTGTTTTACAAAATGTATTGTAGTATTAAAAAAATTGTATGATTATTTTTAGAAAATGATCTAGATTTTATTAGAAACTAGGTTATGAATGAACATTTTACTAATTTATTTTTTAGTCATTATTTTTACCCATATGTGATCTTTAAAAGTATCCAGTATATTTTGTGATATAGCTAGATGAATTTTGTTTCAAAAAATGTTTTAATAACAGATAAAAAACTTTAAAAAATAGAAGAATAAATAAATAAAAATGGATTTCGTTAGCTATGTATTGTTGTATAACGGGGGAAAATAAAAAAAAACTCTTAGAACTTTTTTTTATACCCCATTATTCATTAAATTAATCGGTTTATTTTTACATAATCTTTCAGGAAAATCTTCTACGAGAAAATTATGAGAATTTTCCATATACGTAAATAAAGCCATGAAATGCATTTTTTGCTGAATTTTTAATATATGTTGTATCTATATTAAATATTGTATATTTTAACTGAATAGATGACAATGGGGGAATTCGCAATTTTGAATATATTTTAATAGTGTCAGTTTTATTGAAATATTATCAAACTAATAATACTAATAATAATAATTTACTAAAATATGTGGAAGATAACTATGAGTCTTCCTAATGAATGAAAAAACTCTACTATGGTATATTTGGAATAACTAATGATTTTAAAAATCTTGTTTAGTTGATAAGTTTAATCTACATAAATACTGCTCTTTATATGACCTGTATAAAAAAAAGAAAAATTCAGATATTATTTACATTCAGAATGTAACTACTATATACATACAGAAATAATATAGAAATTGTAGCAGTTTCTTTGTTTAAAATAACAAAATTTTCATAAACTGAAGGAAAAGTGTAACAAAGCTTCGAAAAAAAAAAAGTTTTTAGGGGAAGCAGTCAGTTGTATTGTTTAAAATAATAGTTGCGTTGTTTAAAATAACAGTTGTGTTGTATTGTTTAAAACAACAAAATTTTCACAAACTCAAGGGAAAGTGTAACAAAGCTTCGAAAAAAATTAAATAAAGTTTTTATGGGTAGAAGTTAATAGATATATATTGTTTTTCTATCTATATTTACAATTTTTAATTTTGAATATGCAACGCCAAATACATTATTTTTTTCTTTCAGTTAATATTGTTATGGTTGTTTGTGGTGGGAGGAATAGGTGGTGGTGGTGGTGGGGGGGGGGGGGGGGGTTCTTAGCATAAGCAATACTAATTTTTATTTAATTATTTTCTTTTTCTCATATGTACATATATTAATAGTATTATACTCTAGTATTTCATTTTTGGTGAATCATATATATATATATTGCTGCATATATAGTGTATTTATATTGAATATTGTATCTTTTAATTGTATAAATGACAATGGCAGAATTAACTGAAAATTAATATTATGTATCGAGCTTCGGAAAATTTAATATTTTTTACTAGTGTCAATTTTATTGACAGATGATCAAAACTAAAAAAAAATAATAATAAATTTCAATTATTGTAGAAATGGCCGCATTATTGCAAATCTCATACTACATTTTTGCTAAATGAAGTTGTATTAGAAAACACCACTTGGAGTATTTTTGGTATAATTTATATTCGTTTTGCACTCGTTTGCACAAATTTGTTTAATTTCATTATGAAAATGCTAAAATAGATGCCAATGCATGAAATAATTTCAATAATCACATATTTTGTTAAAATTCTCTGACGTCTTTTTCTTTTAGGTAGTTTTCAATACAAAAAAGTATAAAGCTACCTATTGCAGCCGTTCCGGAAAATTTCGATATATTTTCACCGACCATGACCCCCAGACCCCAAAACCACCCTCCGTTCAAATGTTGATTTATATATATATATATATATATATATATATCTGACATATGTCATACGATAACGCTCGTATTTATAAATGGATTTTGATGAAACTAATTGTGTGTATTAAGGTCACGAATGTCTCGACCGAGTTCGTTGGCCAGCTTGGTCCGCCATTTTGTTTCAAGATGGCGGCCACTGAAATATTTAAAACTAAAATAAATAGACAAAAAAGGTAAAAATTCAAATTTATTTTTCAATTACGTGTTAGGCCATGATACAAGGATTCCACAGCATTTTTTGGTTTACCTCTATCTTAAAAAATGGCTGAGATAGAGCAGTTTGAAATTCTAGGGTGGCTGACATTTTGAAACAAAACAGCACATTAACGCGATTACTCGCAAATTATTTTCTTTCATTGTTGTAATAATTTTCCCAATCATACGCATATAACTATATTTTCATATCCGTTAGCGCCAAAATTGGCGACAAAATTAGCAAAATTTGTGACATTTGGTGAAATATCGCCAAATTTGGCGACCAAAATAAGTCTTCATAAATGAAGCCAATTTGGCTATTGCTCAATAATTTAGCGAAATTCTTATTCAAATTCCGTATTAACGAATCTTTTGTAAATGTTTCTTTGCATTTTAACTTGCTGTTTTCGTGTAACATTAGCTAAAATTTTAAAACGAAGATATAGGAAAGCTACCTTTTTCTCCCGGTACAGGCCGGAAGGACTTTTTTGTTTTTTGGTGCTTTTTTTAAGAACGAATGGTACTACATTCACAATTTTACAAAAGACTTTCATTGTTTTATCCAATGTGAAATACTGATGGCTATATACACTGCTCAAAACAATTAAAGGATATTTGAAGTTTTATATAAAATAAAGATATAAACGAAATTTTTTTTGCCGAAAATAGAAGAAGAGAATCACAAATGCAAATTTTTCTGGTTTTCAAACTGTGGAGTATGCAAATTTTGAGTTCGACGTCAAAAACGTCGCTTCAGCGCCAGCGAATGAAATTTGACTTTCAACTGGATAAAAGAGAATGAAGACAAGGATGATCGGAATTCAGTGATTGCTTTGTTTCGATGAGTACGATGTCTCAGCGAAGTCATTTGACAGATTCAGAAGCTTGGAGTATTGTTGGTAGGTTAGAAGGGGGCCAAACTCAAGCCGAAGTAGCGCAAGCCATTGGAGTGTCACAAAGTGTCATTTCCAGGATCTGGAACCGTTTTTTGGAGAGTGGATGTGCAGGCCGAAGACCAGGGCAAGGTCGTAGACGGGCAACAACGCCCAATGAAGATCGGTATTTAGCGTTAACAGCTCGGAGACACCGAAACATCAACGCTACTCTTCTCCAACAACACCTTCGCTCGGGTACAGGCACCACGATTTCAACACAGACTGTCCGAAACCGGCTCCATGCTGTAGGTCTGTATGCTCGCCGACCGATGGTATGTGTTAGATTAACATCAAGGCATCGTCGCGACCGCAGGGAGTGGGCAACCGAGCATGTCAACTGGAGGAGAAATGAATGGAGCAATATTCTGTTTTCTGACGAGTCCCGTTTTTCTGTGCATCCGGATAATAGGCGTATTTTCATCTGGAGGGACCGTGGCAGTAGGAATAATCCTGCGTTCGTGCACGAAAGTGTCAGATTTGGCGGTGGAGGAGTGTTGGTGTATGATGGCATCTCCATTGACGGGCGCACTGACCTCTACATCATTCGAGATGGAGCTCTGACTGGTCGCCGATATAGGGATGAGATCCTCAGACCTATTGTAGTCCCTTACGCTGCAGCAATCGGAGATAACTTCATTTTATTGGACGATAACTGCAGGCCACATCGTGCAAACCTGGTGGAGGATTTCCTTTTTGAGGAAGGAATCGTTCGAATGGAATGGCCAGCGTGTTCTCCAGACATGAATCCAATCGAGCACGTTTGGGACGCTCTAGGAAGACGAGTTTCTGGCCGCCAACAACCCCCACAAACTCTCCAAGAACTGGAAAGAGCTCTTCTGGAAGAGTGGGGCAGAATACCCCAACTCGTCATTAATAGCCTCATTGAGTCCATGCCTCAAAGGTGTTCAACGTTGCTGGCCGCCCGTGGAAACCATACCCCCTACTGAAAATGATTTTCTTTGAAGAAAACACCTTTTCTTATTCTTTTTTTCTCATATGCACAAATTGTGTTTTTTTCCTTTTGTACACAAATGCGCAATAAAATGCATTTTTTCCTGCCAAACATGTGTAATTTATTCGCATATAACATACTATGTCTGTCGACCATGTATCAATCAGCTAAAAAGTTTCCCAGATACAAAATCCACCTAAAACTGCAATATCCTTTAATTGTTTTGAGCAGTGTATTATCGTTTATAAAATAGGCCCAAAATCCCAAGAAAATATCAAATTTTAACGGGTTCAAAAAATTTATGGAACATATTTAAATATCTCATATTGAAAAAGGAATATGCAACGCATAGACTTAGTAAAGTCTTCACTCTCCCTCCACTTCATTTATATGATGATGTCTAATCATTTTTTATCTATAACAATACTTTGTGTTTGTTTGTTTAAAATACACATTACAGTAATTAATTACAATCGAATGTGTATTGGTTTTTCAGTAGTACTTTCAGTAGTTTCTTTACACAATCTGGACAAAAATTAAAAAATATATATATCACATTATGTAATAAAATTTGGAAAACGATTCAGAAACAATGCGATTTAATGTATATATATATTAAAATTTGAAGATAAAGTTGAACATACAATAAAGATAATATAAAGTAAGCTAAAACATCTAAATCATGAAACACGTCAACAATCTAATAAAACTTCTTTTACTGTTTATAATATTTTTATTTTACGCCTTTTAGCAAGAAGTACATCTAAATCATTTCAGCCAGAAAAACGATATTGAATCATTTTTTTCTTGTCAAATTTTATTTCCTTCAAGCATTTGCTAAAGAGCTGGTATTTAATAAATTTATGCCAGTATAAAAGTGGAAATTTTTCTGAATGTTTCGAGCTCCCTGATGAAACTCCAGGTTGCACACATAAAACTACTCAAAGAGACCTCGTATTCTCTGCAAAAGCATTCTCTATTGACCCTAATGACGTAAATAGACCCCTGAAAATAATACCCGGTAAAGGGGGAGATAGCTGCGGGTCACTTTCTCCTGACCACAGAGTCAAAAATTCTGTCAACAGACTGGCGATACACGTTGTTGTACGTCACGGTATTTAACGATAAAAACCTCTTTGACAGCACGGAGTGTGTAAGCACTGAGCTACTCTCTGAGCGAAACAGGATACTTTCCCTGAGTGATCCCCCTTAAACTAAAAATTATTGTTTCAGAATTTCCGGTTTGAATTTGAAATTTTTGAATTAGAAAGGGTAAATCCGTTTTCCACACTATGTATTCTAGGCATTATACTTCTGTGCAATACACCTGATAAGATAAGAGAAAGATAATTAATTATTTCGGAATCTTTAGAACCAATCTACTCCTACTTCCACAAGTTAGTCGTAATGCCTATTCTACGCAGAGCGGCACGGCTGCCCTGTGTGGCAAAGTTGTCTGGACTTACGGTCATCCCGTTTAGTTATTTGAATCGGCGCAGTAGCCGATTAACTTGATGAACATACATGTAATTGAGACCAATGTAAAAATGAAAACTGTTGTCGGTTTTTTAAATCTATAAGTACTTCGTAAATTATACGGTGTAAGTTTTGCATTTATAAGCATGCAGTTGTAATTTTAATATTTTTATAGTTTTAAACGCAATAGTTTTCTTAATATTATTCCAAGAAAGACATCAGGTCACAAAAAACTCACTTACGGTAGCGACAGCAACGTTATTTATTTATCTATTTTTATTTTATAGAATGTAGAGATATATTTTAGTTTCACTTATAATAATCGGTGTTTCTGAGTATATTTTTTCGGATGTATAATACTTACCCGCAGTAATTTGCACTAAAATTTTGTGAAATATTCTTCAAATTCCTTTCTAAGATTTTCTAAAGTCTAGCTTCTTGCTCTATACATACTGAACTTAACTGAAGATACGCAATCATTTTTACATGCTTTGCAATCTAATTATATTTTTCAAGAGTCATATTTTCACCTTATAATAGTGTTTCTACACAGTAATTATTTCTTTGAAAGCACATCTGGCAATCACATAAACATCATGTTACTACTACATTCATTGCTCACTAAGTCCTTTTTTTTTTCTTTTCGAAAACTATGAACAATATCCTATAATTTATCTCCAACAATACTGAAGTATCCTACGATCGAACGGCTAGCTTCAGATTTAAAAACGAAGGAGGCTTTATTTTATTCAATTGCAATTCTTGTGTGTAAAACTTCACGTCATTTTTAACAGGAACTATTAGACAAAAATAATTTGGAGACACCTAATTACAACATTTCAGAGTTCTTTATGTCCTACTCAATACCGGTTAACTATTTTGTTTCACAAAGGATTACCCCATTCTGAAACCAGCGGTTATTATATGCACATCGAACTATTGCTGAACAATGCTGAACAGTGAAACAACCATGAGGGGCTTCCTAGTTGCGTTCAACTTAACTATAGATTGAATGTTTTGCTATTAATTGAACCATTGGGTAATAGTATATCTGTAGTTATGAGACTACATATAAAGTTAAAGTAATATTTAAGAATATTAGAAAAATTCAAATAGAAGGTAGTAAAAAATTAAAAAAAATTATAAAAGTTAAGTTAAAAGAAAATAAAATATCTGTTGGAATAGTTTGCTAATAAAATAGTTAAATTATGTTATGGTTAAGATGTTAAGAAAGTATAACTGTAGTTGTGTAAACTACTGAGGAAAATTAAAAATAATATTGATGTTTAAAGTTAAGAAAATTTTCAGTACTAATTCAGTAAGTAACAACCAGAACATATATATATATATATATATATATATATATATATATATATATATATATATATATATATATATATATATATATATATATATATGGAAAATAAAATATTTAGAGCTGTGATGAATACAATGAGTTATTCATTATCGCAGTTGAATTCTGAAGCCAGATTTTCAAACTCGTTTATTATTATGAACATTTGACCCATAAGTTGGAGCAATTTTTAGTCAATTTTGCAATGTTTTTAAAACATTGATTGAATTCGTTAAATTTAAGGATTTTCTTCATTTCTTTGAAGGTTTTGAAGATTTCTTGGAAATCTGTGTTATAGTTAACACTAGAAGCACTGTTAGTTTGTATAGGTTGAGTGTTAGTTGGTATATTTCATAAATGGTTAGTGTTTTCAGAAGTATTTTTGAGGGAAGAGTCCACAGCCGGGACTTCTGGGGATAATGTTAGTATAACAGAAGGGTTTTTTTTTTTTTACATAATTGAAACTAGAAAGAATTACCGCCATGATTTTTGAGTTGTTTTTAAGTTTTTCTTTAAAATTGTTTAGGAAGGGGGAGGGGGTTTGCTGTTGAGGAGTTTTGGGGCAACCTCTATATGTTGCAGGGTATGGTCCAGAACAGTTTGTACTTTTGGGGGTTATTTTACCAATTTCAGGGTAATCTGTGGATAAGTGATCTCCTGCGTATATTACGCTTTTTGGGGTAAAACTGCAGATGTAGAACGCGTGCCTAAAGTCTTGGCAGCGATAGCACTGTTTTATTGTGTTGGAACCTCTAAATGTCTAAATCGTTCAATAACAACACTGATATCACACAATTCTTTAATTTCATAATTTATTTTCAAATTTGGCACTAGGTAGGATGTTAGTAACATTTATGGGCATTGGTTTACCGGTTTTTCGTCTTTTACCATAGCCGCTTTATTTGGAATGAAAGGAGGTCTATATATGGAGGGATACCTCTAATACAAATTTTACGTGACTGTTTTACTGCAGAACTTAAGGTTTCGTAAACCACAGTATTGCTGTCTACGTATGATTGAGTTTTTTGAAATCAAAGACATTTTTGCAGTGAACTTTTAAGTGTTCATAGTCCATCTTAAATGAAGGTTTTCTTCGTTGAGTTCTTTAATTTCATTGGCCAGTTTGTGACAATTGCCTTTTATTTCTATAAGAAAGGGGGGAATCCTATTTTTAAGTTGGGTAGGGGTTAGGGAGCCACCGGCTGTATCTCTCTCATCAGCTTTCGTTAGCATATTATCTTGCTCCATAGCATTCATTTCAATATTTTTATCAGCTAATAGGAGGAAATTGTTTTTTTATAAGGAGATAACTGAATTCACAAGATTCTTTCTTTTACTGATGAGGAAAATTTTTGCTTCCATCTCCCTCATGTTTAGAAACCAATCCCTCTTATTTTCAAGGGTGAAAGAAAAAATAAAGTATAACGTAACTAATAAATAAGAAAAAAAAATCAATTGGAAAAAATTCTAAGAATATGAAACGTCGTGATGCGGTGGCGGCAGGAAACGAAATTTCAGGAGGGAATTTAGATGACAATTTTATAAAAAGATGAATTTACCGAAAAACTGGAATATTCTTATCATTACTAACAATAAATAATCATCTAAAATTCCCCCCCCCCCCCCGCTCCAAAATTTCCGCCTCGCCTTTTCTTTTCGGCACAAAAATTTAAAAACTGTAAAACTCGATAAAAAAAATAAGTTCTGCCCTAATTATTACTTTATTAAAACAATAAATAATAGATCATCTGAATCCTCCAACACCTCAGAAATTTCTGCTGTTATCAGAAAGAAGGGTACGTTTTAAGCATTGAGGGGAGGGGGGTAAAACAAGAACATTTCTAAATTTTGCATGCAGTTTGGCTGTTTCCAATTATCATCGCCTCTCCAACAAATTGTAATATAAAAAACCAGGCGCTGATCCTCCGGGGGGGGAGGGGCAATCGCCCCTCCCAAAATTGTTTATAACAGACAGATGCTCACCCGTTTTTGAAAAGCTAATGCAATTTTTTATTTTTTTTTGCACGGAAATCTTTTGCGAAATGTTTAAGAAAACATACCATGAAAGAGTAAAAATGTCATTATTTTTTCCAATTACCAGTATCATAGTGCTGTATTTTGAGAACACAAATGTTGGCTGAAAGAGTCATCAATCAACTATAATCCCCCGAAACATCTGTCTCCCCACCAATGATTTAAACCCTTTCTCCTTCCTTGGAAAAATCATTTCCAGGAACATAAAGCGGAGTGCAAAATGTGTTACACACAAGAAGTCAGATTACTTCAAAAAAATTTTGTCTTGACATTTTCTTTTCTTAATATAATGTGCTTAATCTTACCTATGCCCTCTTCCAGCTGAGCTTTTGTTTGGGACAGGTTTTCTGAGACAAAATCCAAATACAGTAAAGCCCATGAAAACGTAACCTGTCTGTAATAGAATTCTGCCTTAACCCCTTGGGGACGAGCGACATGTATACATGACGCATAAGATGCTCAGAATCCTCGATTATTCCCACCAGTAATTTTTTAGTGTAAGCTTTGCCTTATGTAATCCTAGCATTTCTGTGACTCAATTAGGCGAAAATTTCTGTTTTGAAAAATTGGTGGTAAAAGATTAAAAATTCTGTAAAGGACGCTCGTCGCGAAGGGGTTAAGGGGAAATATTTCATTAACCTAACGAATGGAATGCCGTACAATTAGGGTATGGTACGATTAGGTGTCGTACAATGATAAAATAGAGTATTTTTTCGGCCCTTAATGATTCCGTTTTCGCAGGTACTCTTACGCAGGTTTTCGGTTTTACTGTCATGTGTAATAACAAATGTAAAGATTAACACACACCTTCATAAAGGAGCTCTCCTTCTTTTACAGCAAAATGAAAAACCACTGCAGTAAAGTATTGTGCTCCTCTCTTATTTCTTAGTATCTTGTTATGATGAAAGGGGTTCTTGTTACATCAAGGATAAGCCTTGAATTTTTAAAAATATTTTTGCATTTCTTTTCATTGTTTTTACTCATCACAACACTATAGTTTTCGTACTTATCCTTTTTTAATTGATCTTTTAACAATTAAGTACTCCCTTTCCGCTCTCCATTGTAATTATAGTAAAACCTGCTAAGACGGAATCACTAGAGACCAAGACAATTTCCATTGCAGACAGGTTTCTGTCTTAGCAGGTATAATTACACAGTATTCCTTTTGCCGGAACTATGAAATATTTCCAATGAAAGGAGAATTATTTTATAGACAAATTCCATTTTTGCAGGTTTTACTGTAATTCGAGAAGTACTAATAGTTCTATGCAATTAGTTCTAGCATACATTACTCCTTTTAAAAAACTAAAATTATTTCATATAAAGGAATTCTAATGGTAAAAAATAGTTATGACACAGAACAATATGCGAAAACAGAATCGCCAAATACTGAAATAAAAAATTCCATTTTAGACAGGTTTCCATTTTAGCAGTTATAATTGTAAGGAATTCCTTTTCCCGGGACCAGAAAATTTTCCGTTTAAGACAGGGTTTCGTTATAGACAGGTTTCCTTTCATAGGTTTTACACTATAAATATTATTGAAATAGTTTTGAAAATTAAGGTTATCTTAATGCTCGTTTTGAAATATTTGAAAAAAAAGCCATTATCTCTACGAAAGCCAGCAGCATTATTTTTAAATTTTTAAAAGAACCAAATTATTTCATAATGAGGTATTCGAATGGTAATAAAACACACTATACCTTGCCAAAATAGAATCGATATAGACTAAAAAACGTTCCGTTTTAACCAGGTTTCAGTCTTAACAGGTGTAATTGTGTAATATTTCTCCCGACATTGTGAAACTGAATGATTGTACGTTGCGAATAGGCTTTTAAACGGAAACATCCTATGGTTCCTGCGGAAAGGATACCATAGCAACCTACTTGTTACGATGGAAACATGTCAAAAACTGTTTTTGTTTTTCGGTCCCCAGCAATTGCGTTTTCACAGATTTACTTTATTTCTATTTGTAAATAATAAAAAATGCACATAGTAGTATTAGTTATCGATTAATTAAACAATTATAATAAACTACAAATTATAGTAAAACACGTGAAAACGGTTCAGTTTCCGTGATAAAAGTTAAAATTGTACAGTATTTCTTCCACCAAGAATGGAAAGTTTTTTTCATTTAAGATAGAATTCCGGTATAGGTAGGTTCCGCTCTTAGAACCTGTAAAAACAGAATAGCTTGGGAGCAAATTGAAATTCCGCTTTAGACAGATTTTTGTTTTTGAAAGTATAGTAGTATGGTGTTCTTTCAGTCGAAGCCATGAAATTTTATCGTTACAGAGATGTTCCATTTTCAGAAGTTTTACTTGTACCATGTTTCTATTCCCATTATAAGTAACAATGTATCGCCCCCCCCCCCCCCAAAAAAAAAGGACTCTGTAGATCCGCCCCTGTAGAAAATATCTTAAACAAAAGCAAAATAATTCGAGCATACGTTCCAAATATCCTTCTGTGCAATACACGTGATAAGATAAGAGAAAAAGAATTATTTCGGAATCTTTATAACAAACCAACAACCAACCAACCAATAGTACTTCCACAAGTGAGTCGAGAGTCGAATCAGATTCGAATCATTAAAGTGAGTCGAAATCAAAGATGGATATACAAGTACTGATAACAAGCACCTTTATCTGAAATTGAAATCTATCTAGAAAAGTGGTTCAGAAACTGCAACGATCTACTGATATAAATTGTGAGGATAGTACTGAAATACTCAGAATTGAAACTAGTGATGGGAGTATTCGAATACAAAATGTCTGTGTTCTCGATTCAGCCAAGAACTCAAGTGGTCTCGACTTCAGACAGGAGTATTCGAATACAAGTCACCTGGTATCTGTGTCAGCGACGAAAACTGCGGTTTTCGATTGTATTCAGTTCTCATAGCTTGATTTTTCTATGGTTTTCATCAGATGCGCTAGCGAATGCTAGTATTCGAATACTAGACTACTCCGCGCTGTTTGAGACTTTTCTCCGTAACGTTTGTGGTTTGCAGGATGATCGGTGCTATTTTAGTTTAGAAATTTTGTTTTATTTTTTCAAGCGTGCGCCATCAGTTCAACTAATATACATATATATTTTTAGTTAAATCGATCATATGAATTTAAATTTAAGAAAACGATTATACTGAATAAAATTATGTAAATTTGTATTTAAGAATCAAAAATATAATTTTTTTATTAATTTTTTAAAAATTCAACGATCAAAATAATTACTTATAGTAGAAAATAAAATTGTACGTTCGTAAAAGAGAAAAATTTTCTTGATTTCGCTAATTAGAGACAAATTGCTTACTTTTACGGGCGTTTGCAGGGGAGGGCTGGTTCTTCGCCTTCTAAATCTTGGAAAATAATAAGATACAACTTGCAATACTAAGAGTCATGGACGTCGGCAGAATTATATCTTGGGAGGGGCAAGATTTTGGAACATGTGTAGCAATGGTCCACGGTCTAGTGTGCTTTTGAAATTGCAGAATAAAATAATCTAAACATGATCTTAATATGATAATCTAAACATGAAATAATCTAAACTAAGATTTTTTTTTTTTTTTTTTGTTAAAACTCTCATGCAAGACAATTTTTAAACATAACAACATAAAAAGCAAATTTATCAATTAAGAAATATCACATATAAATATTTTTTTTTTTTTTTTTTTTTTTTTTTTTTTTTTTTACCAACATATGTTTTTAAAGGGAAAATTGAAGCAGTTCTTTTTTTCCGTCAAAGGGCTTTGCCACCCTTAATCCTTTGTTTAAGATAAGTTTGAAACGCATGAACATAAACAGGAAAGCAAAATTAAAAATTGTCTTACCCTGGAAGGGGGGCGGTGTAGGGTTCAATGAGATTGAGTCATCCTGACAAAAAATTCTTAGCTTTTTTTTTTTTTTTGTCTTGATGTTAATTGATTCTAACGTCACTTGGAAGAATTAATTTTATCATGTTTTAAATAATCAGAAAAATGAAATTTATTAAATAAAATTTCAAAATCCAGGGATGAGAAATGGCCCTCCTTTCTCCTCTGTCCACTTGCCATCGCTTATGATAAGAGAACATATATCCAATAAGGTATGATTCCTTAAAAAAATTACCACTCTCACCTTTTTTTGAAGTAATTCCAAACTTCTGATCTTTTGCTCCCTGGTTTTTTTTACATATTATAATAACTTGAACGGATTAATAATATTTTAAATTAAACGTAACTTAAAATAAGATAATATTTACCATTTAAATTTTTAAAGAAATTTTCAGCATTCAAACAATTTGCGAAAAACAAAGCATTATGATAATCGTAGTATTTATATCAAATCTCAATAATATTAAAAAGAAAGGAGATTGTTCTCAGAGCAGCTGTAAATAATAACACGTTATCAATAACAAAAGAGAAGCGTTAGTACGAAAAATAAACATTTGATTGGCTGAAATAGGCGCTAATCATCCTGTTCTAATAGACTGATGTGAATCTGACACGTGATCATAAAAAAAAGCAAACGATTTTACGTAAAATAAACATTCGAATAGTGAAACAGACCAAAAGTCGCCCCTCGTTTAGGTTGAACGAAGTCGGGAGTAGTTTTCAGTGCTTCAGTATTTGAATACAAAGAATCGATTCTGAAAAGTTTTCGAAAACTAAGGTATCGATTCTTAAAAGATCTCGAATCGGCCCATGACTAATTTAAACTCTAGGTAAGGCGAGTATTAATCTAAAGAATATTTTTCTGTAAAGTGCTATTTAACATTTATTAACATTTACTAAAAAACTCACACCATAAATATTTTATGAAATAGTTATATATATATAAAAAATTAATCCATGGTTATGCATATTCAGTTACTCCATCTAAATAGTAATCATGTAGGTCGGAGCTTGCTTCTGCAGCCCCGACTCATGGAAAATGCCATACGGTAGAGCAGGGTTGTCTAACCTTTCAGTAAGTGCGGGCGCACGTCATCTAGTGGAAATCATTGAAGGACGCCATTATTCACAAGTCTAGAAACATAGAACAATATTACTTCACTTATGTTAGGGGGCGGAAGAGCCAGTTTGGTCTCCTTTTTTAATTCAAAAATTCTGATAGAAGAATTTGTACACTAAGTAATCCTAAAATGTTTGTCATTAAATAAAATAAAAATTACTATTCGGAATTAATAGTAGAGATTCAGATATTCTGAGCAAAAAAGGAAGCCATACTGGCAAACCCTATTAGGGAGTAAATATGTACACACGTCTTATAAAACGCACAAACACTTCACAATGTGAGCCATAAGGCCCCTTATTATGCAGATCTCGATGTGAAAAACAATTGCAGAATAAAAACATAAATCATAGCAAATTTAGAATTAAATTTCCTGAGAGCCTATCAAAATATTTTCTAGAGCTGAAAATTTAACGCCGACTATAATAAAAAATCATGTGAAACATTAATCCTTTTAAAGAGGCATTTTTTAAAATGGATTTTTATTTAAACAACTTCTAGTAAAAAGATTCAATCGAAATGGCGCCATAAAAATCTTCAAAGGGCGCCATGGCTGTCCCGCGGGCGCCGCGTTGGACAGCCCTGCAGTAGAGTGTTAGAAGATGGCGCAAAGTAGCGCCACCGGAGTTGCAGTGGTGGCGATTAGAACTGAAATGTCCGATAGTAGGCGGTGTGCTCCGCGCTCAGGTATTGGTTCTGCTTTCATGGCGATCGTGGCAGTATAACAGCAACGGAACTTTCAGAAATTTTCAATGAAACTAATCAGATTATGTATTTATTTTAATTTTTAATCTTTGTTATTTTCTGTTTACTTCTTATAATTTATAATGGCATGAAGAATATGAATATTTTAAGAGAGATTATTTTCTGAAACAGTGGATATATTTTTTTAAATATAGAATGTAATGTGTTCAACAATGTTACTTAATTGAATATTTATTATATGAGGTAATTATTTACAACAAATAGTTTTTGCAAAAACAGTCGTAATTTTAAATTATAAGAAGTGAACAGAAAATAGGATTAAACATTTAAAGAAATACATAATCTGATTACTTTTCATTAAAAATTAAAATATTTCATCACACAGCGAGTTTGTTCAATGACAGGATTGAAAATTTCTGATTGATGTTGCTGTCATACTGCCGCGAAATAAACAAAAATTTTGTTAAATTAATTAGTTAAAAGTGTATTCTGCACCCTGTTTGTTTATGTACCCATGCAATAATTTTTGGTGATTTTGGTAAATTCTTTTTTTTTTTTTTTTTTTTTTTTTTTTTCAATGTCTCTTAAAATGCTGGCAAGTCTGTTAAAATATACTCATTTGTTTAAGTTTCATTAAACTCATAAAATCTGAAGCAAGTTAAATATTTCTGGATAATTTTATTTCGTAAAAAAATAATCTCCTTTTAAGAATATGAACAAAATTTAGAGTTTATATAATTCCTGCACAAAATCAGAAAAATATATTTCTATAGCATTATTAAAAAATATTTTTATATGATCTACATGTTACATATTTTCTTATTTTTAGTTTTTATTAAATTCTTTAAATATATTTTCATTTATACAGAAGTACAATAGTTTTGAGAATCATTTGCATCTTACATTATATCTAACTTGATGCTCCATAATTTCATTTTTATTTAAATTTAGTAACTTTACATTTTACTCTTAATTTTTTTCGAAATGTTTCATTTTAAAATATAAGTATACATTTTCAAAATTTCTCATATATATTATTATGTACATTTAAAATATCAAAAATTTAAATATATTGATTTAATTAAAATTAATTTATTTTAAAGTTCATAGAAATAAAATGCATTAAAAAAGTTTAATAATAATAATACTTTAAAATTCAAGCAACCTGCACAACAAAAATTTAATAAATTAAATATTGCACATACAAAATTATCTCTGTTGAATAGTAATGTTAAATGAAAAAATATACAGCATAATAATATTAGGATACGTAAAAAGAATGTTTAAATAGTTTTGAAAATAAAGGAATTACTATCTTTCATTGGGTTAAATTTCAAATATTATATAAAACAAATTATTATTATTAAACAAACAAATTTTTGGACGATTTTTTAAGTATGTGAACTATAACATGAGTATTTTAAAATTGCGGAGCATCGAATGGATAAGAATGTAAACAAATAATAACCAAATGTTATTCTGTAATTATTAGAATAAAAATACGTTTAAAGAATTCGCACTAATTAAAAAGAAATAAAAATATGCCACATATCATAAAAGCTGAAATAATAAAAATATTAATGAAAGCTACAGAAACATATATTTCTAATTTCAACCAACTATATTTTCTACAACGAAAATATCAACGCAAATTAATTTTTGAAAAGTGATTAAACAGGTACGAAATAATATATATACAAAAATAATGAACTTAATTGAGATTGAAATGGATTGCACGAAACAAATTAATGAGCATTCTCTGAAAACACTCTTACCGAAATTTCAACACGTGCAGCACAGATCAGTGCGAGAGAATCTTTTACATTTTCTTGGAACTCTGAAAAGTGTTGTGAAGATGGGAGGTTGCGTGCACAGTTCGGCTGGTCGGGGTGATCGCAGCGCTCGTTGTTATCGCGTTTAGAACTACAATTCCGAAACTTTCAATGTGAAGTAAGTTTACGATAGTTGTTCCGTACAGGTGTCTCTGCTTTACCGTGTATGGCTTTGGTCGTTATGCCCATCCCTAACTCTTTGTGCGATCTTCGATCACATTTATCCATTAACCACTTGTTTTATGTTAAAATCGGCTCAGGGGCCGATTATCTCGGAAGTAGCTATGATACTCACGGAATCCTCATTAAAAAAAAAAATTGTCATTTAAATGTAAACTTTTCTAGCCCAAATTATAAGGTGTGAGATTTACATTTAAAAGAATGCAATTTTAGTTTACAGAATTTAAAATCGGTATAAAACTAGTTGTTGGGGGCCGCCGTAATACTTACCCATCATGGATATGCATAATATAAAACTTGAAAATAAAACATGTGTAAACTATTTATAAAATGCATTGCAATTCGAATAAAATCGTAGCTTGATGACGTCATAAACTTTAAATGCTCTATTACTGAATCGCGTAAAAGAAACATCCTTATAACTCCAAAAATGTTAATCATATTAACTAACGGTTTACTTCGTCGGATTAAACGTCCCATTTCCAATTAAATTATATATTTGAATTGAAATTTGGGCGAAATACAGGTTCATGAAAAATCGAAGAGTGTGGAAATATGATTACACATATCTCGGCAACTAATTATCCAATCGACTTCATTATTTACGCAAAATTTATGTTTTTTATTGTCTTTTATATTTACTCCTTTAACCCCTTCAGGGGCAAAGTACTCTTGTAGCTAAAATATTGAAATGACTGATTGACACCAAGATTCACGATCGAATTTATTTTAAAATAAGTAAAAGATTTTCCGCATGTGCCTTATAAATTCAAAATTTGATAAAATTCTGGTGTCATTGTGGCATTTGGGATTAAATTAAGTGGTATATATAATATACCGGTGCCCTTCAAGGGGTTAAATAAACATTTCGAAAAATTTTATATGCCTGAAATTCAATGGGCTTCTTCTCATTATTGCATACTAAGTACATATCAAATTTCAAGTCTCTATCTCAATTTGTTCGGGAGGTAGAGCGTTTACAGACGCACAGACAGATGGACGGCAAAACTGTTATTCTAAAAACATGTTTTTCAGAATCTCCAGTGTCTGAAACGTGTAAATCCATCACAAAAAATTTTTCGATTTTCAAAACGATTACCAGACTTACCCTATACTACGTATGATGGGTAAGTAAAATGATACACCTGTCTTTACTAGCAAACTGTTTACCAGAAAATCACGCCAAAAGTGTTATTAGACTCAGAGTATTGCTTTCTTTCAGGAGCATTTTTTTGGATTTTTAACATATTAAATATTTCACCAATTTCGATTTTTTAAAGGTTAACACTTACTTTTGACATTTTATTTAAGTTTCTTGAATCAAATCAGACCGAAAACGTATATGTAGCATATGTATTTTATTTAAACTTTCATAGAAATTGAAGGTGTAACAATTTAAAAGTGCTATTACACGAAGCTTCAAGGTTGCCTCTACTTTCAGGCGACACTATGTTAAACTTACGGCTTCAAAAGAGTTGCTCGAAAACCAAGCAACGTTTGATTGTCGGAGCAATTTTATCGCCTGTAGGAAAGGATCGGGCAACCCACATGGCGTGGAATAGCCAATGGAATGCTTGGTAAACAGACAAAGGAAAATCCTTTCCTTGAACAGCCAATGGAATGCTTGGTAAACGGACAAAGGAGAAGCCTTTCCTTAAACAGCCAATAGAATGCTTGGAACACTGACGAGTCTCTTCAATTTTTGTCGCTTCATATTATCGCATGTAAGAGCACTATTAGGATCCTAATGTTAAATTTATGTGACTAGCTTCGCAAAAAAGTCTCCAATTTAAAATTTTTGTTTTCAGTGAGATACATTGATTGGACCAAAACAGATTATGGACTTTTTTTTTGGTCAAAACCATAATTTTAATGAAGACAGACAAGAAAGACTTTTAACGAAAGACAAAGTTCCTTCGAGAGGAATAGCGCATTTCTCAATTTTATAGTATTATTAAGAAGTATTTTTTAAATTTAAATTTAAAAATCATTAGCAGACAATGCCCTTTTCGCTGGTCGATATTTCCTAAGGCGAGCTGACGCATATCCATCTTGTTGCTCAAATTACCGCCATATTCTAATCCAGCTCAGCATTGGTTTGCCGCCAGAGCAGGAGTTTGCTGCCTTCTCACTGTCAGTCGCCGTCCACCACTGCGTTAAGCTACCCGATTTTAGCTTGATTCTTGGAAGCTAGTTTAAAGAAAGGGTAAGACTCAGCCTGTAGTATAGGGACTGTAATTCGTTCAAGCGAACCTCTAATGATTAAATCATCTTTCAGTTCCACCTTCAACCAGTAGAGGTCTCATTTTGTTCTAAAACACCTCTTTCCGGATGAACCTCCAGAACGGGTCTCCGCTGCCTACGGCACAGTATCGCAGGCGTGCTACACACGCGTTGCAAAAGATAAATTAGTTCTACCTTTCACATCCAGGGAGCACCAGATCTATATACATTTACCATTAACGCGATATTTAAATTATGACAGAATCTCACCTCAAAATTTAACCAACGTCCTTTAACATTAACAAATATTGGTAACTTTTGAAATATATACAAAATGGCGCGTTTTTTTGGTTTGACTTCGCACTTTGTTTTCTTTCCTTTTCAAACAGTAGCTAGTCTTTTTCAAAGATTAAGAAATATTACCGTCCAAATTTACAAAAATGAATTTTTGGATGCACAAATTTTCTCTATATATGTTGGATAAGTTTAAAATCGATAATTTTCTTAATATTAGGAAATTAGTGAAAACAAACCACTCGTCGCCTAGGAAAGAGAAATAACCGCTTTTTCGCCGCCACGTAACTTAACCTTATACGAGCGGGCAAGACCGAGCTATGCTCGGTCAAAATTAGTTTTGAGTTCAAATATCATGACCCATGACCAAAATGAGCTACTAATCAAACTTTCTCGAACATGTGACCTAGCTCAATAGTCTTCTCTTTCCCTAAAACCGTAGGATACTAAATTTAGTTCAAATCCTCTGATCCGTTTTTAAGCTAAAAATAGCTTGACCCATAATGACCCATGACCAAAATGACTCACTAATCGAATTTTCTCGAACATGTGACCTAGCTCAACAGTCTTCTCGTGCCCGAAAACCATAGGATGCAAAATTTAGTCTAAATAGTCTGAACGGTTTTTTAGATAAAATTAGCTTGGCCCACAGTGACCCAAAAATGGACCACTAATCGGATTTTCTCAAGCATGTGACCTAGCCGGATGATTTTCTCGTGCCGCAAAACCATAGGGAACAAAATTTAGTTCGAATCGTCTGATCCTTTTTTAAGATAAAAATAGCTTGACCCATAACATCCCATGACCAAAATGACCCACTAATTGAAATTTCTTGTACATGTGACCTAGCCCAATAGTGTTCTCGTTCCCTAAAACTGTAGGATACTAAATTTAGTTCAAATACTCTGATCCGTTTTTAAGATGAAAATATACATATACCCATAATGACCACTCTGAGATCCGCAATATTGCTTTCATTTTTATAGGATGATTTCATCTTTTTAATTTGATGTATATTAAAATTTTCTCTCCCATTGTTGCCTAGGCTCGCAATATTAACCTCAAATATATCTAAAATTAGCGTTCAGTTATTTATATTTTTAAATGAAAATCTTTCCAAACGAACCTAATGTTGGGGGCCACACTGCCTTCGACAGTGTACATCCTCGGATTTCCATTAAATTATATTTTTTAATGAAAATATATCCAAATGACCCTAGAGTCTAGGGCCCCATTAGCCTTTGGCAGCATACGCCGGGGGTGCTACGTACGCTCCGATCTGTTTTCATTTTATATATTAAAAAAAAATCGAACCTAATGTTGAGGGATACCACTACATTCGACAGCGTACACTCTCGAATTTGTAAGGTTTTATATAATTTTAAATGAAAATCTATCGAAACGAACTTTGATTTAGGGGCAAAAATCCCCCGCCACGGCAACTAGAAAATCTCCGCAGGAAATAGAAGAATTGGAAAAGAAGACTCGGAGCCAAGCACAAAGTCCATTACGGATGAAAGAACGAAGGAAGCATCCAATTTCGGGAGAGTGTGCAATAAATTACCTCAAACAAGCTGCCAAAGTATTGTAAACAGGATGTTATATTCCAATGTAAACACGCCTGGAATTTTATATGGTAGAATGCATGAAAGAGATGCAAAAGCAAATGTTGAAACATTAGAAAAAATTAAAATATTAGAATGTGGATTATTTGTTGATGCGAAACTCAACCATATGGTATCATTGAAAACCACGATTGCATCGTAGAGATAAAATGCCCATCATCTTGTGAAAATCTATATACCAATGAGACTATTTTAAAACGAAAATTCACATTTCGGAAAATTAATAAAGCAAAAACAGCGGTGACAGAAGTTAATAAGAAGCACCAATATTTTTTTCAGATTCAGGAACAGTTGCATATAACAAAAAAAAAAAAAATAATAATAAAAAAATGATTGTATTTTCGTGCTTTGGACCCCAAAAGGCTCGAAAATAGAAAGAACCCAGATAACAATTTTTGATTTTTAAAACATTTTTATAACCCCAACATGTAAATGACTAGATGCTTTTTAAAGGCTTTGTCTGAAAGGTTTGCCAACATTTTAAAAAGCATTATAAAAGGTTGCTAGTTGACACAATCTGAGGTACTTTGTAAGTGTTTTAGGACAAGCATACCAAAATGTAGAAACGTAACGCTAGTTACAGGATTTCATATTAAACATTGTAACAAGAATTACAATCAAAGGCAGATAATAATGCTTTTATTATAAGCATCTATAAAAGAAATTAAAAATGTTTTGATAACCTGTTAGTTTTAAATCTTAATTGCATTAGATTTTCATCAAAATTATCTGACTTAGAAATTTTCTTTGTTTGTGTGGGACACTAAATTTTAGCTTAATTTCTATATACTGAAGAAAAAAAAATGGAAAATAGTAATTTTTATTAGCTGATATTATATTTAAGAACTCATAGTAAGTTATATATTTTAATTAATATATTTCTTTTTTCCTTTGCTAAAATTCCTTTCCTATGTAATTGCTAAAATTTGAATATATTTGATTTTTTATATTTTAATTAATGTATTGCTTCTAAAAAATATTAATTGTTGATTACATTAAATTTTTTTTTAATCTAATATGCATTTTGTTAGAATGAACTATAAGAATTAATTTACAGAAGTTTTCTAACTTTTGTTTGAATTTGACAGAACTAATTAAAATAGATAACTTTTTTTGTATCTTCTACCATTCAGTTTTAAAAATAAAGTCTAAATTATACCGGGGATAATATTTTCCTTTTAAAGTGAATTCGGGCAACAAGAAAATTTGTATATTATATTTTTTCTTAAGCCCTACTACATTATCCTGAAAGTTTCACAGTAGTTTAAATTTCTGAGTTGGGAATTGTTTATGTCTTGGTTTTTATGTTGTCTTTACTTTTGTGTTTTTATATTTGGAAAGTGATAATGGTTACCCACTATCAATTACTCTTATTTATTAGTTGATTGGCAAACTAAAGTAAGTTAAACATTACTGCATAATTTAATTTCATAAAAATTTAAGAACTATATAAAACCAAATTTTGGTGTTTAAATAATTACTAGAAAAAAAAAAATGCAATTTCCATATATAATATTTTTATATCATAAGCATATTACCTATTTGTTTATTTTTAGTCTACTTTAAGCATGTTTTCATTCTACTTAATACAGAAAAACAATAATTTTTCAGAATGATTTATCTCTGAATTAAATCTATTGATGCTCTGTAATTAAAAATAAATAATAATAATCGGTTAACATTATTTAGACTTTTTTAATTTTCCCTTTTTTCTTTAAAATATAAACCTTCATTTCTAAAATCTTTCATAACTATTAGTATGTACATTGAAATGTCAAAAATTTAAATAGTTCGATCTCATTAAAACTCATTTTTTTAACTTCATGAAAATAAAATGTATTAAACAAAGTAATAAAATAACAATACTTTAAAATATTGTAGCGACGCATACAATAAAAATTTTATATCTTAAACGTACATAATATAAAAGCAATTGTCATTGAATGATAGTTTTAAATGAAATTTTATACAACATAAATTACTAAAATATAACAAAATAAAACGTATGCGCAAAAATAATTAACTTTGACTAAATTACAGTTTAAATACTAGTACAAAATCTATTATTATTATTATTACGCAATATTTCAAACTTTTGACGGTAATTTTTAAGCACATGAACTATAAGATAAATATTTTAAAATTGGGGAGCATCAATAGATAATAACATAAACGATATTAATATATTTTAAAAGATAAACATAAACAAATGCTATTCTCTATTGTATTTTGTAATGAAAATATGTGTAAAGAACTCGCATTAATTCGTTAAGAATAAAAACATATTATAAATGGAAATTTCAAGAACTACAACAGAAATATGCATGTGTATATTGTTCTTACAACGAGGTAAATCTTTATGAAATGAAATTAATTCGCGATTCCAGCACTTGAATACGCCCTCTGGTGAGATTATGAAGAATTATTTCTGAGTCGTCAAACATTTCGAAAGCCTATTAAATAACATTGAAAATGTGCTGTGTTTTATCGGTAAAAACTTGAATTTCTTTTGTATGTAATTTACATTTTCAATGTATAATAGTTACAATATTGTGTATCATCGTAATTCTTGTGGATCTGAACATCCAACAACAAGTTTCCACTGTATTTCAAATAAAAAAGATTTATCCTCTGTACGCCTTCGTGAAGAGTGGATTCGAGTCTCGAGTGTTCAAAATCGGCAAGAAAGTTTCAAAAAGCATCGTCGTTTGTGGCAAACATTTCCAGCCTTCATATTTTTATCCGCCAGGTAAGAAAGTTGAATATATTTTATGTGTTGCTTTGTTAGTTTTATTTTAACATTAAAAATTAATAACATGTCGCTTGAACTTTTAAATGTCGAAATCAGTCTTGACAGGATTTTGATGCACTATATAGTTTTAACACTGGTCTTAAACCTGTAAAAAAGTCATTGCAGATAAAATTGATTTTTATGAGCATGTTTTTTAATTCCGTGAAAGTTTTAAATTAGGTTAGGTGATGGCGGTTTCTTGCTTCCCGTTTTAGTAGTTTTAAGTTTGTATGTTTATAAAAATATTTCAAAAGAGTACATGTATAAGCAGTGATTGATTGAAAAATATACAGATGTCTTGGAATGATTAAATTTAAGAGTTCATGTAGTATATATGTGATGCTAACACTAGCAAATAACTGTATTTTAAACATAAACTATACTCTGCAATTAAGTTTTTTTTTCTTTTTTTAAATACGATAGTTTGCATTTAAAATCCTTTAGTTATACTTAAATAATAAAACTTCACAAATTAAATAAATATATAATAATGAAAAAAAAAATTAAAATGAAACATTTTCTTATGTAAATATTAATCAGGAACTTCATTATTCTAATAAGATATTGTGACATTTTAAAATATGCCTGCAAATACCTTAATTTTGTTCAGTCGCCTGTCAATGCATATAAACTTTATTCAGTCGTGTTACATAAGATTAATTTTTCATCTCTAAATTGGATTTAATTTATAGATTAAAAGAACTTTTTGTTAGGATTTGTGATCCATCAGAGCAGCAATAAATAGAAGATTACTGAATTCATCAGATTATCGTTAGTTTAATGATAAATAATAAAAATATACGTGACACTACATACTTCGTGCTACTAAGAACAGGTAAACATCTATGACACTGATGCCAATAATCTTGACATAAACATAGTGTTGCCACATGACAAAAATAAGTATTAACAAATAAATATGGAGGGTATAATCACACAGTTAAGGTATTTATAACACTTCCCCTTGATTAGATCTCCATTATTAGTGTTTCAGTCCTACACTGAGTCTATGATTTTGTATAATTGTCCTGGTGACACTCTTGGTCAACATATCTGAAGCATTTGACTTTGATGGCACATATGTAAAGGTTAGCAGTTTTTCCTCTACCTTTTCACGTAGAAAAAAATGTCGGAGTTCAATGTGCTTGTTACGATCTGATGTAACCTGATTTTTGGCTAGAGCAATAGCACCTTGATTGTCCACAAATATATTTTGAGGAGTGTTCAAGAAATGTTCATCCAAAATTTCTTGCAAAAAGTTTTGATACCATAATGCCTCTTTTGCAGCATGGCACATTGAAACATATTCTGCCTCAACTGTAGACAGAGCAGTTGTCCGCTGCTTCTTGCTGCTCCATGACACAGCCCCACCTGCAAGCAGTATAACATAACCACTGAATGATCGCCGATCAACTCTATCGCCAGCCCAATCAGAGTCACAGAATATCTCTAGCTTCCTTCCTGTCTTTTGTAAAGTTAACTTTAATTCCTTGGTATGAACTAAATAACGGAGTATATGTTGTATACCAGACCAGTGTTCCTTACTTGGACAATTATTGAATTGGCTCATGTAGGTTGTAGCAAATGCTAAGTCGGGTCTCGTTCCTCCTGCTAGGTACAAGAGTCCCCCTACAGCCTGTCTATACTTTAATGCTCCTTCAGCATTCAACATACTATCCTTGGTTGCTGGTAAATATTTCATGCCTGGATCTAGAGGTGTTGATGCTCCTTTAGCATTTAACATACCAGTTGTTTGTAACAGCTCAATTGCATAAGCACTTTGGTCGAGAGTCATGGAACCATCTTTATTTCTGTTTATTCTAATTGAAAGTAAATGATTTATTTCTCCTAGATCCTTGACTTCAAAAACACTTCCAATATTGTTTTTGAATTCTTGAATAGTGGAAACTTCACTAGACATGACAAGGAGATCATCGACATACACACCTACAATCAACTTCCTTTTCTTATCAAAGTAAACACAAGGATCTGCTCTTGATCTTGTCAGTTTTGCTGATTTGAGAAATTTATCGAGGCATATGTTCCACTCTCTTCCAGACTGATGCAGACCATACAGGCTCTTTTTTAACAAACAAACTTCTGCACTTGGTTTTTCACATAGATTCACAGGTGGCAGTTCCATAAAAACTGTCTCACTTAATTTCCCATTCAAATAGGCTGCGGTTATATCAAGCTGATGAACATGCCAATCTTGTTCGACTGAGAATGCGAGCAAAGTTCTAATAGATTTTGATTTTATCACAGGGCAGAATGTCTCTTTGTAGTCGATTCCTTCTACCTGGGTATAACCACGGGCCACTAATCGTGCTTTATATCTTTCTATGTATCCATCTTTGTCATATTTTTTCTTGAAAATCCACTTGCATTTCACGATTTTTCTTTCTTTTGGTCGAGGGACTATATTCCAAGTTTCATTTCTTTCTAAATTTTCCAATTCTTCTCCCATGGCTACCTTCCACTTCTCAGCATCAGCACTAGTTAATGCTTCTTCCAAAGTTTCAGGATCATCTTTCTTGGAAGCCCTTAGGTCTTCACACACAGATTTCTTCAATTGTCAACTGGACTCCCCTTCACTTGTTGCTTTATTTATTTCTGGAGAAATTTCTTCACTTATCTCTGAGTCTTCCATAATGTAATCTTTTGTCCACTTTGGTGCAGATATTTGTCTTTTGGGTCGACTTTCCTTTTGTGGTATGTCTATCACTTTCTCTTCTTCCAGTTGCAAATCTTCACCTACTGTAACTTCATTTTCATCATTGTAAGATTTTCTTTCAGTAGCTTGAGGAGATGGCAATGTTATCACATTCTCTGACATGGAGGGTTTCTCTTCGAATATGACATCTCTGGAACAGATGACGGTCCTTGTTTCTTTGATATAAATGCGGTACCTCTCGTCTGCATCATATCCAACAAGATAGCCTTTAGTTGCCTTCTTGTCCATCTTTCTTCTTTTCCGGACTGGGATGTGAGCGTAACAAATAGATCCAATGATGCGCATGTGTTTTATTCTGGGTTTCTTACCCATCCATAGCTCATAAGGACTTGAGTTTGGCACTGAGGATTTACCTGTCCTGTTCAATATATAAATTGCAGTGCTGACGAACTCTGCCCACAGGGAATTTGGGAAAACTATTTCTTCATTTGAATGTTTCAAAGTTCGAGCCATTTCAACGACTGTTCTGTTCTCTCGTTCAGAGCTGCCATTCTGTTCTGGGGTGTATGGAGCTGTGGGTCTATGAGAAATTCCATGCTTCTTCAGTATCATCCTTATTTCTTGACTATCATATTCCCCACCATTGTCGCTGATTATCTCTTTAATATTATGCCCTAAATTCTTCGAGTGAGCTATGAAATGTTCAAGCACATCTTTCACTTCTGACTTATGTTTCAGGAAGAAACAGTATCGAAACTTTGTGTAGACATCCTTGAAAATGGCGAAGTATCGAAATTTTCTAAATGACTCATCAAATGGTCCACAAATGTCTGTAGAAATTAGTTCTCCCGCTTTTGTAGCCTTTTTTCTTGTTCCAAATTTCAACCGATGAGCCTTTCCATATACACAGGCTTCGCATAATTTCATGTCAGGTTTAACTTTGACATTAAATTCCTTTTCAATAACCGATTTAATGTGCTGTTTGTCTTGGTGACCCCAACGTTCATGATAAAGTTGAAGAATTGAATCTGTGCTTACAGCCATGTTTATATCGATTTGGGTCTCTGGAGCTAATGTCTTCATAGCAGCTTTGAAAAGACCACCTCCAAAATTTCGTGAACCATGTAGGACTGCTTCACCATCAATTTTTAAATAACAATCTTTGAATGTTGATTCAAATATACTGTTCTGGTTTCTATCCTGGGTTGCTAATACAGAAAACAAATTTTTGCTAATTTCTGGAACATACCAGACATTTTCTAGAAATTTTGTTTGGTTCTTTCCATTCACACTGGTCATTATCTTGATCGTACCTTTTCCAATTGCTGGCAATGATTTTCCATTTGCAACAGTGATGCTATGGGGGAACTCAAATTTTTCAAAATCAACAAAACAATGATTATTATTGGTGACATGCCTTGAGGCCCCATTATCAATGAACCAATCATCAGAATTTGTTTCAGCAGAAAATATCTCTTCATCTACAGCTAAAAGAGTCATATTTGCAGAAGCATTACCTTTGCCTGACCTTGTGCTTGAACCACTTGGCTTTGGTGGTTTTCCATCTGCTATCCACTTCTTGCACATTTTCACCCAGTGTCCCCTTTGATGGCAGTAATTACACTTAGTATTCTTGTTGGGAAATGATTTCTGTTTAAATTCTGAATTTACCATTAAAGTTTCTTGGTTTGAAATTTCAGTAAAATTTGTATCTTTCTTTAATTCTCTTTCATGAATACACAACTGTGTCGTTAATTCATCTAAGGTTCTTTTTTCATCACTTAATAATAACCAACTTGATTTGAAAGAACGATATTTAAGAGGAAGAGTATCCAAAATTTTACAAATTAGCAGCATTTCTGGAAGTTTGTTTTCTTTCTTACTTTCAAGGCCACTGTTTAGATCATTCCACAAATTTTTCAGTTTTGACAGATGAGCTGTCATGTCTTCATCTGACCAATTAAATTTGAAGAATTGTAGGCATATGTTGTACAACTGATTGTCTGATGAATCTTCAAATATTTTGTGAAGCTCGAGCCACACATCTCTTGCGCTGTCGAATCTCATTACTTTTTGTAAAGTATCTTCAGTCATAGAGTTCGTAAGAACCATCATAGCACTGTTGTTTGCTTTATTATAATCCTTCAGATTTTTCTTGTACTCCTTTCGGATCGTTTCTGTTGCTTCTGCAACGGGCTCCTCCGGTTTCTTCAGCTTTCCTTCAACGACTTCTAAAGCATCTTCGTGATAATTTAATACGAATTTTATTCGATATTTCCATATCGGCCAGTCACTTTTTCCACACAATGGCTTAACAGAGATCTTTCCTTGTTCCATTTTTGAGAAATATAAAGAGTCCTGACTTTAATTCTATAACTCACGTGTTAGGCTTAAGAACTGACGCTAAATTTTATCACCGCTCTATTTCCGATTTGCGCAGTGGAAGCGTGCTGGGCCCATAACCTGTTAGGATTTGTGATCCATCAGAGCAGCAATAAATAGAAGATTACTGAATTCATCAGATTATCGTTAGTTTAATGATAAATAATAAAAATATACGTGACACTACATACTTCGTGCTACTAAGAACAGGTAAACATCTATGACACTGATGCCAATAATCTTGACATAAACATAGTGTTGCCACATGACAAAAATAAGTATTAACAAATAAATATGGAGGGTATAATCACACAGTTAAGGTATTTATAACACTTTTATTATATAATAGATTTATAGATTAAAAGTTTGTTCCTAGATACGATTTAAAGCATAATACATGTTTGAAAATGAGGAAGAATGTTTATACGTTTAAATAATATCTTTATTCTTTACTAATCTAGACAACCTTTTATTGATATTTATTATCCAATGCTTACTGTTATAATTAAAATTTGACAAATTTTGTTTCCTTTTACTCTCAATTTTAATTTTTTTTTTCCTATTTAAGAAAAAAAACTTGTAAATTAAGTTTAAATTCTAAAGAAAATTTCAATTTTCACATTTATTTTCTGTTAAAAGTGCAAGTAATTTGAAATCTTTATTCTTTTCTAAATAATAATCTTTATTTTATGAAGATTTTTTAGAATTTTAAAAGTGTATACTTTGATTATTAATATCCATCGTATATTTTAATAGCAGTGAAGTTTTCTTTTTTGGTAGGGTTGTGAGGGGGGGGGGGGAGAGGATTGTTTATTGAATATTTAAAATGTATATTCATTTTTATTTGAATTACAGTTTAGATTTTTATATGCATTTTACATTGTGTGTAAAGTTACAAATATAGATTATGTGAGAGTGTTAGTTTCAGAAATTTGCTACATTGTCTGAATAGTATATAAAAGCTTATATTTTATGAAAAGAGTTTGTTTCCATGTTTTGACATTATTGAAATATTATAAAAATTTTCAAGCAATGACAGATTGCTATTCTTGAATTATATTTTAAAGGCTGTTCTGTAGCTGTTTCATAAACAAAGCACCTTGAAGATATTCACAATAGTGAGTTTAAGATACAGTAGATATTGCTTACTGTGATAACCTCAGGACTACGAAATTTTGATAACAATGAGCGATTTAAGAAAATACTTAACCTATAGTATTGCTAAGTAAATATCTTACTCTTGATGAAATGATGATTTAAAAAAAAAAAATAACATTTATTAAAAGAAATCAGTAAGTTTTGCTTGTTTACAAAATAATTTAAAAGATCATCATTTGTTTATGCTCACATTATATTTTTAAAGTCTGAGAGATGTTGTAAATAGGAAAACGAGCATTTATTTGAATGTTACATATGAACATTCAATAAGGAAAAAAAATCTATTTTCCAGTTTTTAAAATCTAATAAAAATCAATGCATCTTTTTAGTTTTTGATATTTTTTTGTATCTTATTAGAAATAAAAAACCTTGTTTTATGGTGATTTTTTTTTTTTTAGTACAACAAATTTAATGACAGTTTTTTAACATTTTCTTTTTTACTTTATTTTCAGGAGATGGACCATTCTTCAGGACAAAACAACAACAAAAAGTGTTTTGCAAACACTCACATTGACTTCGTGAAAACAGAAAGAAATTAAATAGAAAAAAGGGAAAGAGCTATTGAAGATTTCTAAGAAAATTCAGGACAATAGCCTGGAGGAAATCTCTAGTGAACAGAGCCTTTTTCAGTGAAATGTGGCCGTGCACTAGGGAATTCCCTCCCGGATCACTACTCAGAAAATGAAGCCATAAAAACAAGCCCTTGGGGAATGGAGAGCAAATGATTTGATATTGACTCTTGGCTCCTAACAGCGCCATCTATTGTCAGCAAATCGAAAACTTTTCTTTTTCTTAAGCTGCATTTAAAAATAAATTCTGTGATGTTTTTTTACGAGTTTTTTAATTAACAGAACAGAAAACGAACTATTTTAAGAGTTTGTAAAATATTTATATTAAATTTTACAAACTGTAAATTATATATTTTTTTCCACTGTATTATTAAAAAGGAACAAAAAATATTCATTCTCATTCAAAACAAGCCTGGAACTCAGATATATCTTTTTTTTTTCTTTTAAACTTGGATATCCGGGATTTATCACGTAATTCTCGTAAATATTTTATAGAATAACTTTTTTTTTTTTCTAATTAAAACAAATAATGCGGTGTTTTTATATGCTTTTATTTATTTTTTTAAATAAATAAAATATGAAAACCAGGACTATTCAGTTTAAGAATTCGTTAAATATTCATAATAAATTTTACAAACTGCTAAAAATTATATATATATATATATATATATATATATATATATATATATATTGTTTCCCAGCTGTATTATGTAAAATGAGCCAAAAATATCAATTCCTATTCAAAACAAGTATTAGAATAAGGTAAGTTTTATAAGCATTAATTTTATTGTACTCAAACTATTTAAAGCGACTAAGACAATAGCTAGATTTAAACAATATATATGCCTACTGCAAATGTAAAATAAATTTGAAACTTGTAGCAATTTGGTCATTGCACGCTAATTGGGCCCTAGGCCCCCAAATTTAGTACGTAATTTTCAGTTAGAGCTGATATTTTATACTATTAGAGTAGAATAATAATAAATATATTTTTCTAAATATTTATTTACATACTCCTATCTATACTTTGCAGCATTAAAAATGCTCAAATTTTTGTGACAATAAAGGAGAGGGGACCCTGGAAAAGAGAAATAGTGTTTCATATATTGCTGGATTATTGTAATTTTATTATTATATTAAATGTAATATAAATACAAATACAACTAGCTTTTCTGTAAATTAATACACATGTATAATATGAATCATTTTCTACATTCAAGACTTGTTGTCAATAACTTCCTATTTGAAATATACTTTTTTTTAAAAATCAAAACATAACTTGATGTCTATGTATTTATTGCATATGATCAAGATATTTTGATAAATTAAAAAACCTTTGTGCCTATATGTGTATATTTAAATAAAGATTACACAAGAAAAATTATATATCTTTATTTAGGAAACAAATATTTATTTAACAGAAACATTTATTTAACAAAGATTAATACGAAAAAAAGAAAAGTGCCTAGTTAAACTGATGGCATCTAGCTCACAGGCTATTCACACTAATTGTATATTATACACTTATTTCAAAGAATAATGCCCCTCGAAAAAGAAAGAGATCGACAATAAATTAAGGGGGAGGGGGATTAGCCCCCCTTTATACTTAACCAATGAACCCCCAAAACTAATCAGGGAAGCGCCTTACCACAATGAATCTATAGGGCAGTTGCAATTGACGTCAGGTTGGAGGTAAACAGTACAAATAGGCAGTTCTGATTGGTGGAATTACCCTTACCTCCAAGTGAATACAATGGTTGATCAGCTGATTGCAACTGCCCTATATACAAAATTTGAAGCAAATTGGATAATTATGCATGAAAAACCCATTTATCTAAATTAAGGGGGGATTAACACCCCCCCTGTTCCCCCTTTGTACTTAACCAATGATCCCCCAAAACTAATCAGGGAAGCACCTTATAACAATAAACCTATAAACCAAATGTTAATCAAATCGGATAATTTGGCATGAAAAACACATTTATCTAAATTAAGGGGATTCAGTATCAACATTTTATATTTTATACAACAAAGTTTTAAACACAAAAGTTTTCTTTTTTTAATTGAAAAATTTAATCATAAATGCAAGCTTGTCTGCTTTTTTATTCCCTAATATGTTGTGCAGTTTAAACTGAACAAAATCAAAACCAAAATAGATTATTTTCTAATGAAGCTGTAAATAATTTTCTAATTGAGACAGTTTATCTTACAGTGACTGTTCTGAATTAATAATGTTCACATAATGGCTGGTTCTACATTTAAAAATTAAGTTTCAAACATAAAGCTTGGAAAAGATATTAGTTTTCATTTTTACCTAAAAATATCACTACTTTGTCTAAGTCAATAACAGTTTAGAAATTCACTTGCACTTGTATTGATGTACTACTTAATGTTTACATATACTTAAAGAATTGAATGTTGTTTTCATTTTATAGAAGTTGTAACAATACACATTCAAAAGTTAATATTATTTACTAGATGTGTCAAGAAAGAGAAAATATAACTGAAACAAATCAAATATTTTGCAACTGAAAAGAGAAAACAAATATGCAAACTTATTAAAGCTTTAAATTAAAATTTGGTTCAAGTTGTTTTGTAAACAAAAGAAACATTACATGTTTATTTGCAAACATCAGATTTTAATGAAAGTTTTGTACTAGAACGATGAATGCAGGTACAAAAACAATATTTAGATGTAGACTATGCAATACAAGCATCGTACTGTAATAAGATAAGACTTATTTGAATTGCTACTATTCTTGAGCATGTAAATGATTGTAAACAAAAACTATACTCATTCACCTCCTAGTTATAAAGATATTATTATGTAAACATTGCTTAGTGAAAAACAGACAGACAGCACCAATGTATGTATTAAGTGATAAATTACTAATGATAGAAGAAAATATAAAAGCTGAATAAGACTTTTAATTATGCAGAAATATGTAAACATTACGTAGCACAAGATTGTGAAAATTTACCTATGAAAGTTTTATTAAATGGTTATTTACGGTATGTTAATCATACCGTATTAATTAATAATGATACTAGAAATGTTTAACTAAAAATACCAAGAAACATAGTAATTACAGAAATTGAAAACGCTAAGGAAGGCCTTTAATTTAAACAGTCGAACCAAAGCATCCCCAAATTCAGCGAAACGTTTCTTAAGATAAGAAGACCCAGTTGCCGCTTTCAGCTCTTCGCGCTCTTCCTTGCTCTCGGCTCTCGCTCTGATCTGTGTCTCTGACTATGTGACTCTCGAATGCGCATGCGCGTATTAGGAGCCAAGAGCCATCATTTGCTCTCCATTCCCCAAGGGCTTGTGCCATAAAACCAGATGTACTTAGATATCACTAATCCCAACGAATCGTAGTAATTCAATGCCTAACATAAAAACATTTTCACTGGTTACAGAAGAACCCTCACAGCAACCAATCAAAGACAACATTTTACTGTGCAAGTGTTACTCTTCTGATTTATGGATCAGTTGTCAATAAACAAATAATTGCTGGTTCTGTCATATTATTAACGAATATTTTGTATGGAAAATAATTGAACGGTTTTGACTAATTTTGCTACTTTAAGTATTAAATAATGCCCACAAATCAATGTTTATCAAAATGCCTGTTATACATAAAAAAAGAAAAAAATAACAGTATTGATTTTTTTGTGCTTTAAACAAAACAATGCTCTATTATTTTTATAATTATTAATGACGCTCATGAATATTAAGATTTAGAAGTAATTAAGAATTGAATGAAAGCTCATTTTTCATTATATTAACTTAGTTAATAAATATATTAAATCAATTTTGCATTATATTTGACTTTTCTATTGCAATTTTTGTGTAATTGTTCCTAATTTATAGTCTAACTTAAAAAAATAAAATATAAACAAAGGTATGATCTGTAAATCGCAAAACTGTATAATCCACAAAACTATCCCTATAAGGGTACGGATTTCACATTCACAGATAGTTGACTGTATAAAAATAATTGGCGGTACTTCTCTATTATCCTGTCAACCACTTTTCATAACAAAAAACTATAGGATTTAATGCAAAATATGCAGTCCCATTAACTTAACACCAGAAGCATTAAAAGAAAAATTAAAAATCAAAATCTGTACAATACTAAAACAAAAAGCAGACACATACTTTACTAGATTGTAGTGTGCAAAGTCCATTTTTTTTTTTTTATTATTCAACTAATTTTGTAGAGTTTGTAGGATCTTTTATTCAAAATTTCATTATCTGAATAAAGTTTTAATTCATAGTTTGAACTAGCCGATTTTTTTGCCAGATTCTAAAAAGGCCAAATAATAAAATTTACGATTACTTTTCAATAGAAAAATATGTTTATGTGTGAATATTAAAATAGAAAGAAAACTTTAAAATAATTAAGCTATTACTTATGAAAAGCACTAAAAAGCCCTTTTCATAAAAAAGTGCCCATTTTGTTTAGCTGAAGTGCCCCTTGTTAAAGGAGCACCCTGCCCTTTTTTATTCTTAAGGAAACACTAATTACAGTCACTTACAGTATGTTCTTCCTCGAAGAGGGTGTACATAGCATTAGCATAATTTTATGAGGCTGCACAAAAGAATCTGAATATATATAAAAAAAATATGTTAAATGCTTGATTTTTGAAATGCTGATGGTAATGAAATTTTATTATGTTGTTACAGTCACATACAGAATGTTTTTCATTGAATAGTGTGTGTATAACATTTATAGTTATTTTATAGAACTGCACAAAAGAATATAAATATATATCCCATACAGCACAATAACGTCCTGAGGACATACGATGAACGTCATATGTAGAATAATGCCTCGTCCGTTGGACGTCCTACAATATCCCATCTATGTCCTGAGGACGTCCAGTGGGGAGCAAAAAGAGACTCCTATGCTCGTCCTGTGGATGTCATTTTCAGCCATGTATAGGATGACAATAGGACGCTCATGGGGCGAGATAAATAATACAATTGCGCATCCTCTGCTTGTCCGGCAAGCGTCATTTTTAGACGTTTATAGGACGCTCATAGGATCAGTAGTGGACGCTTTATATAAAAAGGAAAATTATTTTAAAAAATTGGGTGGGGGGGGGGGGGGGGAATTGCCCCACCCTGCTTTACCAAATGAAGCCTTGAATTTCTATTAATTTTATCTGAACTTGTGCAGAGATGTGCAGCAAAACATTTTTATTAAAAAATAGTGGTAACCTGTACAAGTACCACTATTTTTAATTTAAATGTTTTAGTATACACCACTGCACAAGTTAAGATAAAATTAATAGAAATTCGAGACATCATTTGAGAAGGGCAGGGTAGGGCAACCCCCCCCCCCCCCCTGATTTTTAAAAATAATTTTCTTTTTTTAAGTTGCCCCACCCTGCCCTTCCCAAATGATGTCTCGAATTTCTATTAATTTTATTTTAACTTGTGCAGAAGTGCACAGTAAAACATATTTATTAAAAAAATAGTGGTAACCTGTCCAAGCTACCACTAGTTTTAATTAAAATGTTTTAGTATGCACCATTGCACAAGTTAAGATAAAATTAATAGAAATCAAAAGCATTATTTAGGAAGGACAGCCTGGGGTAATTGTACAACCCCCACCCCTTCTGATTTTTAAATATCTGTTGTTTTCCTTTTATTAGTTTAATGTTTTTGCAAATACTGAGCTGGGCTAGTTGAGCTAAAGCCGAAAGGTAGGCCTCCTTGCCCGGTTTCACTTTGACTTTGTTTTTGCAAATATAGTAATAATTCTTTATTAATAAATTATAATAAAAATATTCATTTGTAAATACATATAAAAAAAATATGTAGAAAAAATACTAGTTCAAGTGAAAAATCTGGATTTAACATTATATTTTTCTATCAGGTGAATTTTACCCTTTCCAAGCAAATCTGTATCAAATTTGTGATGATAACGATTTAGAAAATAACTTAATTAAATATTGTAGGTAATTTGTATATGAAATAAATTCAATTTATTTTCTTTCATATTCCTCATGAATTTTTATATAATACTGTTTTCAAATCTAAACCGGCTACTTTTTGATACATTTTTAAAGTCATTTTCACCTATAAATACATAAAATTTGCAGTTTTTAATTTAATTTTGATAAAAATAAGGTCAAATAGCACTTTCTATTTTTCTATGAATAAAGCTAGGGTCTTTCTTTTTTCTACACTGTCAAAATTTAAATTTTAATCTGATTTTTGGGATACAACAGCTTGAAAAGGCAGTCATCAAAAATACTAGTTACGATTCAGTAATGGTCTCATTTAATAGATAAAAGAAAAATGCTACAAATTTGTAGGTATTCAAATAATAACATCTGCTAATTTAATTTTTTACGAGCATTTAAACGACCATAATTTAATACATGTCTCATTTGAGGAAAAAGAAAAATGTAGTATAATTCTTAGGCATTTATATAGTTATGCCTGAAAATTTTAGGTATTTAGGTTTAAAAATGAGTTTGTGAATGTGCAAGGTTTCATTTAAAATTAAATATTTGAATATGCCCTAAATGAAATATCAACAAAATAAGTCCTCTCATAACAAAGTTTTTATTAGGTTATTTTACCGTTGTTATCAATACCAATTTGCTGACTTTTTTTTTTAAAAGATAATATTTTATAAAAACAAAAAGCGATAAAGAATATTACCTATACCTACTAAGTGGCAAAGAAATAAGAATAACTCGGAAAGAAAATACTTCTTTCTCAAATAATTTTTGTATTTCTTATAAATGTCTTTGTTTCTGAACAAATTACATTTCAGTAAAGGGGAAAAAAATCACAAAAAAAATACTTTTTTTAAGTATGTAAACATTTAGCTCAATATTTACTTTAATAATTATCATTACTATTGATAATATATTAATAACTTCTATTAATAATCAATTATATACATATTACATTCAATTTAAATAAACCATAATTTTTAATTTTATTCTTTTCAAATTTTTTGGTTTAAAAAACTTGGTTGAAAATCCTCATGCTGATCAATTACCATGATACATGAATTTTAGCATATAATTTTTTCCATAAATCAAAGGAAAATAATGGTAACATGTTATGACGTCACATGTGAAATATGAAAGCAATTAGGTAGACATTATTTTCAAATACTATAATACAATTCATTAAAAAAACTGGTTTTTTATTCAATGGGTATATTTTCTCTTCTCTTTAAATTTTGATAGCTTGAAGTAAAAACACACAAGATCATAAGAATTTAACAATATTTATATCAATAACTTATAGATCATATATAAATTTTTGCATAAAATTAGCTCCAAATTACTAGTTTCAGAAAATGTGACATCACGACAGGAGAAGGGAAAAAAACCCACAAAATTTGTGTTGCGTAATTAGCAGATGATGCTTTACATGATAGAAGAAAAAAAAATTAAGACTTGGACTATATGTTAAAGAAAAAAGTTACATATCAGATTTATAAAGTACCCAAATTCCATCGTATTCAACATATCTTACCTGATAACTTGTTCCGTTCTTGATGATGGTATTTTGAATCACTAAAAGTTATTGTTTCAATGAAATAATAAATATATACCTTCAAATCTAGTTATTCTATTTATGAAATTCCACTGAATTCTTTAATCATTTTTTATAGTAAATGTATAAAAATAGTATTAAAATACTTTTGCAACATAAATTATTTTTCATAAAATACTTAATGAATGTCTTAAATTGAATCTATTTACTTCTATTCAAATATGCATGTAATATTTTTAAATAACTACACAATTATATTATTCACTACTTTAGAATGCAATAATTTTAAGTTTTAAACAATAAAATTCAGCTTCTGCAGTGTAATACGTTTTGAAAAATTGTTAGAAAAAAAATAACATACATTACTGTAAAATAACAACACCAACAAATATATTTAATATTTAATGCACTTTAATTTACATTTTTAAACTTTATTACAAAACATTTAAAATTTTTTGCATGACATTAATTGTCTTTAAAACTTCTTCAATGTGTACACTTGATATATTATTTTCTTTCTCAACAGCATCTGGAACAAATAATTTGTAAAAACTGATTAAATTCAGAGTAAAATATCATTATGAATACAGAAGTTAAAAGAAAATAAGAAAAATTTTAAAAATCTTTTCACATAAATTAAAATATTTCTCGCTAACATTTTAATATTTTTAAATGATTTTTTTTTCCCCATTGGATAGCTGAAATTGACTCTAACTTGGCTATTTTTTTTTACTTTTTTATTTTGGAAGTTACTTACACTTTTGAAACCAGTTCATAAAAAAAAAAAAAAAAAAAAACTGCAATCAAAATAAAAAAAGTAAAAAATACCCTGGTTAGAAATCTATCTCAGCTATCCTATGGAAAAAAAATTATAAAATAAAATAAGAATGTTAAAATGCAAGAGAGAAATTTGAAAAGAATGCTCCCATAGGTGTTTAACATTAGCGTGTCAGTTTCTCTGTGTCTCCAGTGTAAACTCTTAATGTGCCTCTCCTACATTTAATTATACACATCATTTTTATTTTCTGAATAAATTTCCCCCTTGTAACAAAACTGAAGATCAACTGAAAATAGAAACAATTTCATGGAAATTTAAATAATTTGCTGTTTACATAAAAAAAAAAAAAAAAAAAAAAAACTACAGAAAATTTTGTTTTATACAACAAAATATTAATTTCTTTTTGTTTTTGTTGAAAATTTTGAACAGAAATGTACGTCGTCTGCTATGTCATTCCCCAACCCATTGTGCAGTTTAAAACTTTAAAAAAAAAAAAAAAAAAAAAAAAAAACACAGAAAAGATTTATTCTAATCAAGCTATAAATAATTTATCTAAATTAGACAGTTATCTTTCAATGGCTGTTCTAAATAAATTTTATCCCAAGTAATTATTGGTTCTATATTTTAAAACTTAGTTTCAAATGCAAAGCTTAGAACAGCCAAAGCAAAAGTTCTTTATCAACAGAATGACAAAATCAAACACATTTGAAAAATTCATTTACATTTGTTCTGGCTGCAAATATTATAAATATCATAAATAACAATATTTTGAAAGTAAGTATTAAATATGTAAAAATATCAAACTTCATGATATTTTGAAAATAAACAGATTATATGACTATATCTGCATGAACTTGAAAAAGTTATTTTAACAAACTGTTTGATAAATGGCTTGATATATAAATTTAAAAGCATAAAACCAAGCCGATAAAATATAAACAATTTTCAATGGACATGACTGTGGTGATAATAAATATAAATGTTGCACGAATCAAGATCAAGGTTTGTAAATACGATATTTAAGATGTAGGTGTAAAATTTAAGTTTTTTTTAAATTTTTATATCATTTTGTACACATTTTAATATGTAATTCATTTTTATATGATTCAACTCATGTTTTCTCATGAAGGAGTACTAATAAATTTATTTCTGAAAAAATTCTCTAGATAGTGCTAATATCAGTGGCTATCACAATATTTTTACAAATTATTTTATGCATCAATAAAGCTTTTTTGGTTATTAAGTATGGCTAAACATGAATGAAAACTTTGTTATTTTAAGATTTTGAAGTGAATTATCAATGTATATTTACAAGATTCACTGAATAAGAGTCAGAGTTTCACTGAATAATTCAAGAAAAAAGTATCTCATCATTATACATATTTAGTTATGCATTATTAATTATTTACTTAACCATAACTTTTAATATTTTAATATTTTTTTTCTTTATTTTTTTATTTTACTTAACTATTTTACTTTATTGTAAGCATTCATTATAATTTTGAATGCATTATTAAATTCAAATTATTGTTTAAAAAATGTAAACAAAACAGTGACCAGAAATCCACAAAATTCTAAAATCTGCATAACCTCTGGTTTTAAGCTATGCGGATTTAAGGAAGTCTACTGTATATCCAATACTTTCAAAATAATCAACTTACTGCTAATTAAAAATGTTTTCAGACTTAATATAAATTAAAAACTACAATATATTACACTTAACATGAAATTAAACAATATTCTAAATGTGTTTTTATTATTTTTTTCCCTGCATTTATAACAAAACTGAATATCAACTAATTGGAAGTAGAAACAATTTACTTTTAACACTCAATCGAAAAACAAAATATACAGGATTCAGTATCAAGTATCGTGAAAATTTTATGTTTTATTCAATGAAATTATAAAGACAAAATATTTTTTTTAAAATTCTAAATTTGAATAAATGTAACATTGTGTAATTTTCAATTCCCTAACCTGCTGTGCAGTTACGAAAACCCAAAAAATCCTTTCTAATATAGCTGTAAATATATAATTACTTAATTAGACAGTGTATTTTTTATGGCTGTTATAAGATGATATTATCTCGCATAATTATTGGTTCTACATATAAAAATTCAACTTTAAACATAAAGTTTAGAAAAAATATATATATATTATTTTTATTTTATTTATTTATTTCTTTTTTTGAGGGGAGGAGGGTTATTAAAAAAAGCCAGGAAAAAGTTTATCTACAAAACGGCATAGTCAATAAAAGTTGAAAAATTCATTTACGCTTATTTTGACTGAAAATATCATACAGAAAGATATTTTGAAAAGAAATATCAGATATAAATAACCCTGATCAACACAGAAATATAACATGTTCAATGTAGAGATCAGCAGCGGACAATTACACTGTGTCTGAGTCGTGCCATGCCTGGAAATTTCGGCCCGTGCAGACTTGTAAATTTAGGTCATATCTATGTCTAAGACAAAAGATAGCACTTCTCAAAGAATACTGATAATGAACATCCAATATCAAATATTTTCATAAAGTATAATTTTACTGCAGGAAAGAATATTAAAAAATATATAACAAGGACATACAATATATTTATAATTTTTATATAAATTGATATTTTCTTATGCCTTATTAAGAAATAGTTAAAGAAAACTTACCAATTTTAGAATTTAATTTCTTGCAGTATTTTATGTAGAACTCGACCCTCCTCCATGTCACTTTTTGAATCCTACAATTTGTGCATACAAAAAAGAAAAAAAAAATTAATATGCAAAAAACAAATTTCTCATAAAAGTTACATTTTATGATTATCTTATTTACTAGTTTATATTTAAAAATAAAATTTAATATGGACAATCACATGTAGCATTAGGATGCTTCTGTTATCATTACATTTGATCTAAGCAAATTAATATGAGTTTGATCATCCAATTCCCATTGCAATAGAAATTAATAATCACTATAAAAAGTACAAAATAAAACTGATATGCCTGAAATATCACATTGTTTTATTTATTTTTGGTCTTGAGATCAAGGGCACTTGCTGGAAAAAATAAAGAGTAGGGAGCAAGAATTAAAAAAAACTTTGCAACTAAGACTTTTTATAAAGACCTGTAGAAAGAAGAAGGATAGGGAAAAGAGGAATGTTATTTCAAGAGAAATTATATTAATAAGTTTAGTAGTGATTGAAAAATAATGTAATTTTTATGTATATGTATGACAAATAAAGAAACAATTTTTAATTAATTCATGAATTAAAAAAATACAATAGAATTACAGCAGGATAGAATAACCTGTTTTTCCTAAAGAAATAAGAAAGTTGTATAATTATTGCAAAATCTTCAGCACACAGACTTTGAAATATTCCAATTTGGATAAATGTTTTATAAACGATCTTTGCACAGAAATAGGAGTACATTTCACTACGTTAAAAAGAGGCTGGGTAATGTTCGTCGTTCAGGAGATGGCGCCTGTCAATCATTCATGACGTAGAAGTGGACGAGTCCAATAGCTCTCGAACGGTCAAACTGTTAACGCGGGAAAGTGTAGTTTGCCATATTTAAAGCTTTGTCGCCGTTTTCTCCCTTTTGCTAGCGGGGCTGTTTTTAAATAGATTTCGTAAGAAATACTGCCTATTACATTCTCCCTTAAGTTGGAATTTTGGAAAAATTTTTGCACATCTACGCCGATTATGACTCCCAGAACCCAAAACCACCCCCATTTCAAAACTTTATCTATCTATTTATGTCACTTTTTTATGGACACGATAACGTCAATAATTATGCACAAATTTCTTCCAAACGGATACATAAAATCAAGGGGCATAAAATCTCGGTCAAGTTCGTTAATGGGCAAAATCGAACCAAGGGGTGGAGGGGTGCTTTTTGTGAAAACAGTAAAAACCCCCATAATTTCTTAATTAGGATACGTATCGAATCCGTTTAAAGTTATTATTACTTCTAGGAAAAGGGCCGAAAATTTATGTATAACAGATTTTTGATATCATTAAAAATGGCCCGAAGGAGGAAGGGGTGTTAGAAGTGAAAAAATCTTAACTTCGTCAATTCACAAGATATCAAATCCGCTTAAATTTATTATAAATCCTCTCAATATTATCTAAAACTTTCATACTGACAAGTTTTTTATAGGACCAACCCTTATTAAAAAAGAAAAAAAAAAGAAAAGAAAAAAATCCCTGCCGGTTTCGCCTGCAAGCAAGTTAGGTTTCAAAGTGGGCGGTTCCAACTGCCGCATCATGGCAAAAAGGTCATTTCTTCCGCAATTCCCAACAAACAGGAGCCCCAAAGTCTGCTTCTTCAAAATATACCTGTGCCTGTAGGCCGAGCCGTCAGGGATTTTTTTCTAATTATGTAGTTCTAACTTTTATGAATTCTTTTAGTTTGTAAGATTTTATTTGAGTTTTGTTGTAATAGCATTTTTTTGTAAATTAACTTTATAGTTAAAAAATAAATACTAAAAGATTCAGAATTAATGAAAAAAATATACACGTTCTTTGCCTAACAAATCCCGTAGTATAATAAATTTTTACATCCCGATTTTCAACGGAAGAGTGGGGAAAATATATAAAGCGATTTGAGATATCAAGATTTAATCTTTTTTTCTTCGTTCTTCCTTTTTTTCTTTCTTTTCTTTTTTTTTTTTTTTTTTTTTTTTTTGTAGAATAACAATATATGCAAAATATGACATACATTGTAAGAAAAATTAGAAGTATTATCTAGATTTATGGTTTCAAATTATGAGCTTCATTAAGTTTCTATGGTTCGGGACTAATTTATTTTTCGTTGTGGGTCTGGTTAAATATAATTGTTTCGGGTTCGGGTACACGACTTTACAAAAGGCAATTCAGAATATTTTTTTTCAAATTCAAAACTGTATAGCATTTGAATATGAATGAGTATTTATTTATTTATTTATTTATTTATTAATAAATGATAAAACTGATTTTAGACATATTATACATTGCTGACTATTATTCCATAGTTACGTTTAAAAAAAGGGGGGGGGGGGGGGATAATTTTCTTTTAATTAGGATTTCGGGTTGGGTCAAGAAATATTTTTTGTGGGCTTCGACTTCAAATAGAATTTTTGGATTGATAAAGGAAACAAAAGTTTCTGCTTCTTTTTCAAAAAACTCTGTGACTTTATTCACAATCATCCTTTCTTTCGAACGAATTGTTTTTCCTTTCGGAGCCATTGCAGATTGTAACGTAAATGACAATTAGTTTGTTATATAAAAATAACAGTTTGTTGTGAAAACAACAGTTTAATAATAATAATAATAATTAAGAGAGAAACGCAATACGCTGCTTATTGATCAAAGAAAAAACAGGTCTGGCGAAACGAGCGCATGGGAATATCGGGAGAGGTATTACTTGGCGATTTTTTTTGTCCTAAAGCAACCCTTCCCCCCAACCCCATCCTGCCTTCCTCGAAATGGACTCGGTTCCGGAGAGGGAGGTCCAACCGCCATTTCCTGATCTACGGACTATACATTTTACTGATTTTAAAAAGAGGCAGGATACATTTTACTGATTTTAAAAAGGGCAGAATACTGCGCATTTAAACAATGACCTAGAGGGTACACTAGCCAAAGCTATGTTATTTAAAATGGAGAACATTAATATGAAATAAACTAGATTAAAAATCTTGGCAGAATCCAAGAACAAGCGAGCTACCCGATTTGGCGATTTTTTACGCGCGCTAACCGATAAATGTAAGACACAAACTGATAGCAAGAAAATATCATTTATCACCTCGCCAAATTCAACACCGCCAACTTCTTCACTTGTTCTTGGATTCAACCAAAATTTTGTCAGAACAGCTCATGCAAGACAGATTTTAAACACATTAAATATAAAAAATAACATTGAAATGTAACATAAAAATCTAAAAGTAAGTTTCTACTGACTTTTTTTTTTCAACATTAAGAAATGAAACAGTGTGTTATCTTTTTTGTCAATGGTACTCTGACACCTGAACCCACCGCCCCTAAAAAAAAAAGCTAAAAACCAGGTAGTATTTTTTTTAATAAAAATTAATACAAATTGTGGGTACAAGGTAGTCCCTAACTGGATCTTTACCCTTGGGCTCCACATATAGGGTTCGGATTTGAAAATCCTAATTTTACAAAATTATTTTTATAAATATGTTATTCTTGAAGTAAAAAGATACTTCATTATAATTTTTATGAACTTTTGTTAAGCTAAATAATTTTATTGCTTAAATTATTTTATTAGTTGAATTTAAAGCTTATGAATATTTTTATTTGTTCTTCAACAGTAAAATTGTTAGTGTATTTTTATATCTAACACAACGGTTCCCAAACTATGGGTTGCAAGCGATGTTTTGGCAAGCCACATAACGATCTATCTTTAAAAATATACTGTTAACTTCGGTGAAAATAAAATAAATAAAGGTTTGTTTTATGATTATAACCACATTATTCTTACAATTTACAATTACTTACATTAAAAATGCTTGTAACAGTTTCCGTGTGGTGTACATGCTTGTTTGAATGTTTGCTTTATTCATGATATAAATTGAGAAAATACCCTTACAATTCAGAACAAAACTCAAAAGTTAACTTTAAAAACTTAAAATTCGAAAGTTTACTTACCTTAGAAACTAAAATGCAAGCCTTATCCATAAAATATAATAGTAGTGATGAAAATCAAAACGACACTATAATAAAACACAGAAGACGAAGAGTTGACAGTTGAAGTTGTTTCTTTTCCGATTTTCCAAAATGTGACAACTTGAGATTTGGGGCATGCGCACTGATAATTCCGCTGCTACGGATGTTCCCTGGACGATCATGGATAGTTCGTCCTGATTCTGACGTTCTCTGAACGTCAGAATTATGGCGTGTACAGGATCTGACGGTTGTAGGACCACTGGGATCTGTATGGGACGTCCAGAGGATGCTTTTGGTTGTATGGGATGTTAAATGCGGGATTTGTAGAATACTGATGGTAATGAAATTTTAGTATGTGTTTACAGTCAACTACAATATGTGTTTCACCGAAGAAGGTGTATATAGCATTTATAGCTCTTTTACAGGCCTACACAAAAGAATACAAATATATGTTAAATGCAGGATTTGTAGAAAGCAGACAGTAATGAAATTTTAGTATGTTGTTACAGTCACCTACAGAATGTTTTTTGTTGAGCATGTCTATAACATTTATAGTTATTTTACAGGACTGCACAAAATAATATGAATATACCCAGGTAGCACAGCAATATCGGTAAACACTGGACTGGCTGATATTGCATGGCTAGCTTTTTTTGCAATATCGGCCTATATTGGGACCCAATATTGACCAATATCGGTGAACGTCAGACTGACCGATATTGGCCAAAACTGGATTCAGCACTATAAAATGGCAAATCTTTTTTTTTTTCTTATCTAGGGAGATATTGATTAATTGTCTTAGCAAAATATTAGAAATCAATAACTCTTTACATTAGGAAAAAAAAGGTTTACCATTTTATATTGGTGAGTCCAGCTTTGAATTAGCTAATCGATGTTTATATAAGCATCTGAAATGCCATATGGATTAACTGTTTTGTTAAAGGCCTCAGTTTTTATTATTATATCCATTAGATATAATTGTAATATTAAAGATTATGAATGAAGGAATACTAAAAAAGCATTTTATTAAATTTAATATTAATAAAATAATTTATTCAAAATTTTATAATAGCTACATTTTGATGTTTTTTTTCCCTTTTTTTCAGTTTCAGTGTTCTATGTGAAAACATTAAAATGTAAAAAAGATAATTAAATGTTACTTTTCTCACTAAAAATAAAAAATCATATTCTATCCATAATAATAATTTGAATTTGTGGAAGTGGTAAGATTGAAAATTGTAACATACAGCATTTTTTTTTTTTCCATATTACCAATTTTTTATATATTTTTTTTCACATAATCAATAGAAATATTTAACCATTATTAAAAATTTAAGAAAAATAACATGTAGCTGTAGGGATTTATTCTTTTCTGCTCATACCATAAATATAGATCTTCAGATTTATTTAATTGTATTTATATAAACTTTGAAAAAAAAAAAAAGTAATCTTCTGGCAAAGTTTAGTTGAAAACAATTCATTAAATTACCTACGCCAAAATCCACCTGTTGTATAACTTTTAAAACTAAATTACTTTATATTAAAAATTATCAAAAATCAATAAAAAAAATTTATGTTTCAAATTTTTTCTTTGAAAAAAAATTTATATCTTATCTCTTTAGGACTCTTTTCATTCTGAATCAGAGACTCATGTATACAACTAAGGGATAAACACTTGGTTGGAATTCTATATTATTCAGTGAATATCATTATATTTTTCATTAAATTTTAATAAGTTTTAATTAAAATTACTTTTTAATGGCAATTTTAAATAGAAAGTGCAATTGAAATGACCATTTAAACCGTCAATAATATTTTACAAAGTCAGGAAAGCTATTCTTTTCTCGACGTTATGTACAATTAATGCATTTGAAATCGAAATTTTAATAGAGCTTAGCTTTCAAATATCACAATAATTTATGTATATTTTACTAAAATTCCAATTTTAATTGGATTTTATGAATTGTTTCACAAAGCCTTTAAAATTAATTTTTAAAGATTTGTAAATTTATTTTATAAATAGTATTCTATTAAAAATATCTCAAACATGGAACACTAGTTTTAAAAATGCTAAAACAAAACTCAATTATTATAAATAAATAAAACTTCCTAAAAATTGAGTCATTAGAGCTAGGTGGCAAAGCAAGACACTTTGCCCTTACCTTATATGACAACTTTCCCTCTGCAATTCTTTTCTGGAGAATGATTGGCATTAGGCTTAAGGGGACTCTTCACTGACACGAAAACACCTGCTTGCTAATGTTAAACCTATGGGCAGGTTCTTTTCTAATTTCTCATTTAAATTTGAATATTTTTAAAGTTTTTTTTTTTTTTTTTGGGCATAAGATAGCTGAGGTCAATCTTAACTATTCAATGCAAAAAAAAATCACTTAAAAATATTCAAATTTAAACAGGAAATTAGAAAAGAACCTGCCCATAGCTTTAACAAGCTAGCAGGTGTTTTCGAATCAATGAACAGCCCCCCCCCCCCCCCTTAATGTCTTCTGCTCGCTAAATGACCTGCTGTCGTGAACAAGATAAATAAAACATGGCAAAAATTACAGACCATTGCGGCGTTTATTTGAAATTACAACATATCAAATTAAACTTTTTTTTTATTCACAAACTATCACTATTTATACTATCATGTTACAAGCAAATTTTCTCCAAGTCATCCATTTCTCGTTCCTATGTTCTCTTTCTTTTCCTTTGAAAACAGTTTCTATCCCAGTTGGAAGATCTCACAGGACTTTTTCAATGTGGCTGGAGTTAACAGTTGTTTTTGCTTTTTCAAACATCATTTTCACACTCACTACAAAAGTAGAAATGAGCAAAAATCAAAATTTGTCCAAGTGAATTTTCATCATGAAAATTAATAACTTATTACTACTTATACTATGCTTACTTATTCTCCTTTTTATTTACAAATTATGTAATGTAAATGCTAGATTTGAATTTAACAGTAAAAAATTATAGCTTGAAAATTATTTTTTTTCACCCGAAATATTTAACCAAACTTGTGTTAATATATTTTATCTTTTTAACTGTCTTCACTCTGAATCAGAGTATGAACTTACTGATTCTAGATTTTTCTGCATAATATGAAGCCAATCTTCTGAACATACAATAATTATTTATAGAGATATAAAGAAATTATAGTGAATAAGAACAACAAAGTACCTAAAATTATTTAATTTGCAGCAAGACTTTTATAAAAATAAAATGGTTACCAATGAAACACGGGATAGTTCAGAATGCAATTATCAAAATTTGTTTTTCACCATGAAAACCAGAGTTAAAACTACAATTTTTTAAATTTTAATGTATGAATGATAATCAAAATAGTTTTGTTTAGTTTTAGTGTGTTTATAGTATAAATGACACTTATTAAGTGTGTGGGATAGGGGCACTACAACAACAAAGTACCTAAAATTAATTAATTTGCAGAAGTATTTTTAAAAAAGGAAATGTTTACCGATGAGCCACAAGATAATTCAGAATGCAACTATCAAAATTTGATTTTCACTATCTTAAAACCGCAGATTAATCGAAACTAACATGCTATTTTTAGGAAAACATAATTTAGCTGTAATGATTAGCTAAATAATTTAGTATACATAAAAAAAAAGCTTGTTTCCATATCGATATTATTTTTGACGTTACTTCAATAAACTTACTTAATTTTCTTCTTTTTCGGCACAGAAGCGATACTCCTATTCTATCAATAGATTGTAGATCTTCAAGGAAAATTTTCAATCCAAAATATTTTTTAAAGTAACAGCTAGCACAGAGGAACATCAAATTTTACGTGCTTGCAGAAGATCACTCATGGTAGTCATTTGTTACACAATAAAACTACACACTCGTGATCTTCAGAAAGCAATCAAACCCGGGGATATTCACCAGACATTGATTTCTTCATCTGTTTCACTTTTCATAGACTGAGATATTAGTTCTTGCCAGAAGTGACGTCAAAAATAATATAAGTGTTCCCTAGAAAGTAGTTTTTACCAAAAGCAGAATATGGTTAAAAGTGTGATATATGTTGCAGAATAATGGGCTTCTTTACAGAACATTTCAAATTCTCAATTTCAATTAAATTTATCATTCAGTCTTAGTAAAAAAGTACAAAATTCATCAGTCGATCACCACAAAATTGCAAAGTTTTATCAGCCTAACATCATAAAAAAAAAAAAAAAAAACTGCGAAATTCTTCAATCATTCATTTAAAAAATAGTAAAATTCATCAAATCAGCAGACTTATATAAAACCAAAAATTTTCTGCGCACATAAATATTGGGTCAAAAACTTTCTACAAATCAATTTAATGTTTAATAAAATTAACAATTTATTAATTTTATCTTTTTGACTGTCTTCATTCTGAATCTAAGTCTGAACTTACTGATTCAAGACTAATAAGTGATGAACAGTCTGTTGGGAAAAATATTATGTTCTAAAATAAATAAATAAAATCAATAATTTTGAAATATCTTAAGTGATAAAAACTAAAAGTGTCTTCAAAGAAAAAAAAAATCAACCAAATAGATAGTATGTAATTGGTATGTTGCTATAAAAATGATAAACATCAGAATATGCACAAATCTTGATAGAAATTCTCTCAATAAACATATATATTACACTACAATATGTGTTGAAAAGATTTTGACAATGAGTTTTTATTTGGATGCAGACTTTTCAATCTTATGTTAATTTATGATTTTGTAAGCAATCTTAATTTAAAATAAAATTGAATCATATACATTGTTAAATCAGGCAGATAAGAAATTTCTAAGAATTAAAGATGCAACATACACAAACAGAAAAATCAGCAATATGATATATGCAGACTAAAGCTAATTTAGATGTTTATGCAAGCAATGTTTATTTATTTTATTTTTGCGAGAGGAGGACGGACTAAAATAAAATTTTCTTAAATATTTATAAAATAAATAACAAAAATTCAGAAGATTCTAAAATTACTCAGTAGTACCTTACATCACTACACAACTTTGTTACTTGATTTAAAAGTATTATTTTTAAATCTCAAATAATAAACTAGCATTAAATAGCCAAAAACATGCATCTTTAGATTTATTTTTCTTTTAAGAATATTTATATTAGCTACAGTAGTTCATATTAAACAGAGATAACCTGATATTATAACTATCCATGTATAGGTTTCATTGATGCATATAAGAAATTTCAAATCCTTTCGGCAGTTTATGAGAAAAAGTACATTAAGTAAACGTGTCATGTTTAGGGCCTTAAGGCTCCTCTTCAGTAAACTTCCCGATTCCCCTCGCTAATGTTATTCCTATTGGAGTAGGATGCATTCGTATTTTTAAAATATCTCCTCGGAAAATTAATATTTTTAACTTCTGTTTTCTTTGTACTATTCTTAAAGAATGTCTCTTTTTTTCTTAGTTGTCAATTTGTTTCTAAAATATATACTTAATTTTATATGAAACGTTAAAATCTTATTCAGTTTCGCTAAGATTTTAACGGATAAAAATATAAATTAAGCATATAATTTAGAAATACTTTGATAACTAAGAAAAAAAGAAACATGCTTTAAGAACGGTACAAAGAAAACAGAAGTTAAAAATATTAATTTTCCAAAGAGATATTTTAAAAATACGAATGCATCCTACTCCCATAGGAATTGTTTAAATAATATAGGTAGTCTATTTCGAAGTAAGCAGAGTATAACTTTTAGTTATAGCGTAGTGAGAAGCTTTTGCTGGTTTTAGATAGATCATCATATAAAAGTTAAAATAGTGAAATAGTGAAATGCAGAATATATATAGAATTCAATGAAGACAAAAAGTTATTCAAACACAGGAGATTTATTCAAAGTACTCACATATTATAATACAGCATCTTGATTCTAATAACTTGATATGACACAGTTTCGTTTTGAAGACAGTAACATTTTCACTTTTCACAGAACACGGATATTCAGTAAATAGACGTAAACAGAACAAGATAAACTTACTAAACACATCGAATATATTTATACTTTAATGTACCAAGCTGCTCGAACTTTAAATACTACCGCCATCAACCACAACGATCATCGTTTACTTTTATATCACATTAACAAGCCAGATATTCCAATACTACGACGATGTCTATTGAAAGAACACCGCCGATCACTTGATCAATCGATTTCCAATATACGCCCTATGCAGAGATATAGCAACTATTTATACTGGTAGAATGTAGGCTAATCACTAGAAACACCCACTTTACTAGAACGATCCATCGAAATTTGCATACACGTGCCATTGTTGATTCGTCGTTCGGTCTTCCAATCCGAACGGTCTACGTGTGCCGCCATCTAGTGAGTGGCAGAGGCACTACCTCAGAAGTACTTACGATGTTTAAGATGTAGTGCGGTTCTCGTTAGAAGTAAAAGTGTGTTTGTGTTTCTGTAGTTACGTTTTAATGATGGACTAAATAAAAAGTATTTGTTCCTGAAAGCAGCTCAAATTATGGAAAGAATAAAATGCAAAAGGTAAGTAAAAACGATGTATTTACAAAAGTAAATTATATTTATGAAGTGTATTTTATATTTAATAAAGGTAAAACTTTAATGTTTATTACTTAATATGAAGAATACTAAGAGTGCATGAGTGATAATGAATGGTAGTTTTTATGTGTTGCTTGAGTCAATAAGACCAACAAATATTCTGGAGGCATGTGATTTTCCTGACATGTGCCCCCCCTCTTATTGTCTCAACGCAACTATCAGCCAATTGTCCAAAGAATATGGAAATGACTTGAAAAAGTCTGAAAAGACTAGAAAAATGGATTTAATATCCAAAAGAACTTCACTATACACATCATACTAAATCAGCTGAACTTTTAAAAACCTGAACAAATTAACTTTAAAAAAATTACCCATGTTTGATTTTTCTCATATAGTTAAAAACAATGTTAAAAACAATTTAAATACTAAAAAAAAAAAAAATTTTGGAACCTCGATCAATTAGCATAACTCTCCAACAACATTAATGAAACTCCCACAAACGACCATAACAATTTTAACCTTACAATAATTTAATTTTAAAACAATGTTCAACACTTGAAAACTTTAATTTTTAACTAACTGCCTCAAAGATTAATATATTGCAACTTTCCCATTTATACTAGTACGACCAAAATTTAACTTCTCAGCTTAAGTCAAATTTTCACACAAAGCCCCAAAGAAAATTTTCAAAAAAAAAAAAATTTCAACCCATGGACTTAAGGACTAGCCGGAAAAACGTTGCAAAAATACTAACAGCAGCTTAATACATTACAATTCCTAATACAAACAATTTTAAACAATTTAACAAGAAAAATATTGCAAATACGTACCAACAATTTAATCTTCAATTTGAAAGATTAAAACAAGTTTTCTAATAACAAGAAATCTTTTCCAACTGCAATCCAACATACACATATTTAACACTAGAAAAGTTCTTTATTTATAACATCAAGAAGAAAAATTTAATTTGGAAAAACTTTGAAAAATTTAAAAGACTTGACTCCTTGGGACATTAACTCAATATCCAAAACAAAATTAGTAACTTTTGAAGAACTTTCAGCATCTGAGTTAGGATAAAACTATTGACTACAATCAACTACTTTCTTACATAACACTCAGCGTCAATTACTCTCCACGCCTGGATTCCATTCATACCGATTGAAGTCTCAGATGCCTAAAAGAGATCAGAATTAGATATCTACATTTATAACAAGGTAAAGAAAAAATACATGTACCATATTTTTGACATTAATTTTAACAGATTATTCAACAGACAATTTCAAAGAAAAACATTTAACTTTAAAAAAAAATTAGATAAGTTCATATACTGTTATCCCTTTGGAGTCAGCCAAAAATTTAATTTTTCAATTTTTACAGATCTAATTATCAAAAACATTTCTTCATCTGGTTATCCATGGATAAACGGGATCCCTCCCAGACATAGAAAAAATGTAAAACTTTCATTACCCATATAACTCTATCTCTACACTACATTACAATAATATTATCAAAAAGAACCTTATATCTTCTATCATCATTTCCCATCCGGTATACGGGAAAAAAGTGACACTCCCATTAATAAACTAAATAAAACTGGACTTACTGACTTAAAAAATTTAACGTGCCCGCGGAAAGGCCCTGATGTGGCAGTTACCCCCAACACAACCCCCCGAAAGAGTTCTCTGTCACTTACCGGTCAAGGGTCACCCTCCCGAGACGGTACTGAGGGCTGATCGAACTCCTCGAGAGGAAGTATTAAAGGGCACCATCTCCACACCAAAGCGGGAATTTAAATGTATACCGAATGAGAAACTTGCAGTTTGGAAAAAAAAACCCTTTTACCTTACACACAATTTTCCATAAAAATTCTATATTTAAAATTACTTTAAACCTACAATCTTCAATATATCACTAAAAATTCAAGAATTATTCTAAAAAAATATATATTGCACAATTTCCTTACACTTATAAAATTTACAAAAAGAATAGGTACGTATTTGACTAGAGAAGTAATTAATCTATTTTAAACAAGATTTTTACAAATCTCAGAAGATCATATTTGGTGAGGGGTTTGGTAAACACGTCTGCGAGGTTAGCCTTGCTACGGACAAAAGTTAAATCAAAAAGATTTTTATAAACCAAATCCCTGACAAAAAACAGTTTAACGTCGATGTGCTTACTACGGTGATTTTCAATTGGGGACTTAACAAAATCTATGGCCGCCTGGTTGTCAACGTATAATTGAGATTTAACATCGCATTCACGAATGATCTGCCTACTCCGGCATTCCCGCAGGATCCGGTCATACCAGACTATATTCTTGGTAGCTTCAGTCAAGGCCACAAACTCTGACTCCATGGTAGACAGGCTTACACATTTCTCCTTGAAGGTTCGCCAATCCACGGGTGAGTTTCCCAAAAGAACGAGCTGGCCACCAATAGAAGTCCGGTCATCCCGGTTCGCTGCAAAGTCTGCATCAGAGTAAGCGATCAACTGCTCCTGATTACATGATAATCGGAGGCGATAATTTCTAGTATATTTTACGTAACCTAGCAGCCGTAGAAGTCCGCCCCAATGAAACAATCCTGGATTACTCTGAAATTGACTAAAAATATTAACTGCATATGATATGTCAGGCCTAATACGATTTGCTAAGAATGACAGACAACCTAGCACATTCCTATATGGTATGGATTTCATGACATCAATATCTGACTGTGAGGTTGGGCAATCAACTTTAGAAAAAATTATACCCTTGCTAATTGGGAGTGAAGATATAGGTATTTTAAAGCTTTTAAATTTATTACAAATTTCATCAATATAATGAGATTGATGAATCTCTAAGCCATTCCTTTCTTCGAATTCTACCCCCAAAAGCTTTTTGGTTTTTCCCAATACTTTCAAGTCGAAAAATTTCCCCAACATTTGTAAAGCATTATCTATGACAGTCTGATTTTTCCCAAACAACACTATGTCATCTACATACAACAAGAGTACTATTTCAGATTTAAAGATATATACACAGTTACAGCTATCCAATTTGATGAAACCAGTATTAATTAAGACTTCGTGTATCTCAAAAAACCATTCTCTACCACTTTGATGTAGTCCATACAAAGCTCGATCCAGCTTGCAGTACAAATGAGACTTCTCAGGTATGGTGAAACCGGGCGGTTGTAGCATATACACGTCTTCTCTCAATGGTGCGTAAAGGTAGGCGCTGGTTACATCACACTGAATGTGACGCCATCCGCTACACGATACCAAGAGAGAGAAAAAGAATCGGATTACACCAAAATTGACCACAGGGCTAAAGGTCTCATCGTAAGATTCGCCTTTAATTTGTTTATAGCCCTGGGCAACTAAACGAGCTTTAAAGCGGGCAATCCTCCCTAATTCATCTCTCTTGATAGTGAAAACCCACCTACATCCCACTGGAGTTACGTTGGCAGGTAAAGGAGCCAAATGCCAAACCTTCCGTTCACGCATAACACTGAGTTCGCTCTGCATTGCATCAAGCCATTTCTCACGTTGCACGGACTCCATCGCTTGTTTAAATGTTTTGGGTATTGTCGGACCATATAGTCATGATTCAGGATTGACTTGATTAGATTCAGGAGCACTAGATTCTTCATCTTCACTATCAGAGTTGTCTACACTTGAAACAGGACCAGAATAAAGATTATTACCCTTAAAATCAAATATGTCAGGATTATATTTTATTTGATGTCTATCACAATATCTTTCAACATCCATTATTGATCTCAAACGATCAGTTTTCCCAGTTTCGTAATAATAGACATCTACCCGTTTTCCGGTAGGCCTAGGTACTGCTTTACGAATCCAGCTAACATCTCTAAGTGAGGAAATAGTCGGACTGGAACTGTCAATGGACTCGGAATCGGACTCCTCCTCCCCAGATGCCTGTGGATCACTTGCTTCGTTGGAGGGACCAGGGATGACCTCTGGTTCTACCTCTACAACGGTATCATTTTGATTACTCACAAGGCTATCCGGAAAGAAATCAACCTCCTCCGGGCCCATCACTGCTCCACTGTTGTCTGGATCAAACCTGGATTTTTCGTCAAATGTGACGTCAATGGATTCTATTATACTATCTGTTTCAGGTATCCAAATTCGATAACCCTTAGTTTTAAAAGCATATCCAACCAGAATTCCCCGTTTCGCCCTTGGACCGAGTTTCCCATCCCGCTTTTGTCTTGGGATTCCCACAAAAGCTACAGACCCAAAAGGTTTTAGATGTTTAACTGAAGGTTTATTACCTCCATACAACTCAAAAGGAGTCTTACATGAAGTTTTGGGACATACTCGATTCCAGGTGTACACGAAGAATTTTACGGCCTCTGGCCAAAAACTTAAGTCTAAGTTGCTCTCTGATAGTAAGGTACGGGCTCCATTTATAACAGTCTGCATAAATCGCTCGGCCGTTCCATTTTGCTGTGGAGTATATGGATTTGTAAGCTCATGCATAATACCCTTGGATTTAAAAAATTCGTCAAGGTCATCATTGACAAATTCCCCCCCATTATCCGTCCGTACATTTTTGACTTTCCTTCCCATGAAAGTTTCAGCTCTAGTAATATGATTACGAACAATTTCATAGGAATCTGACTTCATTCTCATAGGATAAATGGACACACGGCGGGAATAGTCATCGATAATAGTGAGAAAATATTTCTCGCCATTTCTACCTTGTACTTGGCAAGGACCCCAGACATCAGCAAAAATAAGTTCCAAAGGGTACTGCGAGCGTCTTTGACCTATTGCCTTAAATGATACTTTTTTATGTTTACTTATTTTACATTTTTCACATTTAAAATTAAGATCTTTAAGCTTTGGCATTCCCCGGACTCCCTCTTCATTACAAGTATGCACTAATATGGCTGGACTTATATGTCCGAACCGCCTATGCCAAATCTCCATTTCTGAAGACTTTGAAAGAGAATTTGTTTCAATTTTTAACGATTTTGGAATCCTAGGAAAAACCTGGTATACTCCCTTTTTAAGATAAGCATTAAATAAAAAATGTCCTTCCCTCGAGACGGTTACCTTCCCTCTTCCACCAATAAAAGTTGCCCCGTTTTTATCCAATTGAGGACCAGATATGAGACTACGACGTAATTTACTTGAATACATAACATTCTTTAGTAAAACATGGCGTTTGCCAAATAACACTTTTACATCACCTCGGCCCTCAATTGGGAAAGATATGTTTTTAACAGCAACAGTCATTTCTTGATCTATTAAAAGAAAAAATTTTACAAAAATGGATTTATCATTAGTGAAATGGTGCGTCGCACCAGTGTCCAGGATCCACCTGGCCTCTACATTTATACAATTTACATTAACATTTGATATAAAAATATTAGAGGACTTACAAAAATTTACTGGACTCTCTGAATGTCCTGGCGACTCATTCCACCTTTGATTATTCCTTCTGTATCGGGGTCGGTTACGGGGCATGTTTCCTCCAGGAGAGTTGTAGTTTCCTTTCTCAGGTCGGCGACTTCTTGATTGACATCTGGACGATGACGGTGAAACCCTTCCATAGTCAGGTGCTTGGGCATGACAGGATGGTGAACCAGTATGGCGAGAAGTTGAACGAGCTTGACAAAATGGTGAATTTCCACGAAAAGAGTTCCTATTCGGTGTATTCCTTCTATAAAACGGGGAGGAAAAGCGAGATCTTGAAAAACCAGATTGTTCATATTTACTATTGGCCTTACTTAAACAATTTTTCTGTAAATGACCGGATTGACCACATTTCCAACACTTCCTCTTCTTAAACCCCTTGAAATTCTCTTGCTTCCTTCTAAAATTCAATTGATTTGCTTGGAGATTACCTTTACCGGAATCTGAATCTCTTACATTCAAACGAGTTTCTTCTGCTACTAGTTCTTCTACTATTTTAGAGAACTGAAAATCAGATTTTCCCCATCGCAAAATATTTTGTACTATTGCATCGAATTTCCTGGGAAGAAACCGGAGAAGCTGAAAATTTGCATAACATTCGTTAAAATTTTCATCTATCTGTTTTATATCTCTGGTAATTCGTGCCAATCTTGCCGCAAAAAGATTTATAGTTTCATTTGTTTTAATCTTGCACTCCATTAGATCCGTGAATATCTTCATATGGTGGGAACGGGAATCTGGACAGTAATTTAATTTTAACTTATTCCATGCTTCAACGGGATTTTTGCAATTCTCAATTAGTCTTTTAAATTCCACACTTATATTCAAATAGATAATGGATAGTGCTTGATTAGATTTTGCTTTAAATGCTTCAATTTCCTCAGCAGTTGGCTTTTCTTTAGTTGGTGCTACCAAATTATCTTCTATTATATACCAGAGATTTTTATCCAATAGAATGTATTTAATATCATTACACCAATTTCTATAGTTTGATGAATTCAATTTCTCAATCAATATGTTAGCCATTTCCCCTTTTTTTTTTTTTCTTTCTTTTTTTTTTTTTTTTTTTCTCAACTCCTCGTTTTTGTATTAAAAGATATGTATGTATATGGTTAAAAACTGATAAAACTCTTAAATTTCATTCAAATTATGTTAAAATTTATCATAATTAAAACTTCAACTGCAAAAATAAAGGTGTATAATTTAAAATTCAGTCTAGATTTGTTAAAAATTTCAAAGTTAAAAGCCAGTTCTCTTATAAAAAAAAAAATTTCTTATACTTCAAACAGAAACCTCTTCACTTATTTTGATACTATCTTTCGTTAATCATCTATTTCTCCATATTTTCTTTCACTCATGTCTTCAATGATCTCATTTCATACTATAATACAGGCAAACCGCCCCCCCCTCTCTTATTTTCGTTGCCGGGACTTACGTTATTACGATCGGGAGCGTTTGTTTACCTTTTTAATCTTCCATTTTTTTCAACATTTTCACTTTATCAAATCATAAATAGCTTCATTATATGAGCTCTATGGCCCATAACCGCTTGTTTAAATAATATAGGTAGTCTATTTCGAAGTAAGCAGAGTATAACTTTTAGTTATAGCGTAGTGAGAAGCTTTTGCTGGTTTTAGATAGATCATCATATAAAAGTTAAAATAGTGAAATAGTGAAATGCAGAATATATATAGAATTCAATGAAGACAAAAAGTTATTCAAACACAGGAGATTTATTCAAAGTACTCACATATTATAATACAGCATCTTGATTCTAATAACTTGATATGACACAGTTTCGTTTTGAAGACAGTAACATTTTCACTTTTCACAGAACACGGATATTCAGTAAATAGACGTAAACAGAACAAGATAAACTTACTAAACACATCGAATATATTTATACTTTAATGTACCAAGCTGCTCGAACTTTAAATACTACCGCCATCAACCACAACGATCATCGTTTACTTTTATATCACATTAACAAGCCAGATATTCCAATACTACGACGATGTCTATTGAAAGAACACCGCCGATCACTTGATCAATCGATTTCCAATATACGCCCTATGCAGAGATATAGCAACTATTTATACTGGTAGAATGTAGGCTAATCACTAGAAACACCCACTTTACTAGAACGATCCATCGAAATTTGCATACACATGCCATTGTTGATTCGTCGTTCGGTCTTCCAATCCGAACGGTCTACGTGTGCCGCCATCTAGTGAGTGGCAGAGGCACTACCTCAGAAGTACTTACGATGTAGTGCGGTTCTCGTTAGAAGTAAAAGTGTGTTTGTGTTTCTGTAGTTACGTTTTAATGATGGACTAAATAAAAAGTATTTGTTCCTGAAAGCAGCTCAAATTATGGAAAGAATAAAATGCAAAAGGTAAGTAAAAACGATGTATTTACAAAAGTAAATTATATTTATGAAGTGTATTTTATATTTAATAAAGGTAAAACTTTAATGTTTATTACTTAATATGAAGAATACTAAGAGTGCATGAGTGATAATGAATGGTAGTTTTTATGTGTTGCTTGAGTCAATAAGACCAACAAATATTCTGGAGGCATGTGATTTTCCTGACAGGAATAACATTAGCGAGGGGAATCGGGAAGTTTACTGAAGAGGAGCCTTAATTTAAAAGTCCGACATATTTGAAAATTTTTAATCTAACGAAATATTATTGCAAATTTTGTTGCGCGACCATTAACATTACTGCTACATACTATAACACTATATTTAATTTGCCGTAAACACAAGAAGAAGAACACAGACAAAATAAAGACACACCCCATACAACCAAAAGCATCCTCTGGACGTCCCATACAGATCCCAGTGGTCCTACAACCGTCAGATCCTGTACACGCCATAATTCTGACGTTCAGAGAACGTCAGAATCAGGACGAACTATCCATGATCGTCCAGGGAACATCCGTAGCAGCGGAATTATCAGTGCGCATGCCCCAAATCTCAAGTTGTCACATTTTGGAAAATCGGAAAAGAAACAACTTCAACTGTCAACTCTTCGTCTTCTGTGTTTTATTATAGTGTCGTTTTGATTTTCATCACTACTATTATATTTTATGGATAAGGCTTGCATTTTAGTTTCTAAGGTAAGTAAACTTTCGAATTTTAAGTTTTTAAAGTTAACTTTTGAGTTTTGTTCTGAATTGTAAGGGTATTTTCTCAATTTATATCATGAATAAAGCAAACATTCAAACAAGCATGTACACCACACGGAAACTGTTACAAGCATTTTTAATGTAAGTAATTGTAAATTGTAAGAATAATGTGGTTATAATCATAAAACAAACCTTTATTTATTTTATTTTCACCGAAGTTAACAGTATATTTTTAAAGATAGATCGTTATGTGGCTTGCCAAAACATCGCTTGCAACCCATAGTTTGGGAACCGTTGTGTTAGATATAAAAATACACTAACAATTTTACTGTTGAAGAACAAATAAAAATATTCATAAGCTTTAAATTCAACTAATAAAATAATTTAAGCAATAAAATTATTTAGCTTAACAAAAGTTCATAAAAATTATAATGAAGTATCTTTTTACTTCAAGAATAACATATTTATAAAAATAATTTTGTAAAATTAGGATTTTCAAATCCGAACCCTATATGTGGAGCCCAAGGGTAAAGATCCAGTTAGGGACTACCTTGTACCCACAATTTGTATTAATTTTTATTAAAAAAAATACTACCTGGTTTTTAGCTTTTTTTTTTAGGGGCGGTGGGTTCAGGTGTCAGAGTACCATTGACAAAAAAGATAACACACTGTTTCATTTCTTAATGTTGAAAAAAAAAAGTCAGTAGAAACTTACTTTTAGATTTTTATGTTACATTTCAATGTTATTTTTTATATTTAATGTGTTTAAAATCTGTCTTGCATGAGCTGTTCTGACAAAATTTTGGTTGAATCCAAGAACAAGTGAAGAAGTTGGCGGTGTTGAATTTGGCGAGGTGATAAATGATATTTTCTTGCTATCAGTTTGTGTCTTACATTTATCGGTTAGCGCGCGTAAAAAATCGCCAAATCGGGTAGCTCGCTTGTTCTTGGATTCTGCCAAGATTTTTAATCTAGTTTATTTCATATTAATGTTCTCCATTTTAAATAACATAGCTTTGGCTAGTGTACCCTCTAGGTCATTGTTTAAATGCGCAGTATTCTGCCCTTTTTAAAATCAGTAAAATGTATCCTGCCTCTTTTTAAAATCAGTAAAATGTATAGTCCGTAGATCAGGAAATGGCGGTTGGACCTCCCTCTCCGGAACCGAGTCCATTTCGAGGAAGGCAGGATGGGGTTGGGGGGAAGGGTTGCTTTAGGACAAAAAAAATCGCCAAGTAATACCTCTCCCGATATTCCCATGCGCTCGTTTCGCCAGACCTGTTTTTTCTTTGATCAATAAGCAGCGTATTGCGTTTCTCTCTTAATTATTATTATTATTATTAAACTGTTGTTTTCACAACAAACTGTTATTTTTATATAACAAACTAATTGTCATTTACGTTACAATCTGCAATGGCTCCGAAAGGAAAAACAATTCGTTCGAAAGAAAGGATGATTGTGAATAAAGTCACAGAGTTTTTTGAAAAAGAAGCAGAAACTTTTGTTTCCTTTATCAATCCAAAAATTCTATTTGAAGTCGAAGCCCACAAAAAATATTTCTTGACCCAACCCGAAATCCTAATTAAAAGAAAATTATCCCCCCCCCCCCCTTTTTTTAAACGTAACTATGGAATAATAGTCAGCAATGTATAATATGTCTAAAATCAGTTTTATCATTTATTAATAAATAAATAAATAAATAAATAAATACTCATTCATATTCAAATGCTATACAGTTTTGAATTTGAAAAAAAATATTCTGAATTGCCTTTTGTAAAGTCGTGTACCCGAACCCGAAACAATTATATTTAACCAGACCCACAACGAAAAATAAATTAGTCCCGAACCATAGAAACTTAATGAAGCTCATAATTTGAAACCATAAATCTAGATAATACTTCTAATTTTTCTTACAATGTATGTCATATTTTGCATATATTGTTATTCTACAAAAAAAAAAAAAAAAAAAAAAAAGAAAAGAAAGAAAAAAAGGAAGAACGAAGAAAAAAAGATTAAATCTTGATATCTCAAATCGCTTTATATATTTTCCCCACTCTTCCGTTGAAAATCGGGATGTAAAAATTTATTATACTACGGGATTTGTTAGGCAAAGAACGTGTATATTTTTTTCATTAATTCTGAATCTTTTAGTATTTATTTTTTAACTATAAAGTTAATTTACAAAAAAATGCTATTACAACAAAACTCAAATAAAATCTTACAAACTAAAAGAATTCATAAAAGTTAGAACTACATAATTAGAAAAAAATCCCTGACGGCTCGGCCTACAGGCACAGGTATATTTTGAAGAAGCAGACTTTGGGGCTCCTGTTTGTTGGGAATTGCGGAAGAAATGACCTTTTTGCCATGATGCGGCAGTTGGAACCGCCCACTTTGAAACCTAACTTGCTTGCAGGCGAAACCGGCAGGGATTTTTTTCTTTTCTTTTTTTTTTCTTTTTTAATAAGGGTTGGTCCTATAAAAAACTTGTCAGTATGAAAGTTTTAGATAATATTGAGAGGATTTATAATAAATTTAAGCGGATTTGATATCTTGTGAATTGACGAAGTTAAGATTTTTTCACTTCTAACACCCCTTCCTCCTTCGGGCCATTTTTAATGATATCAAAAATCTGTTATACATAAATTTTCGGCCCTTTTCCTAGAAGTAATAATAACTTTAAACGGATTCGATACGTATCCTAATTAAGAAATTATGGGGGTTTTTACTGTTTTCACAAAAAGCACCCCTCCACCCCTTGGTTCGATTTTGCCCATTAACGAACTTGACCGAGATTTTATGCCCCTTGATTTTATGTATCCGTTTGGAAGAAATTTGTGCATAATTATTGACGTTATCGTGTCCATAAAAAAGTGACATAAATAGATAGATAAAGTTTTGAAATGGGGGTGGTTTTGGGTTCTGGGAGTCATAATCGGCGTAGATGTGCAAAAATTTTTCCAAAATTCCAACTTAAGGGAGAATGTAATAGGCAGTATTTCTTACGAAATCTATTTAAAAACAGCCCCGCTAGCAAAAGGGAGAAAACGGCGACAAAGCTTTAAATATGGCAAACTACACTTTCCCGCGTTAACAGTTTGACCGTTCGAGAGCTATTGGACTCGTCCACTTCTACGTCATGAATGATTGACAGGCGCCATCTCCTGAACGACGAACATTACCCAGCCTCTTTTTAACGTAGTGAAATGTACTCCTATTTCTGTGCAAAGATCGTTTATAAAACATTTATCCAAATTGGAATATTTCAAAGTCTGTGTGCTGAAGATTTTGCAATAATTATACAACTTTCTTATTTCTTTAGGAAAAACAGGTTATTCTATCCTGCTGTAATTCTATTGTATTTTTTTAATTCATGAATTAATTAAAAATTGTTTCTTTATTTGTCATACATATACATAAAAATTACATTATTTTTCAATCACTACTAAACTTATTAATATAATTTCTCTTGAAATAACATTCCTCTTTTCCCTATCCTTCTTCTTTCTACAGGTCTTTATAAAAAGTCTTAGTTGCAAAGTTTTTTTTAATTCTTGCTCCCTACTCTTTATTTTTTCCAGCAAGTGCCCTTGATCTCAAGACCAAAAATAAATAAAACAATGTGATATTTCAGGCATATCAGTTTTATTTTGTACTTTTTATAGTGATTATTAATTTCTATTGCAATGGGAATTGGATGATCAAACTCATATTAATTTGCTTAGATCAAATGTAATGATAACAGAAGCATCCTAATGCTACATGTGATTGTCCATATTAAATTTTATTTTTAAATATAAACTAGTAAATAAGATAATCATAAAATGTAACTTTTATGAGAAATTTGTTTTTTGCATATTAATTTTTTTTTTCTTTTTTGTATGCACAAATTGTAGGATTCAAAAAGTGACATGGAGGAGGGTCGAGTTCTACATAAAATACTGCAAGAAATTAAATTCTAAAATTGGTAAGTTTTCTTTAACTATTTCTTAATAAGGCATAAGAAAATATCAATTTATATAAAAATTATAAATATATTGTATGTCCTTGTTATATATTTTTTAATATTCTTTCCTGCAGTAAAATTATACTTTATGAAAATATTTGATATTGGATGTTCATTATCAGTATTCTTTGAGAAGTGCTATCTTTTGTCTTAGACATAGATATGACCTAAATTTACAAGTCTGCACGGGCCGAAATTTCCAGGCATGGCACGACTCAGACACAGTGTAATTGTCCGCTGCTGATCTCTACATTGAACATGTTATATTTCTGTGTTGATCAGGGTTATTTATATCTGATATTTCTTTTCAAAATATCTTTCTGTATGATATTTTCAGTCAAAATAAGCGTAAATGAATTTTTCAACTTTTATTGACTATGCCGTTTTGTAGATAAACTTTTTCCTGGCTTTTTTTAATAACCCTCCTCCCCTCAAAAAAAGAAATAAATAAATAAAATAAAAATAATATATATATATTTTTTCTAAACTTTATGTTTAAAGTTGAATTTTTATATGTAGAACCAATAATTATGCGAGATAATATCATCTTATAACAGCCATAAAAAATACACTGTCTAATTAAGTAATTATATATTTACAGCTATATTAGAAAGAATTTTTTGGGTTTTCGTAACTGCACAGCAGGTTAGGGAATTGAAAATTACACAATGTTACATTTATTCAAATTTAGAATTTTAAAAAAAATATTTTGTCTTTATAATTTCATTGAATAAAACATAAAATTTTCACGATACTTGATACTGAATCCTGTATATTTTGTTTTTCGATTGAGTGTTAAAAGTAAATTGTTTCTACTTCCAATTAGTTGATATTCAGTTTTGTTATAAATGCAGGGAAAAAAATAATAAAAACACATTTAGAATATTGTTTAATTTCATGTTAAGTGTAATATATTGTAGTTTTTAATTTATATTAAGTCTGAAAACATTTTTAATTAGCAGTAAGTTGATTATTTTGAAAGTATTGGATATACAGTAGACTTCCTTAAATCCGCATAGCTTAAAACCAGAGGTTATGCAGATTTTAGAATTTTGTGGATTTCTGGTCACTGTTTTGTTTACATTTTTTAAACAATAATTTGAATTTAATAATGCATTCAAAATTATAATGAATGCTTACAATAAAGTAAAATAGTTAAGTAAAATAAAAAAATAAAGAAAAAAAATATTAAAATATTAAAAGTTATGGTTAAGTAAATAATTAATAATGCATAACTAAATATGTATAATGATGAGATACTTTTTTCTTGAATTATTCAGTGAAACTCTGACTCTTATTCAGTGAATCTTGTAAATATACATTGATAATTCACTTCAAAATCTTAAAATAACAAAGTTTTCATTCATGTTTAGCCATACTTAATAACCAAAAAAGCTTTATTGATGCATAAAATAATTTGTAAAAATATTGTGATAGCCACTGATATTAGCACTATCTAGAGAATTTTTTCAGAAATAAATTTATTAGTACTCCTTCATGAGAAAACATGAGTTGAATCATATAAAAATGAATTACATATTAAAATGTGTACAAAATGATATAAAAATTTAAAAAAAACTTAAATTTTACACCTACATCTTAACTGTAAGTTTCATTGTTTACATCGAAAACAATGTGCAGATCTAAAAAATTTGCAGATTGTAGGGTGGCAGATATGAGGGAGTCTACTGTATATCAAAATATCATATTTACAAACCTTGATCTTGATTCGTGCAACATTTATATTTATTATCACCACAGTCATGTCCATTGAAAATTGTTTATATTTTATCGGCTTGGTTTTATGCTTTTAAATTTATATATCAAGCCATTTATCAAACAGTTTGTTAAAATAACTTTTTCAAGTTCATGCAGATATAGTCATATAATCTGTTTATTTTCAAAATATCATGAAGTTTGATATTTTTACATATTTAATACTTACTTTCAAAATATTGTTATTTATGATATTTATAATATTTGCAGCCAGAACAAATGTAAATGAATTTTTCAAATGTGTTTGATTTTGTCATTCTGTTGATAAAGAACTTTTGCTTTGGCTGTTCTAAGCTTTGCATTTGAAACTAAGTTTTAAAATATAGAACCAATAATTACTTGGGATAAAATTTATTTAGAACAGCCATTGAAAGATAACTGTCTAATTTAGATAAATTATTTATAGCTTGATTAGAATAAATCTTTTCTGTTTTTTTTTTTTTTTTTTTTTTTTTTTTTAAGTTTTAAACTGCACAATGGGTTGGGGAATGACATAGCAGACGACGTACATTTCTGTTCAAAATTTTCAACAAAAACAAAAAGAAATTAATATTTTGTTGTATAAAACAAAATTTTCTGTAGTTTTTTTTTTTTTTTTTTTTTTTTATGTAAACAGCAAATTATTTAAATTTCCATGAAATTGTTTCTATTTTCAGTTGATCTTCAGTTTTGTTACAAGGGGGAAATTTATTCAGAAAATAAAAATGATGTGTATAATTAAATGTAGGAGAGGCACATTAAGAGTTTACACTGGAGACACAGAGAAACTGACACGCTAATGTTAAACACCTATGGGAGCATTCTTTTCAAATTTCTCTCTTGCATTTTAACATTCTTATTTTATTTTATAATTTTTTTTCCATAGGATAGCTGAGATAGATTTCTAACCAGGATATTTTTTACTTTTTTTATTTTGATTGCAGTTTTTTTTTTTTTTTTTTTTTTATGAACTGGTTTCAAAAGTGTAAGTAACTTCCAAAATAAAAAAGTAAAAAAAAATAGCCAAGTTAGAGTCAATTTCAGCTATCCAATGGGGAAAAAAAAATCATTTAAAAATATTAAAATGTTAGCGAGAAATATTTTAATTTATGTGAAAAGATTTTTAAAATTTTTCTTATTTTCTTTTAACTTTTGTATTCATAATGATATTTTACTCTGAATTTAATCAGTTTTTACAAATTATTTGTTCCAGATGCTGTTGAGAAAGAAAATAATATATCAAGTGTACACATTGAAGAAGTTTTAAAGACAATTAATGTCATGCAAAAAATTTTAAATGTTTTGTAATAAAGTTTAAAAATGTAAATTAAAGTGCATTAAATATTAAATATATTTGTTGGTGTTGTTATTTTACAGTAATGTATGTTATTTTTTTTTCTAACAATTTTTCAAAACGTATTACACTGCAGAAGCTGAATTTTATTGTTTAAAACTTAAAATTATTGCATTCTAAAGTAGTGAATAATATAATTGTGTAGTTATTTAAAAATATTACATGCATATTTGAATAGAAGTAAATAGATTCAATTTAAGACATTCATTAAGTATTTTATGAAAAATAATTTATGTTGCAAAAGTATTTTAATACTATTTTTATACATTTACTATAAAAAATGATTAAAGAATTCAGTGGAATTTCATAAATAGAATAACTAGATTTGAAGGTATATATTTATTATTTCATTGAAACAATAACTTTTAGTGATTCAAAATACCATCATCAAGAACGGAACAAGTTATCAGGTAAGATATGTTGAATACGATGGAATTTGGGTACTTTATAAATCTGATATGTAACTTTTTTCTTTAACATATAGTCCAAGTCTTAATTTTTTTTTCTTCTATCATGTAAAGCATCATCTGCTAATTACGCAACACAAATTTTGTGGGTTTTTTTCCCTTCTCCTGTCGTGATGTCACATTTTCTGAAACTAGTAATTTGGAGCTAATTTTATGCAAAAATTTATATATGATCTATAAGTTATTGATATAAATATTGTTAAATTCTTATGATCTTGTGTGTTTTTACTTCAAGCTATCAAAATTTAAAGAGAAGAGAAAATATACCCATTGAATAAAAAACCAGTTTTTTTAATGAATTGTATTATAGTATTTGAAAATAATGTCTACCTAATTGCTTTCATATTTCACATGTGACGTCATAACATGTTACCATTATTTTCCTTTGATTTATGGAAAAAATTATATGCTAAAATTCATGTATCATGGTAATTGATCAGCATGAGGATTTTCAACCAAGTTTTTTAAACCAAAAAATTTGAAAAGAATAAAATTAAAAATTATGGTTTATTTAAATTGAATGTAATATGTATATAATTGATTATTAATAGAAGTTATTAATATATTATCAATAGTAATGATAATTATTAAAGTAAATATTGAGCTAAATGTTTACATACTTAAAAAAAGTATTTTTTTGTGATTTTTTTCCCCTTTACTGAAATGTAATTTGTTCAGAAACAAAGACATTTATAAGAAATACAAAAATTATTTGAGAAAGAAGTATTTTCTTTCTGAGTTATTCTTATTTCTTTGCCACTTAGTAGGTATAGGTAATATTCTTTATCGCTTTTTGTTTTTATAAAATATTATCTTTTAAAAAAAAAAGTCAGCAAATTGGTATTGATAACAACGGTAAAATAACCTAATAAAAACTTTGTTATGAGAGGACTTATTTTGTTGATATTTCATTTAGGGCATATTCAAATATTTAATTTTAAATGAAACCTTGCACATTCACAAACTCATTTTTAAACCTAAATACCTAAAATTTTCAGGCATAACTATATAAATGCCTAAGAATTATACTACATTTTTCTTTTTCCTCAAATGAGACATGTATTAAATTATGGTCGTTTAAATGCTCGTAAAAAATTAAATTAGCAGATGTTATTATTTGAATACCTACAAATTTGTAGCATTTTTCTTTTATCTATTAAATGAGACCATTACTGAATCGTAACTAGTATTTTTGATGACTGCCTTTTCAAGCTGTTGTATCCCAAAAATCAGATTAAAATTTAAATTTTGACAGTGTAGAAAAAAGAAAGACCCTAGCTTTATTCATAGAAAAATAGAAAGTGCTATTTGACCTTATTTTTATCAAAATTAAATTAAAAACTGCAAATTTTATGTATTTATAGGTGAAAATGACTTTAAAAATGTATCAAAAAGTAGCCGGTTTAGATTTGAAAACAGTATTATATAAAAATTCATGAGGAATATGAAAGAAAATAAATTGAATTTATTTCATATACAAATTACCTACAATATTTAATTAAGTTATTTTCTAAATCGTTATCATCACAAATTTGATACAGATTTGCTTGGAAAGGGTAAAATTCACCTGATAGAAAAATATAATGTTAAATCCAGATTTTTCACTTGAACTAGTATTTTTTCTACATATTTTTTTTATATGTATTTACAAATGAATATTTTTATTATAATTTATTAATAAAGAATTATTACTATATTTGCAAAAACAAAGTCAAAGTGAAACCGGGCAAGGAGGCCTACCTTTCGGCTTTAGCTCAACTAGCCCAGCTCAGTATTTGCAAAAACATTAAACTAATAAAAGGAAAACAACAGATATTTAAAAATCAGAAGGGGTGGGGGTTGTACAATTACCCCAGGCTGTCCTTCCTAAATAATGCTTTTGATTTCTATTAATTTTATCTTAACTTGTGCAATGGTGCATACTAAAACATTTTAATTAAAACTAGTGGTAGCTTGGACAGGTTACCACTATTTTTTTAATAAATATGTTTTACTGTGCACTTCTGCACAAGTTAAAATAAAATTAATAGAAATTCGAGACATCATTTGGGAAGGGCAGGGTGGGGCAACTTAAAAAAAGAAAATTATTTTTAAAAATCAGGGGGGGGGGGGGGGTTGCCCTACCCTGCCCTTCTCAAATGATGTCTCGAATTTCTATTAATTTTATCTTAACTTGTGCAGTGGTGTATACTAAAACATTTAAATTAAAAATAGTGGTACTTGTACAGGTTACCACTATTTTTTAATAAAAATGTTTTGCTGCACATCTCTGCACAAGTTCAGATAAAATTAATAGAAATTCAAGGCTTCATTTGGTAAAGCAGGGTGGGGCAATTCCCCCCCCCCCCCCACCCAATTTTTTAAAATAATTTTCCTTTTTATATAAAGCGTCCACTACTGATCCTATGAGCGTCCTATAAACGTCTAAAAATGACGCTTGCCGGACAAGCAGAGGATGCGCAATTGTATTATTTATCTCGCCCCATGAGCGTCCTATTGTCATCCTATACATGGCTGAAAATGACGTCCACAGGACGAGCATAGGAGTCTCTTTTTGCTCCCCACTGGACGTCCTCAGGACATAGATGGGATATTGTAGGACGTCCAACGGACGAGGCATTATTCTACATATGACGTTCATCGTATGTCCTCAGGACGTTATTGTGCTGTATGGGACACAATGTAATTACAGAAAAAAATAATTGGTTACTTACCGATAAAAAAGCAACATGACAGCCGTTTTTACAGTATTAGTAACACTCTTTCATGGCACTTGTTTAGAGGCAAAGTGCTAAGCATCGAGTTGTTTTTCAGTAATTTTACTGACTATTATTATTAATTACTGACTATTATGACATAATTATTAAGTTTGAATTTAAAATTCTTTTTGTTTGACAAAATATTTTGAATTTACATCATAAAATTACTGAGAAAAGATTTATATTGCAATTAGAAAAACACATACAAATAGCTTATGTCGTCGTTTGATTGCCGACTCAGGACAGCGCCAAAATTCCCCCTACTTGAACTTGAACTTGTGATAGGTTCAATGGGCTTCCAAGTTGCGAAGCAACTGCACACCCTGGCTTTGAGTAGGTGTATATCAAATCCTGAGAGAGCCATATGAAATGTCTAGCCGTAGTCCAATTGACTACATAAAATAGGATAGTGTTAAGCATATCTATGAAATAATGAAAATTTACTAGTTAAAGTATAAAAGTAAAAATAGTTCATAGTTCAAAAAAACAAAAATATGCCAGACGAGGTAAAGTAAAGATGTTAAGAGAAGTTTAGGAGAAAAGTCAATATAAAATTATCAGTAAAAAATTATATAATAATATATATATGTATATATATATATTTTTAATTAAAGAGAAAAATTTTGAGGTAAGAATTATAGCTGGGAAGGACTATTCATCAAGAATAGTGGAGTACCTTGGTTTTTTTCCGGTTGGATGGACTGCAAGCATCGTAGTCAGGTAGCTCATCAATGAGTTCATTTGGAATGTGATTAATGTCATTGTAGAATTTTTTCGCAAGGTGTTTAATGCGATGTTTGAGTGAAGTCGTTTTCAGATCCTTGAGGATTGTGGAGTTTTTGAGGTATCTAGACCCGTTCCTGATGTAACGGAGCTGTTTGTAATGGGTACTAGAGAGGCTGTTCATACTGGATTCCCCCTATAGTCCGTTTGAGTCGCGAATACAAAATAGTTTAACATACCTTAGATGGAGCATGATTGCAAATGCAAAGCCAGCACTTTCAGACCGGTGCTACGACGTGACCTGCTCGCACATCATATCACCTTCAATGAGTCATGAAACGCAAGCACAGGGACAATTTGCAGCGCGAAATAAGTTGCGCATGCGCGGAAAATGAATGTGCAAAGGATGATTTTAGACCGTAGGTTTTCTGACGGTTATTCCAAAAATCTGATATTGAAAACATTACTGTGACCGTGGTATACGGTAAAGATAATATACCTTTGCAGAAAAATCGAAAGAAAAGGAAAAAGACCGTTTTCGGAACCTTGCTTGCTATCTGGGAATAAACGAGATGGCGAATTTTGGAAAAAAGAAATGGAAAATAAACATAAAGAATTTTATTTTAGCTGTTTTTTGCCAGAACTAATAGGCCCCCGTCGCCCGAGAAAGATTGCGATAAGGAATCTAAATGCATTTTAGATGCAATGGAACAATATAAAAAGAAAAAAAAAAATAGAACAAATATAAAAAAGTGGCTATTACAAATTCAATTGTAAAAGTTGCGTCATCCCCAGTTAACTTTTTTTTTTTTTTTACGTTTCTGAGCATTTTAAAATTCTGTGAAAGATGCAATGTGTATTTATAAGCTTTATACAAGCGTAAATAAGCAAAAATTTCTTTTTTATGTAAGATAATCAAAATGTATATGATGTATGTAAACTTTGTAAATGATTTTTCAATCACTTTTGAAAGCATTTCATTTTTCTTTTTTTTTTTTATGCTCCATTTTTTTTCCTTTATTTTTTGTTTATTTGTTTCTATATTTTTATTGTTTTATTTTCTATTTGAAATTTTGCTGTTATATGTAGCATCACTTTTTCATAATTTTAATTCCAACACTCACAACAAAATATACTAATTAAAATTTGAAAGTTACCTGTTACTTTAAATTTTAGTCTATTTTCTTTCTTTTTTTATTTATAATTGCTTAAAGTTCAAGAAGTAAAAAGAAATATAAATATCTTACAGATAAATATTTTACCTTTGCTGTAGGATTTGTTTATTAATTTGTAAAATATTTTGAAAGAAAACTAATCATATTAATTGTAAGTAAAATCGTAATGTATAGCTAGTTATCGTTATCCATGATTTATTTTTACTAGTAATTTAGGATTTATTTGTACATTATATTGCATTTTTCAGTGGATTATCAGCGGTTTTTTTCTTCATTTTTTTATTTCTTGTTTTACAAAATGTATTGTAGTATTAAAAAAATTGTATGACTATTTTTAGAAAATGATCTAGATTTTATTAGAAAGTATGTTATGAATGAACATTTTACTAATTTATTTTTCAGTCATTATTTTTACCCATATGTGATCTTTAAAAGTATCCAGTATATTTTGTGATATAGCTAGATGAATTTTGTATCAAAAAATGTTTTAATAACAGATAAAAAACTTAAAAAAACAGAAGAATAAATAAATAAAAATGGATTTCGTCAGCTATGTATTGTTGTATAACGGAGGGAAAAAAAAAAGTCTTAGAACTTTTTTTTATACCCAATTATTCATTAAATTAATCGGTTTATTTTTACGTAATCTTTCAGGAAAATCTTCTACGAGAAAATTATGAGAATTTTCCTTATACGTAAATAAAGCCATGAAATGCATTTTTTGCTGAATTTTTAATATATGTTGTATCTATATTAAATATTGTATATTTTAACTGAATAGATGACAATGGGAGAATCCACAATTTTGAATATATTTTAATAGTGTCAGTTTTATTGAAATATGATCAAACTAATAATACTAATAATAATAATTTGCTAAAATATGTGGAAGATAACTATGAGTCTTCCTAATGAATGAAAAAACTCTACTATGGTATATTTGGAATAACTAATGATTTTTAAAATCTTGTTTAGTTGATAAGTTTAATCTACATAAATACTGCTCTTTATATGACCTGTATAAAAAAAGAAAAATTCAGATATTATTTACATTCAGAATGTAACTAGTATATACATACAGAAATAATATAGAAATTGTAGCAGTTTCTTTGTTTCAAAATTTTCATAAACTCAAGGAAAAGTGTAACAAAGCTTCGAAAAAAAAAAATAATAAAGTTTTTAGGGGAAGCAGTCAGTTGTATTGTTTAAAATAATAGTTGTGTTGTTTAAAATAACAGTTGTGTTGTATTGTTTAAAACAACAAAATTTTCATAAACTCAAGGAAAAGTGTAACAAAGCTTCGAAAAATAAATAAATAAAGTTTTTAGGGGAAGCAGTCAATGATATATATTGTTTTGCATCTATATTTACAATTGTATAATTTTGAAAGTGAAAATTCGAATATGCAACGCCATATATATTATTTTTTTCTTTCAGTTAATATTGTTATGGATATTTTTGGTGGGAGGAATAGGTGGGGGGGGGGGGGGGGGGTTGTTCTTAGCATCAACAAAACTAGTTTTTATTTAATGATTTTCTTTTTCTCATATGTACATATATTAATAGTATTATACTCTAGTATTTTATTTTTGGTGAATCATATATATATATATTGCTGCATATATAGTGTATTTATATTGAATATTGTATCATTTAATTGTATAAATGACAATGGCAGAATTAACTGAAAATTAATATTATGTATTGAGCTTCGGAAATTTTAATATTTTTATTAGTGTCAATTTTATTGACAGATGATCAAAACTAAAAAATAATAATAATAAATTTCAATTATTGTAGAAATGGCCGCATTATTACATTATTGTAAATCGCATACTACATTTTTGCTAAATGAAGCTCTATTAGAAAACACCACTTGGAGTATTTTAGGTATAATTTATATTCGTTTTGCACTCGTTTTGCACAAATTTGTTTAATTTCATTATGAAAATGCTAAAATAAATGCCAATGCATGAAACAATTTCAATAATCAGATATTTTGTTAAAATTCTCTGACGTCTTTTTCTTTTAGGTAGCTTTCAATACAAAAAAAGTATAAAGCTACCTATTGCAGCCGTTCGGAGGAAAGCAGTTCCGGAAAATTTCGATATATTTTCACCGATCATGACCCCCAGACCCCAAAACCACCCTCCGTTCAAATATTGATTTATATATATATATATATATATATATATATATATATATATATATATATATATATATATATATATATATATCTGACATATGTCATACGATAACGCTCGTATTTATAAATCGATTTTGATGAAACTAATTGTGTGTATTAAGGTCACGAATGTCTCGACCGAGTTCGTTGGCCAGCTTGGTCCGCCATTTTGTTTCAAGATGGCAGCCATTTAAAAATTTAAAACTAAAATAAATATACAAAAAAGTTAAAAATTCAAATTTATTTTTTAATTACGTGTTAGGCCTTGATACGAGGATTCCAGAGCATTGTTTGGTTTACCTCTATCTTAAAAAATGGCTGAGATAGAGCAATTTGAAATTCTAGGGTGGCTGACATTTTGAAACAAAACAGCACATTAACGCGATTACTCGCAAATTATTTTCTTTCATTGTTGTAATAATTTTCCCAATCATACGCATATAACTATATTTTCATATCTGTTAGCGCCAAAATTAGCGACAAAATTAGCAAAATTTGTGACATTTGGCGACCAAAATAAGTCTTTATAAATGAAGCCAATTTGGTTATTGCTCAATAATTTAACGAAATTCTTATTCAAATTCAGTATTAACGAATCTTTTGTAAACGCTTCTTTGCATTTTAACTTGCTGTTTTCGTGTAACATTAGCTAAAATTTTAAAACGAAGATATAGGAAAGCTACCTTTTCCTCCCGGTACAGGCCGGAAGGACTTTTTTGTTTTTTGGTGCTTTTTTTTAAGAACGAATGGTACTACATTCACAATTTCACAAAAGTCTTTCATTGTTTTATCCAATGCGAAATACTGATGGCTATATATTATCGTTTATAAAATAGGCACAAAATCCCAAGAAAATATCAAATTTTAACGGGCTGAATAAATTTATGGAACATATTTAAATATCTCATATTGAAAAAGGAATATGCAACGCATAGACTTAGTAAAGTCTTCACTCTCCTTCCACTTCATTTATATGATGATGTCTAATCATTTTTTATCTATAACAATACTTTGTGTTTGTTTGTTTAAAATACACATTACAGTAATTAATTACAATCGAATGTGTATTGGTTTTTAAGTAGTACTTTCAGTAGTTTCTTTACACTATCAGAAGCAAAATTAAAAAAATATTGCACATTATGTAATTAAATTTGGAAAACGATTAAAAAACAATACGATTTAATGTACATATATATTAAAATTTGAAGATAAAGATGAACATACAATAAAGATAATATAAAGTAAGCTAAAACATCTAAATCATGAAACATGTCAACAATCTAATAAAGCTTATTTTACTGTTTATAATATTTTTATTTTATGCCTTTTAGCAAGAAGTACAGCTAAATCATTTCAGCCAGAAAAACTATATTGAATCATTTTTTCTTGTCAAATTTTATTTCCTTCAAGCATTTGCTAAAGAGCTGGTATTTAATAAATTTATGCCAGTATAAAAGTGGAAATTATTCTGAATGTTTCGAGCTCCCTGATGAAACTCCAGGTTGCACACATAAAACTACTCAAAGAGACCTCGTATTCTCTGCAAAAGCATTCTCTATTGACCCTAATGACGTAAATAGACCCCTGAAAATAATACCCGGTAAAGGGGGAGATAGCTGCGGGTCACTTTCTCCTGACCACAGAGTCAAAAATTCTGTCAACAGACTGGCGATACACGTTGTTGGACGTCACGGTATTTAACGATAAAAACCTCTTTGACAGCACGGAGTGTGTAAGCACTGAGCTACTCTCTGAGCGAAACAGGATACTTTCCCTGAGTGATCCCCCTTAAACTAAAAATTATTGTTTCAGAATTTCCGGTTTGAATTTGAAATTTTTGAATTAGAAAGGGTAAATCCGTTTCCACACTATGTATTCTAGACGTTATACTTCTGTGCAATACACGTGATAAGATAAGAGAAAGATAATTAATTATTTCGGCATCTTTAGAACCAATCTACTCCTACTTCCACAAGTTAGTCGTAATACCTATTCTACGCAGAGCGGCACGGCTGCCCTGTGTGGCAAAGTTGTCTGGACTTACGGTCATCCCGTTTAGTTATTTGAATCGGCGCAGTAGCCGATTAACTTGATGAACACACATGTAATTGAGACCAATGTGAAAACTGTTGTTGGTTTTTTAAATCTATAAGTACTTAGTAAATTATACGGTGTAAGCTTTGCATTTATAAGCATGCAGTTGTAATTTTAATATTTTTATAGTTTTAAACGCAATAGTTTTCTTAATATTATTCCAAGAAAGACATCAAGTCACAAAAAACTCACTTACGGTAGCGACAGCAACGTTATTTATTTATCTATTTTTATTTTTTAAAATGTAGATATATTTTAGTTTCACTTATAATAATCAGTGTTCAGGGGCGTAGCGAGCGGGGGGGCAAGGGGGGCAGCTGCCCCCCCAATGTTTGGTAAAAGGATTCAGTCGGCTTATCAGCAGCTTTAATTAGTGTCTCTGTAGTATGTCAGTACGCCGATTAAAAAAAACAATTCGGAAAAATTCTAGTTGGCAGGACTTTAAGTCTTCAGAATGCATTTCACTACACCCTTACAATCATATGGGAAAAGCTAGTCGGTCTGTCAATAGATAGGTTATGAGTAAAAAAAGTAATGGTTTCAATAGATCTATCTGGTCAGCCGGTATGAAAGTCACGTGTTCTGTCACATTTTCGAATCACATAAATAGCTAGTCGGCCTACCCACTGAAAAAAAAATTATGTATAAATCTTGTCTGCAGAGCCGGAAATGTTGGACATATACTATACCTTACCCACACATGGAAAAGCTAAGTCGGCCGTCGATACATAGGCCAATAGGGGAAAAAAATGAATCAGATCTATTGATTTGAAAATATCAGAAATTTGTCCTACATTAAGACTCGCAACTTACATAGATAAAAACTATCAATATAAACTAGGTCGACCGAATGCGAAAGTCGCTTAAGAAAATTCAAGAAATTTTATACTTGATACATAGTAGGTTCTAGCAATGATATGATGTTTATGCCCTTTGGAACTGTTTTAGGAACGTTTGGAAAATAAAAACGAAGAATTTTTAAAACTATTTAAAAAAAGAAAATGAATAAATTAAAAAAATATCCGTGCATTTAACATTTAATGCCTAAAAAACTTCTACCTTTTTTTTTTTTTTTTTTTTTTTTGATAAAACTAAAACTAAATTTATATGCTTGTGCCAACATAACATAATTACATAATTTTCACTGATTTTTCACTTGTTATTATAAAAATTAGAATTGGAGCCTTTATTAATTACTTAATATTTATTGTATACCCTGATTATCGTAATTTCCGGCGTATAATCCGCGGATCAAACAATTATGTTTCGACCCAGAAATTTTATTTTATATAATGGAACATACTAGATCGCTGTAAATATTTTACTTCAATTATTAAATAAAATTTCTGGATCTAAACATAATTGTTTGATCCGCGGATTATACGCCGGAAATTACGGTACATGTTAGCGATTACTTTTTTTAAAAACTAAATCATACGTAAGAGGAATTATTTTTTTAAATAAAGAATTCAGAAAGTAGAGGATTTCAGGAAAAATTAAATTATTAAAAGTAGTTTTATGGTTAAAAAAAAAAAAAAAACTTGAAGCAATTGCGGAACATTAACACGTTTGCACTTAAAACAATATAAATAGGCCCGTTTCAGGCCCGTAACTACCGCCGGGGCACAGCCTCGGGGCCCAAACTGATGGTTAAAAAATTATTGTATTTTAATATCTAATCTAACTTCCTATAAAATACCCAGTACCTAGCTAAAAGTTAATAATAAAAAAATCCATCAAAGTGCTAGAGTAAATCTTTTTGCGTGTTCTTTCAAATACTCCATACGCTTCGCATGCAAAAGCATCTCTAGAGCAGACAGCAGAATGTCGAGTCGAATGTGTCATGTCGCGCCAGGCAGGGCCGGCGCTAGATATTTTACTGACTGAGGCAAGCATTATTTTGCCTCCCCTATGCCGTGATTGTTTTTTCACCACTTCTCAAACTGTTTTAAGAATAAGTAAATTAATTTTGCTAACTATGATTTATTTAAAAGAAAACAATTATATATAAAATTAATTTACAATTAAGAAATTTAAAATAATCAAATTACTTAAGAAATTTTGCATCTATTTTGAAAATATAACAACATTTAACTTGAAATTAAATGAATGAAAATTTTATCGTATTCTAGTAATATTTACAAACAAGTTAGAAATCGTACGTTAAACGTGACATATCAGGTGCGTTCGTTTTATAACTAGTTTCACAATGTAAAAAAAATCATCCTCATTATTTCAGTGAAATGAATTATGTTGTCTGCTAAGAGGAAAATGAGCATGCCTTTTTTATTTTTTTTTATTAGATATGCCACGTTTACAAATGCGAATTTTTTTTTTCACCATGGAGATCTTGCTTTGTGAATGATTACCACCATGTTTTAATATTTTTATGACTCATAATGAACGAATCTCCTGTGTTTGTTTACTCTAATGGATTGAGATATTCAGTTAACGTAATTTCCACCGAAGTTATATCTCAGAATCTATTACATTTTCTAATGTAACTCATCTCTCAAGCAAACAATTTTTTTGATCGATCTTTCTAAAAATGCAACTTTTATGCCATCTTATTCGAAAAAATAATTTTGAATAAAAATGGCCGCTTGGCATATGGAAAAAAATGGGGTTAGCCCGTATTTGTTTTCCTCAGTCACATGACTTGCGCTTTTATTATATTAGATTACGTATGATAGAATTTAACAGAATAAAGAAAACTCTCATTAATATAAGTTTTGGTTCGATTTTCATAAAATTTGAAATGACTCGACAAAATTCTGCAGCGATTATATATATTAAATTTCAAATCATTCGGTTGGGTAGTTTTTGCGCTGTTATATGCGGACAGATAGACGGACGTATCAGACGACGACTATAGGTGCTACGTATTTATATAATTACGAGCGCACCTAAAAAGCATCATATCAAGAATTAAATTGACGTTTCAAAATCTCATTCGCTTTGCTTTTCCTTTCGAAAATGCATTTATTGTAACGACGTTATGAATATTAGGAAAAAAAAAATTACATCAGGTGAAGCTAAGCTTAAAGTATACATTATTAAGAAAAATATGTTAAACATTTAAAAACAATCAAATTATGTATAAAATTTGTATAAAATTTTAAGTAGCAAAATAATAATATTAATAACAAGTTATATATCTTTTTGAAACTTGCACAAAAATAAATCCCTTATTAGTAGTATTTAAAATAAAATATTTATTAAAAATAAAACAAAATTTCAAGATCTAATTTTCCTTGATATTTCTTCGGCGAAGTCATTTATTATAGTACGGAAATCAATATTATAAATCAATCACATTATCAAGACAAAAATAGATAAACATACTAACGCAAACAACGCATCACATTCTTGAAATTAAATAGGAAAATTATGATATGAATTGAAAATTACATGATCATTTGAAATTGTATACATGAACATTAAATTTTACATCAGTAATATTTACAAAAACACGACTATCAACGGTGAAATAAATAATTCAATACTAAATCGCCTTGAATTTTTTGCAAAATCGTTTATTATAGCACCCTAATATTAACAAATAATTGTTTTTTAATTTGCTAAAATAATTTAACTAACTGACCCGACCGGCGTTGCCAGGGCACATAAAAAAATAGCACGAAGCGCGAAAAAACTACAAATCGTAATATAAAAACGCAAAAAATATAAAAATCACTCCACGAATTCCGAATAAACTTTAATGAAAAGAAAAAAAAATTACTATATTGGGATAGAAGACTGATGCCGGATTCCTTTTACTAATGTGGAAAAATCGCGGCGAATTGCGGAAAAAACAATAAAAGTTGCATACAAAAATCACAGAGAACAAAATATACTATTGGGCTAAGAGATTAAAAAATATATTTTACGAATGTCCAAAAATCGCCGCAAAACGCTAAAAACTCTAAAAATCAAACAAAAGAATTCAAAAATTGCTGAACGAATTCCGAATTAACTTTATTGAAAAGAGGACAAAATTTTCTATATTGGGTTAAAAGATTAAAACCTGATTCCTTTAACTAATGTGGAAAAATTGCCGCGAAACACAAAACCACACTCGCTTTAAAAAAAAAAAACGCAAAGGACAAAATTTACTACTGTATGTTTATACATTCTAACAGTAATTCTTTCCCGAAAGTCAAAAATTGGAGCGAAAAAACGTTAAATATCGCATTGAAAATCGCTGAATACAAAATGTAATATATTGGGCCAAATGTCTGAAACCGAATTCCTTTTATGAATATCAAAAAATCGCCACGAAACGCAAAAAATGCTAAAAAATTGCATTGGAAATCGCAATAAAAATCACAAAAACTTCCAAAATCGTGGAGAACAAAATTTAATATGATACGCTAAAAGTTTGAAACAGAATTTTTTTTACGAATGTCAAAAAATTCAACAAGAAACGCGAAAACTCGAAAAAACTCTAAATTGCATTAAAAATCACTAAAAATTCAAAAATCTCGGGGAACAAAATTCACTACATAAGGCTAAAAGTTTGAAACCGAATTCCTCTTACGAATGTCAATAAATCGCCGCAAAACGATAAAAATTGTAGAGAACAAAATTTACTAATAGTGAACTGAAATATTGTAACAGGGATTATTCACGAATGCCAAAAAATTACCACGGAACGCGAAAAAATACTAATCATCGCTAAAAACTCGAAAATCGTAGCGATCAAAATTTATTATATTAAACTAAAAGTTTGAAACAGAATTATTTTTACGAATGTCAAAAAATCGCCATGGAACGCGGAAAAAGCAATTTGAAAATCACATTAAAAATTCAAAAATTGAGAAGGACAAAATTTACTGTATTATGTTAAAAGTTTTATGTCAAATACCTCTTACGAATATAAAAAAATCACTGCAGAACGCGAAAAATCGCTAAAATAAAAAAATAGAGGAGGACAAAATTTACTATATTAGTCTAAAGATTTGAAACCGAATTCCTTTTAACAACGTCAAAAAATCGCCGCGAAACGGAAAAAAACTCTAAAAATCGTATACAAAAATTCAAAAATCGTTGTACGGATTCCGAATAAGCTTTATTGAAAACGGGACAAACTTTACTATATTGGGCTAAAATTTTACAACCGGAATTCTTTTACTAAGGTAAAAAAATCACCACAAAACAACAACAACAACAAAATAAAAAATGCTAGAAATCTCATAAAAATTGCTAAAAATTAAAAATTCTCACAGGAGCAAATTTACTACAGTTGGCTAAAACATTTTAAAAGGAATTATTTTTCGAATGTAAAAAAATCAGCGCGAAAGACGCTAAAAATCTCAATGAAAATCGCGGAAGACAAAATGTAATATATTAGGCTAAGTATTTGACACCGAATTTCTTTTATGAATGTGAAGAAATCGCCATGAAACGCCAGGAAATGCTAAAAATTATATTGAAAATCGGAAAATTTTCAAAAATCGCGTAGGACAAAATTTACTAAATTAGCAAGAAATCGCAGCAGAACGCGGAAAGACACTGAGAAAATCACATTGAAAATTGCATTAAATACAACTAAAATTTCCAAAATCGCGGAGAACAAAATTTACTATATTAGGCTAAAAGTTTGAATCAGAATTAATTTCTTTAACGAATATTAAAAAATCACCGCGAAACGCAAGAGAAAAAAATTTCGTAAAAAATCACTAATAATTCAAAAATCGCCATGAAGAAAATTTACTAAAGTGGACTAAAGCATTGTAACCGGAATTCTTCACTGTAATTATATGCAACTTCTTTGACTGTAATTGTATGCAATGTACTCCGTATTTTTATTTTAAATAAGAAAAAAAATCCCTTCTCTCTTTTTTTTCTTAAGTTTCGACACATACAATATGCGAGCCAAATGCCGCCCCTCTAGGGGTGCGCCCTGAAGCGGCTGCCTCACTTGCCTCACCCCTGGCGCCGGCCCTGGCGCCAGGTGCCTGCCGAGTGATGAGTCAAGTGCAGGCTAGGACGTGCAGTGAGGTAGTGCTATTCATGATGAGTCATTCGTTTACTAACTGCTCATCAATATCGGACTATCAGAGCAGTTGAGAGTCACATAGTAGTGATAGTACGATAGTTTATTACTTAACCCCCTCGTGACGAGCGTCTTTTATGGAATTTTTAATCTTTTACCACCGGTTTTTCCAAACAGAAATTTTCGCCTAATTGAATCGCAGAAATACTGTCATTAAATAAGGCAAAGCTTACAATAAAAATTAACTGGTGGGAATAATCGAGGATCGAGGATTCTGAGCATCTTATGCGTCACGTATACGTGTCGCTCGTCCCCAAGGGGTTAATCTTACTTTGCTTGCGTTGAGATAATAGTTTATATTATGAAACGATTTCGGCACCAGCCAAGTGGAAATAAAAAAAAAGACAGACTCTAAAAAGAAGAAACTTGGAGGCTGCAAAAAGTTCGAAGAAGTTATCAACATGGCTGGACAGTGGAAACCACTCGACAGAGAATGGTGATAAGAAAGGTATGAATGGATTGCTTTATTCAGTGTGATGTGTAATTCATGTAAAAATAGTACAGTCAAACTTGAATAATTCGAACGTGTATAATTCGAAATCGTGGATAGTTCAAATGTTTCTGTCGGTCCCTTGACATTCTTATAAAACACAATCAGTGGTGGATTAAACACTCAAGAGGCCCCAGGGGCAATTAAATTTTGAGGCCCCTCCAAATATTTTCAGTACCCCTATAGTGTACATTTTTTAGTTTTACAATTAGAATTACTGAAAGTGTACGTTGTTAATTCCATACGATATTATCTCTAATTGGAATATAAAGTTCAAATTATTTTCTATCGCATGCTAATAAAATATTGAAAGTATACTTCCCATTCATTACATTATAATTTTTAGAACTAACAGATCACATTTTTATTTAGCTTTTATTTTGAAAATCACTACGTTCTATTTACTAAACTATCACTTCATTATATCATTCTAAACAAATGTGTTTTTCACAAATATAACTGTAGGATTTTTTCTTATCAATACATATTATTATTTTTTCCCAGTAAAGTTCTTGGTAAATCTTTTAAATAATTACTGAGTTATATCAAAGAAACATTTTAGCAATACAAAATCATATATTTTATTTTTAACTATCAATTATAATTAATCAGTTAAAATTAATTGTAAAAACTAGTAATTAAGAAATAATGCGACAGATTGACTATTTTACATTAGTCGGATTTGAAACATTTTTGAGTCGGCCAATCTTGCCTTTTGCCCCCCCAAAAATTTTCTTTCGCTACGGCCCTGTCAGTGTTTCTGAGTATATTTTTTCGGATGTATAATACTTAGCCGCAGTAATTTGCACTAAAATTTTGTGAAATATTCTTCAAATTCCCTTTTAAGATTTTCCAAAGTCTAGGTTCTTGCTCTATACATACTGAACATAACTGAAGATAAGCAATCATTTTTACATGCTTTGGAATCTAATTATTTTTTTCAAGAGTCATATTTCCCCCTTACAATAGTGTGTTTCTACACAGTAATTATTTCTTTGAAAGCACATCTGACAATCATATAAACAGCATGTTACTACTACATTCATTGCTCACTTAGTCCTTTCTTTTCCTTTTCCGAAAAACCATATCCTATAATTCATCTTCAACAATACTGAAGTACCCTACGATCAAACGCCTAGCTTCAGATTTAAACACGAAGGAGGCTTTTCTTATTCAATTGCAATTCTTGTGTGTAAAGCCTCCCGCCATTTTTAACATGAACTGTCAGACAAAAATTATTTCGAGACACCTAATTACAACATTCGAAATTTCTTTAAGTCCTACCCAATACCGGTTAACTATTTTCTTTTACACGGATTACCCCATTCTGAAACCAGCCGTTATCATATGCACTTCGAACTATTGCTGAACAGTAAAACAACCCAGAGGGGCTTCCTAGTTGCGATCAACTTAACGCACAAACTACAGATTGAATGTTTTGCTATTAAATGAACCATTGGGTAATAGTATATCTGTAGTTATGAGACTACATATAGAGTTAAAGTAATATTTAAAGATATTAGAAAAATTGAAATAGAAAGAAGTAAAAATTTAAAAAAATTATAAAAAATAAGTTAAAAGAAACATAAAATATCTGTTAGGATAGTTTGCTAATAAAATAGTTAAGATACGTTATGATTAAGATGTTAAGAAAGTATAGCTGTAGTTATGTAAACTACTGAGGAAAATTAAAAATAATATTGATGTTCAAAGTTGAGAAAATTTTCAGTACTAATTCAGTTTGTAACAACCAGGGGAAGAGCAGTATAAACAAAAGAAGATGGCGAAAGCCACTGGATACAAACAAAGACACTTTTCAGAGCTATAGATCAGTTTCAACTGACGTCACACCCTAGAAACCACCTTAGCAACCAGATGGGTGTTTATGTTTGCCCCTCAAAGATAGTGGATTGTAATTGGTTGGCTCATAATACAGGCTACAAATCGATGTTTATATTGGTTGGATAAAAATTGGCGGGCTGCTGATCACGTGGTTGAAACTGATCTATCTATATATATATATGGAAAATAAAATATTTAGAGCTGTGGTGATCTCAATTATTCATTATTGCAGTTCAATTCTGGAGCCAGATTGTCAAACTCATTTATTATTATGAACATTTTATCCATAAGTTGGAACAATTTTTAATTAATTTTGCAATGTTTTTAAAATATTGACTGAATTCGTTAAATTTAAGGATTTTCTTCATTTCTTTGAAGGTTTTGAAGATTTCCTGGAAATCTCTGTTACAGTTAACACTAGAAACACTGTTAGTTTGTATGGGTTAATTCTTAGTTGGTGTATTTGATAAATCGTTAGTATTTTCAGAAGTATTTTTGAGAGAAGGGTCCACAGCCGGGACTTCAGGGGATAATGTTAGTATAAAAGAGTTTTTTTTAAATTTTTTTTACATAATTAAAACTAGAAAGAATTTCAGCATGATGTTTGAGTTGTTTTTATGTTTTTCTTTAAGAATTGTTTAGGAGGGGGAGGGGAGGTTCTTTTGCAGTTGAGGAGTTTTAGGGCAACCTCTATTAGTGGCAGGGTGTGGTCCAGAACAGTTTGCAGTTTTGGGGATTATTTTACCAATTTCAGACCAATCTGTGGATCAGTGATCTCCTGCATATATTACGCTTTTTAGGGTGAAACGGCAGATATCGGAAGCGTGCCCAAACCTTTTGCAGCGATAGCACTGTTTTATTGTGTTGGAACCTCTAAATGTCTAATTCGTACAATAACAACACTTATATCACACAATTCTTTAATTTCGTAATTTATTTTCGAATTTGGCACTAGGTAGAAGGTTAGCAACATTTATGGGCATTGCTTTGCCGGTTTCTCGTCTTTTTTTAACCTAACCGCTCTATTTGCAATGGAAGGAGGCCAGTATATGCAGGGATACCTCTAATACAAATTTTACGTGACCGTTTTACGGCAGGACTTAAGGTGTTGGACATTGCTGTCTAGGTATGATTGAGATTTCTGAAATCAAAGTCATTTTTGCAGTGAATTTTTAAGTGTTCATCGCCCATCTGAATTAAAGGTTTTCTTCGTTGAGCTATTTAATTTTATTGGCCAATTTGTGACAGTTGTCTTTTATTTCTATAAGAAAGGGGTGAATCCTATTTTTAGGTTGGGTGAGGGTTCAAGAGCCACCGGCTCTTGAACATCAGCTCCTTTTTCATTAGCTTTCGTTAGCATATTATCTTGTTCCATAGCATTAATTTCTTTATTGTTAACAACTAATAGGAGGAACCTGTTTTTTAAGGAGATAGCTGAATCCACAAGATTCTTTCTTTTACTGGTGTTATTGACTACGAAAGAACAGTCATTTGAGAGCACCACATGCGCGGCTTTAAGTTAGTTACAAAATCTAAGTTACAGTTAAACGTAAATTGTTAAAACATCTTAAATTGCTTAATTTAATGGGGTTAAATGGCTCATTAAACAAGAATGACTATTTTAAATTTACGTTAATATTTTTAGAATTTTTTCATTGTTACCCTAAACAATAACTATCTGGGTATTTTTTGTGTATAACTTTTTATCTTCTTTTTGGAGCAATGAAAACAATTTTGTTTGGTAATAAAAAATGCGCTAATTTATAACACTGACGATATATTTAAATTATTTCCTCAGATTTATCGATTTATTTAAAATATATGTCATTTATAATGGTAATGGCTCGTAAACTTTAATAAAAAAAAAAAGATTTAAAATACTCATTTTTTAAGAATTAAATACGTATTTAAGAATGATTTATACCTGAATTTTACGAATAATTTAAGATACATTATATTTGTCAGAAATATAAATACATTACATGAGGGAGGAAAATTACAAATTGGTGTCAAAAATGTCGCCAAGATAGATAACGAAATTTTCTCATTTGTTTAAATAAAAAGTAATATTATTACTATTTAAAACTTATATAATTTTCATCCATAAAAAATACGTATATCCTTGTGAAATATTATGTTTGAAATACTGATATGCTTCATTTATGGGGCAAAATATCAATCTACAAATCATAATCAAATAATAACACTGCTTTAAGTACGAATGATTATTATTATTTCAAAAGGAAATGAGTTTTTTATATAAATGTAAGGCTTCCCTATAAAAGGTCATGCCTCCTCTGATGTTTCTTAACCCTCTCGTCACTCTGGGCCTCATATGAGGCTCCTACTTCGAATTGCAATATTTGAAAGAAAAAAATATTTTTGTTAATTCCAGCACCTAATAGTGATAGCATATGTCGATACATTTACTATTATGACGTTACTTAAGTTTCAGCATTTAATAATAATAATATTAATAAAAGTTTTATTACTTATTAGTAAACCATTGGCGTTTATTTTAATTTAAACATATGTTTCACTCTTTAAATTTAAATTAGGGACTCCTTTTCCGAATTAGTAATTTGTGATAAAAGATAAAAATATAGTTGTTATACCCTAAAGATAAAAGATAAAAGGGTTTCGTTCATCTCCCTTGTAACGAAACCCACGAAACCCTGTTCGTCACAGAGCCGGCTCTCAGAAACTATATAACTTTCAGAGTTTAAATTTTGTGTACTTATAGCTGAATACCTACTATGAAGCTGAAAATCATAAAATTAAAAAAAAATCGTATTATTTTAATATATAGAGATAAAAAAACCAAAAATCTAACAGCCTTTTCCTATTAAATTTAAACATTTTTCGTTATAGCAGTTGCCAACAATTAAAAATCCACAATAAAATTCTTTCTACAATAATTAATTTTCTATTGAAAGATTTCCACGTGAAAAATGAAATAAAAAGTTTCATCAATTGAAAAAAAGATTAATAGGACGTCATATTGGTAATAAAACGGAAAATTTCAAACATTTCTCAATAATGCAAGGAGTAGGAGTATGTGTAAGTACAGAAAGCAGGTTAATATATGATGTCATTAGAGAATTAAAAAGAAAATTAATCTGATGTCCTATTGGAAGTTTAGTGGACTTTTTCAAATGTTTGAGGATCATACAAAGAGAGTATCAATATGAGTAATAGAGAAAGTAAGTAGATAGGACGTCAGCAAGTGATTATAACGTCATATGAGTTTGAGGCGAGGCTAACGAAAAAGAAAGGCTACCGCGGTGCTTTACGCGTATCGTTTTTTACAGACCGCCGGAGTCACGTGATTCTCAAATGCACCAATGAAGGTGTACGAAAAGAGAATCACGTCACTCTAGCGGTCTGTAAAAAAAATGAATGCACCGCAGTAGCCTGTCTTTTTCGTTAGCCTCGGTTTGAGGAACGTATTGAATCATGATAAAAAACGATTATGGAAATATTGGCATATTTTAACATTTTGTAGGTCTTTATACAACATGTTTAATTTTGATTTTTTTTAAAAATCGCATTTAGTCCACATGACAAATATTATTATGACAGAGTATAATAGCAGGCTTCGCCCACTATCGAGCCAGTTCAGGTATTCAAAAAAACGAGAAAAATAGACCAATATATTTTTACTTTATAAAAAACATGACATTTTTTCTTTTTTTTTTTTTAATGTTGGAAAATCAAATTAATTTGGATTTATTAAAGAAAGGAATATTAAACGAAACCCTTTGTAGAGTTGGCCGAAGAGTCGACTCCTTGCTACTGAATTAACTCGACTCTGAGTCGAACTTTAATTTCAACTCAGAGTGGAATTCAGAGAGGGACTTTCCACTCAAAGCACTCAAAGAGTGGAAAGGAAGAAAACAGTGTGAATGTGCATTACACGTACATGTATGATTAAGAAGATGATTGTATGAATGAAACGGAAGGGAGTGACAGGGAGACGAGGCGAGGCAGCATGGTATTTCGTGAATGATTAGTTATGCTCATGCTGGATGCTGTATAGATGAAATGCGATCAAGAAAAGCAGAACAGATGTTGTCTTTGTATTTTTCTGGGGGGAAAAAAGAAGTTTTGGGAATATTTTAACCCCTTCGACCGATTTTTTTTTTCAATTTTGGGAAAAAATTACTGTTATGCTAACAAAATTAAAAATAGCTATCGGAATCACAGAGGTTATGATCATCACTTTAATGAAAGTATATCATCATAATAATATCATAATACAACATCACTTTAATGAAAGTTAACGAATGCGTTCTTTACCAAAACCTCACAAATGTAGTTATTTTGCGTGTTTTTCATATAACAATAGTCTAAGGAAGAATTTTTGAAGATGTTTGGAAAATGTCGTATTACAACTAAATTAAACAAGCATAAAAATTTAGTAATATTTTTTATCTTTTATCACAAATTACCAATTCGGAAAAGGATTCCCAAATTTTAATTTAAAGAGTGAAACGTATGTTTTAATTAAAAGAAATGCCAACGGCTTGCTAATAATTATGAAAATTATTATTATTATTATTATTACTAAATGCTAAACATAAGTGAAGTCATAATAGGAAATGTAGAGATTCATACTATCACTATTAGGTGCTGGAATTAATAAAAATAATGTTTAAGACAAAATAATACTCAATAAAAGATATGTCCTATTAGTAGGACGTCAGGGCAGAAGGGGTTAAACTGCTTTCCGCTCATGTAATATAGAAAAAACTTTGAAGAAAAAGAAATCAAATTTCACAGTAGTATAGATTATATATATTCTGTTACTCAATTTATTTTATAACCGATGTGCTTTAGATAAAAATGGATATGCTTTATTTAATTGCGTATATATTTTATTTTAATTCATTTTTATAAATGTAAATGTTTGCAGGTGATTTTAAAATGGGCATTTTTTACATATAAATTTAAAAAGTTTAGCTAACCGATTTTTTTAATGTTCCTTATTTAAAGCCAGATTAGAGTTCTGCACGGTTTCCGCGAATTCTATTTAAAATCAACCCGTAATCCGACCGAACCCGAAAAAAAAAATATCCACCCGCAACTCGACCGATCCCGACAAAATAATTTGCGACGACTTGCAATCCGAAATGAAAGGAATGTAAATTATGTTTTAATGCAATTATGAAAAGTAATCTACAGTTATATCTCTAACTAGCTGTTACCCGTGACTTTGTTCACGCAACATTAAAAGAAGAATAAATACATTAATTAAGCAAAATATTTCACTCCCGATAATTAAAAATGTTAATAATTAACTAACTATTTATCACATTTCATACGAGACAATACGGTATTTTTTGTTATAGGGACCTTGACATAACTCAGTCTTTAAAAAAGTGAAATTTTGTGCCAAATAATCGCGAAAATGAAATTGCAACCAATGCAAAAAGGAGGGCCAAATAAAATCGTCGAAATAGACGAATTGGGTAAAAACAAATGTCAATTTTACCTGATAAACAATTTTACTTTTAACACCTTTGTGAAACGTTTTAACAGCCATCCTTAAAAAACAGTAATTGAATATTGTATATGCTTTTTCTTTAAATTCAACTTTGCTTCCTTGGTTTAATGTATAGCTGAAACAAACCTTGTTTTCTAAATGACAGTATGTTGACAGGCAATTTTTATTCTCCAGAATAAATTGATTCATGAAGTTTGAATATGTGAAAATACGTTTTTATTTTTCGCATAATTTACTGAAATCAAGATTTTGTTTTCACCATCTATTCAATGTGAAAATAAATTCTGATTTTCAGTTTTAATGAGAAAATGGTGTAAAAAAATATACTAATCTGTTTTATTTCTCGTTATGGTACTTTTCGGTTAGCCGGGCGCCAGTGATATATATACATGTATAGATATACACACACACATATATACACATATCTACATATACATATATATACGTACATATATATATACATATATGTATGTATATATATACAAATATATGTATATACATATGTATTTATATATGCACATATATCACTGGCGCCCGGCTAACCGAAAAGTACCCTCCTTTTTTATACACAAATATGGAGTACTTTACTTTCTGTTTTTAGAGAAACTTCGTTAAAATTTACAAAAAAAAAAAAAAAAATCTTCGCATCTAATTTAATTTTTTAAATTCTGAGAGTTTGTGTGACATCCTCGGATCAATGATAACAGGTATTAAGCAAATCGCGTTGCGTTCGATAGTCTAGGAGTAGTTGCGAAATACATACACACGGTCAGATTTTAACATAATAGATTCGTGTTCTTTTTTCTTTTCTTAAAATTATGATGTGATTTTTAGCAGAAAACTCATCTGTATACAACGGATACTCATGCTTAATAATCAGTATAGATTAAAAAAAACATTTAAATTTTTCGTTATAAATATGGCATGAAACTCATCTACTCTCTATAGTTACTAATTCTTTTATTATTAATGTAAGGAATTGATTCACACTCATTTTAAAACATATTGGAAAATTCCCGTTTTATTTCAAATATGACGTCTCTTTTTCCCCAGAAAAATTCCTTTTTAATGACATAATTCTTGTTAATTTTCATTTCCAGGCAATTAATTTCAATACTGGCATAGGAGAATTTATGTTACTTTAACGAAATAATATTAAATCTTTAGGTTTTATCAACAAAAATGGAACTATTAACATTCGTCATTCTTTTTAGGTAATCGAGTTATTTCTTTTAGTTTTAAGAAAGAATGAATATAACTATTTCTCGCTATCTATGACATCATTTTCGACATGGATAATTTTGCGGAGCATATTATTGACATTTGCTAACCATTTTCTTTTCAAACTTCTTTTTACTTTTAAAAAATTTAAATAAAAAATACGGTATAGTTATATTAGCCGCCACCTAGCACATTAGCCACTAGCATAGCAGCGCCACCTGTTGGGCTATTTACACCGAAACGTAATTAGCTTCTATTAATATCATGGTCTAAAAGAATCTGAAGTTTGATGAAATTCTGTGCATTAGTTCTTGAGATATAGCTATCGTCAAAAACGTAGCTTAGCAGCACCACCTGTTAGGCGACCAAAAATTAATTAACACCAATTTGTATCAAGTATCTAACTGAATCTACAGTTTTATTAAATTCCGTGCATTAGTTCTTGAGATAGAGCGCCCCACAAAATTTTTGTGACATACACACAGACATTTTCTAAAAACAGTTGAATCGTGTTCAGGACCTTCTAAAACGCATAAATCCGTTGAAAACCGGAAGTAAAAAATTTTCACGAATCCAATATTTTCTTCTTGTAAAGATAGAAGAAAGTATTAAACAGGGTTCATACTCTTTTTCCCCCAAAAAATCCCCTGAGAATCCCCAGATGTATTTTCCAGGATGAATAATTTTCCCATGTTGACAATTAACGACATTTATTAAAACTTAGTAAGTATTAACCACCCCCCCCCCCCCCAAAAAAAAAAAAAAAAAAAAAAAAAACTCATAAGAGGTAATTGCAAAAGTTAAGTTTTTACATCAGAAGGTTAAAAAATAAATATATATTTTTTTGAATGGATGTCGTCGGACATTAGAAGGCGTGGCTAGTTTCTGATTCGATATCTCCCGAGGTTTGAAGGCGTATTATCTTAGTTCGATTGCATTATAACATCACGAAGCATGAGAATAGCAGCGAGTGCCTCATTTCCCAGAGTAGCCGATCGTTTTGCCAAATTTTCCCAGGTTTTTGGCATTTTTTGGAAAATCCCCTGATTTTTAAGACATGAAATTTATCCCCTGATTCCCAGGTTTCCCCTGATGAGTATGAACCCTGTTAAAGAATATATATACAGTCGAAAACATTTAATATGAGCACGGCTAAAATGTTCTATCATAGAACTACCACTGTTAAAACGAGTAATTTGAACGCTGGGACTGGTTAGTCATTTAAACTATATTGCAATTCTCATGCTTTTTACAAGTTACAAAAGCAGAATCATGGCTAATACCAGCAAAAAAATTTTCATTTCAGTGCGATTTTCGGCGAAGATTAAGGTAGGATTAGGAAAGGAAACAATTTTCTTATCGAACACTTTTCTCTCTCAGCAATATTTTTTCTACATTACAATTGTCTGTCAAAATATAATAATATACAAGTTTTAACAGACAGAATTCTAACCTTCAAGGAGACCGTCCACTCAAGAAAATGCAAAGGAATATCATGAGATCTTGAAAAATTTAAAGAAGGGAGAGATAAGAATGTTTCAAATATATCTTCTTAGTAAAATTTACAATTGAGCCAGAGAAAGGAAGGAGCATAGAAGAAAATCTTTCTTTAAATCCCAACTTTGGACCATATTAAACAGTCTTTTCATGTCTCTTGTTGCACTGTTGAGATGAAAAGAATAGGTGAAATTAATAGCTTGAAAATTCCAGAGACTATTGCAATGTTAGCTGACTTTTTCAGAGAAAAAGGGAAGTATTCAGCTGCATTTCTGTACGTCGTTGGAATTGCTTACATGCAATAAGAAAAAGTTCTTTATAGGCCTTAACTTCAGTACTATGACTTTTGTCTAAACAAATGACCCATCTAAAGAAAATGATACTCACAAAGGTATGACAGAATATTTTATGCTAATGTTATGACTTTAAGTTAATTTTAGCATTGAGATAATTAGAACAATTAATAGTAGTAATTAGTTTAATTATTTGTCTGTTTTTAAGATTTTTTTATTGCCTTCTGAGTATTTCAAGGACTTTTGTAATTACCTTGCTTCTCGTATTGAGTTTAACTGTATATACCTATGATTAAGTGTTTTACTATGAAAATACACTCATGTTTGTGAATATTGCAACACCATGAAGGAATTATGCAAATTGAACCAAACTTGCAGGAAGTGTAAAGTGAGGTAAGACATGCAAATGATTAGAATTACAAAGCGATTGTGCATGCATGGAACGAGAACCGGCTCCTTATCAGTCACATATAAAGGATTGTAAAGATGTGTTGAAATAACTGCGTGCAAGTGTTCCTCTATGCAGGATTTCTCTCTCGCTGAATCACAGACGCCTCTCACTTCAATGGGCTCAGCAACACAGCGAATGGCATGTCCAGTGGTAACTGGCAACATTGTTTTTTCCGATGAATTTTGCTACAATCTGGAGTACAATGATGGAAGAGTACGCATCAGACGTTACAGAGGGGAACGTCTACTCCCACAGTGTGTTATGCAGCATTATACCGCACAAATGCCTGGCATCATGGTGTGGGGAGCTATTGGGTATAATTGTTGATCCCATCTAGTGCACATTGCGGGCAACCTCAACAGTAATTGCTACATAAGGGAAATTGTGGAGCCAGAGGTCCTCTCCCTTCTTCAACGCATTCCGGGTGCTGTATTTCAGCAGGATAATGTCCGTGCGCATGTTTCTCAGACTGCACAAGCCTTCTTCAGTGCACAAAATGTTTTGCTTCTCTGGATATGTCTCCCATCGAGTTTTCTGGGATTTCATTGGTCGGCGATTCGCTCGTACAGCTGGTGAGGCACACAGTAAGACTGAACTTTGGCTTTAAGTCGAAGCCATCTGGAATGCCATTTCCCAGGATTACATTCAGAACCTGTATGATTCAATGCCACGATGTGTACAGGCCAGTGGCGCAGCCAGAATTCGGTTCTAGGGGGGGTTTTGAGTTTATAGTAAAGATGGTCGCCGGTTATATGAATCATCGGTTAATGGAATCAGTCTTTTAAATGAATGAAATCATAATGCTTTTCTCCGCAATTACGTTGGTTATGATTCATTTAAACAGCGTTTACAAAATTAGAAGCGCGATAGAATTAAAAATAGCTAAAAGAGGAACCACAACTAATTTATAAAATTTTAAAGATAAATATACGAATCTCCATCATAATCAAGAGGTCGCTGCAACAATACCAACAAATGAAATGTAGTCTTTAAATTTGTGTACAGACCCCCTCAGGGCTCTGAAGTAGCGCGCTACAAGTAGCGAAACTACAGTAGCCGCTACTTTTTCCAGTAGTTTGCAGTGTAGCGCGCTACATTAAAAAAGGTGTAGTGTAGCGAGTAGCGCAATACAAAATATCAGTAGTTTGTAGCGCGCATCGACGCTACTTTCGGAGGGAGGAAAAAAAGGTCCCAATCTTCAAATCACATGATTATAACTCGTTTCTTTCGTGCAAATATGTTCTCTGCAACAATTTGCGAACGTCAGCGACAAATCTCATTTGCAGTGTCATATATTTCTCCATAGACGACGGGCACGGTCATAAATTAGCTGTCATTTTCACAGTTTGGGTGTCAGAAACTTGTGTACTGTTATTTAAATCCATAGAAATCTTCTCAATATAATGTATTTTTATACGACTACGATTTAATTTTCACCAAAATATAGTCGTCTGGCTATGTTAAATCTTTATCTGACTAATTTCTTCTACCTTTTGCCTCCCACCCCCAGCAAGCAAAGAAATGTAAAATCCTTATTAAAAAAAGAAAAAGAATGGATTTATCTAAACATAAATCCTCTAAATTATCCCTAATCTCTCAATTCACACTTCCCCATAGTAGCATACAAAGGAGTTTAAAATATTTTTAAATCTTTATTTTTATACAAAAATAAAATCTTTCACTCATTTGTCTAATGACAACAAATAAAAATTATTTCCTTGTCCCCAAAATTTACGCTTCCCTTTTTGCCCCTCCTTCAGCATACAGTTTCAAATATTTAAAACTCTTTATTTTAAAAAAATGTCCACATTTGTTTCTACCTAATAATAATATATAAGTAACTATCTAAATTGTCCCCTAACTTCCCATAATTTACTCTTCTCCCCCCCCCCCCACAAAAAATTTTAAGTTGTTTTTATTTCTATATAAAAAAAATCTTCTGCACATGTTACGTGTGTCTAGATTTAGAGGTGGCCGCTATTCAGAGATAATATATAAATTTTTCAAATATATAAATTTTAGGAATTAAAAAGTGGCGCTAAATAGAGGTGGCCGCCTTTCGGGAGAAAAACCAGAATGGAGGTCTTATTGTACATAGATTTTTAACCTGAAAAAATATTTTGGACATTCTTTTGAAATTCGGGTCAACCCGACCCCTACCCGCTAGAGTCAAAACCCAACCCGAACTCGAAATAATGAAATTCAACCGGATCCACAGTAAATAAGTGGAAGTCAACCCGATCTGAATCCGACCCACAACAAAAAAAAATCTAGAGCCGGGTCGGGTCGGGTGCGGGTAAATCGACCCGATGCAGGACTCTAAACGGTATAAAACTAAAAATCTAATCTTTAAATGTTTTTTTTTAAATTAGTTGCAATTTCAAAACTTTCATTTATAACGAAATACTATAAGAAGCAAAACGCTAAATAATGGTTTCCTGTCTTCCTGTCGATCACATAGTTTTTTGCCATAACAAAATTAGAAGTATCAAGAATTAGAATTGTAACTATTCAGCAGAAATGTTTCAGCTGTGCAGGAGCATTCGTTATAACCATTATCGTACCAGTAGTTGAAAAAGTATGTTTATATTAACTTCCTGATACGAATTCTAAGATTAACAAAACAGACAGGCACGCATTTTGCTTTTGTGAAACTGTGATCTGCGGTTTATATAGACTTTTAATGTGAAAAAATATTTTGGACATTCTTTTAAAAAACCGGGTCAACCCGAACTCGACCCGCAAGATTCAAAAAGCCAATCCGAACCCGAAAGAATGAAAGCCAACCCGACCCGCAACAAAAAATTTGAAGTCAATCCGACCCGAACCCGAACCGCAACGGGAAAATATAGCCAACCCGAACGGCGGGATGGGTCGGGTTTGGGTAAAAGCGGGTAACCCGTCCCGATGCAGGATTCTAAGCGCTACTGTGCTACATCACACTCATAAATGTGTAAGATTATTACAATTTTTGTTTTCAAATTTCCTCTTTTAAAAAAAATTCCAACATAATTGAAAAGGTTCTATGAATTGTTTGTCTGTCCGTGCTCTAACTCTCATAAATATACTCCGACTGCCATGAAAGTTTTATATGTTATTGAAGTTTACCATAGAATGTTCAGTATTGAAAATGAAATGTGTAGCATTTATATCTCGCTTACAGGGACGTTCAAAAGAATTCTGTTACATTATGGTCTATCGGGAAAAATCGTTTGCGGTGTATTTAATTAGCGATGATTACTAAAGTAGCGAAGTAGTGACTACTTTTGGAAAGTAGTTTGTAGTCGCTACTTTTAAAAATAAGTAGTTGTAGTTGTAGTTAACTACATTTTTTATAAAGTAGTTGTAGTTGTAGTTCGTTACAAACAAAAAGTAGTTTTTCCGAACCCTGGACCCCTTACGAAACAAATGATTCGAAAGAAACACCGATTGCAAAAATCTGCTCATAATCGAAAAATAGCTTTTTATAACTTTAAGTACTTTTTTTAAATTCTTACTTTTGCAAAGATTTTTTTTCTGGGTACGCACATAGCTTGGTCTTAGGTATAACTGAGAGCAAAAAACGCAAAAAAAGCAGCTTGAAACTGAGATAGACTTACAATGTGTATGTTTTTTTTCTCTGGAATTCGATGATCTGTTATTGTTTCGAACGTGGAACAAAGACAGAAATGCAATTAAGAAACAGACCACTGTATACTATATAACTCAAAGCGTCTCTGTGAGAGTATATGACCCATCTTTTACTATAAGACGTCTCGACAACGTGACACAGTCCAAAAATCAAGTTTTGACATAACCTATGCGTGTAATATGCATTTTCACAGTTTTAAGTAGAATTTTCGCCGTTTAATTGAATCCCATTGTTGATTAGAATTCGATTTAAGAAAGCGGTGGATTCTGCCAAGGCGGAAAGGCCAAAAAACTTAATTTTAACTTTAGTTGTTTTGATTCATATAAGCGGCAATTATAGTAATTTTTTTAGCTCTGGGGGGGGGGGGGGGGGTTTAACCCCCAAACCCCCCCCTTGGCTGCGCCACTGGTACAGGCTCTCATAGTTCAGCATAGCGAACACACGAAGTACTAACTTCCGATGTTCTTTTTGTTTTCTAAATTTGATCGTTTATTTGTACCTCTATCAGTAATATGTGGAATGAATTTAATTTATTTCTTACAATTCCTTCATGGTATCACAATTTTCACAAACATGAGAGTATAAAGTTAAGTTCAGGGATGTATATTACAATTGAAGCGATTTCCTTTCAGTGGTAGGAAACACTCTAGGGAACATTTACCTAGGTAACATATTTCACTCTGAAAATAGAACTTTCTGTTTGACATTCTGTAAAAAGAAATGTTTTCCCCAATCAAGTTGAAAAAAAATTTTTTTTTTTTTTTTTTTTAACTTCAGAAATTAAATTTTTGGACAAATCTGATTCCTTTCAGTGGTAGGAAACCTTCTACAGAACATTTACTGAGGTATCATATGTCACTCTGAAAACACAACTTTCTGTTTGATTGTAAAAAGATCAATTTTCGAAATTTGTCTTTGCAGGGGAAAAAAATGTTTTCTCCAATCAAGTTGAAAAAAATTTCACATAAAATGATTTTTCAGAAACCTATTCATATTAAATATGCAAATATTTATGTTATTGTAATCTTGCTTGATGATACCAGCACTTTCAAACTTAGTGACTTCATATTAACAAGTTTCAATTGTACATACTCTGGTGTTTCTTTTTTCTAAATAATTTTTTTACTGTAGCAAATAGCTTTTTAATTCAGGGGCAGAGCTGTCTGAGTTAAATCATATCGATTCATTTAAAAACATTATTAATTTAAAACAAGAACACTTATTTATATATTTTTACATTGTAATTTTTTGGTGAAAATTGTGTTTATTTATTTATTTTTACTATTTATTTATTTATATTTAAAGAAATTAAATTTTTGGACTATTTTGATTCCTTTCAGTGATAGGAAACCTTCTATGGACCATTTACTGAGGTAACATATTTCACTCTGAAAATATAACTTTCTGTTGGACTGTAAAATAATCAATTTTCAAAGTTGATCTTTCCAGGGAAAAAATGTTTTTCTCAATCAAGTGGGAAAAAGTTTTGATTAATGCGATTTTTCAGAAAACTGTTCATGTTAAACATGCAAGTAATTATGTTATTCTAATCTTGTTTGATGAGACCAGCAGTTCATTTCATGCTAAGTGATTTCATGTTAACAAGTTTCAACTGCACATTCACTGATACTTTAAAACTGTTTCTTTTTTAAAGAAATTTTTTATTGTATCAAATAGCTTTTTATTTCAGGAGCACAGTTGGCTAACTCATATCATATTGATTCATTTAAAAAATCATAGATTTAAATCAAAAGTAATTATTTATGTATTTTTTACATTGTGATTTTTTTTGTGTGCGTGTGAAATTTTTTTAAAATAATTTTTTTGGATAAATCAGATTCCTTACATACAGGACTTTCTTTTCGAATCTGACATTGTAAATAACTTTTCATTTGATTAAGAAAAAAAAAAAAAACGCATTTTAATATGAAAGATGATGCTCTTAATAAAGAAGCTTAAAGAGCAATATCTCCAATTTTTACAGCCAATGCTTCCTCAAATGCTGTTTAAAAAGTATTTTCCACTTTCGGATTAGTTTGGCACTTAGAAAGAGATTAAGAAATGAAAAAGCATTTAACTTGTGTATTTGTTTTTGTTTAGACAAGTAAATAAGAACTAAAAAAATGTAATTTTTCAACTACAGATATAAAAATTACTTCTTATTTAATCCTTTTTTTTTCCCATTGGTATTGACACTTGATTGGATACTTTAAGGCTGGTTCTTTTTTCCCAAAGAAATTTTTTATTATATCAAATAGCTTTTTAATTCAGAGGCAGAGTTGGCTAACTTATCATATCGATTCACATAAAAACATCATTGATTTAAATCAAAAGTCTTTATAGATATACTTTTTACATTGTCATTTTTTGTGAAAATTTTGTTTAAATTTTACTTCAATAATGAAATTTTTGAACAAATTAGATTCCTTTCAGTTTTTTTTTTTTTTTTTAAATCTGATGTTGTAAAGAAGTTTTCTTTATTTGACTCACACAAAAACACATTTTAATATGAAAAATGGTGTTCATAATAAAAAGTCTAAAAGAGCAATATCTCCAATTTTTACAGCCATTGCTTCCTCAGCTGTTGTTGAAAGTGTATTTTCCACCTTTGGATTAGCTTAGCCAGCATTTAGAATGAGGTTGAGAAATGAAAAAGCATCTAACTTGTGTTTTTGTTGAGTAGACTAAAGAAGAAGGAAGATGTAACTTTACAACTACAGATTCAAAAGTTACATCTTATTCTTTCTAACTTAAGTCTTTTTTTTTTTTCCATTGGCATTACATTTTTTTTTTCTTTGCCAGAAATTCATCTAAAAATTTTAGAGGTGGATTTTTTTTTGGTGTGGTGAACATCCCCCCCCCCCCCCTACTGAATCAATAAATGTATTATCAGTTACACAGAATGATGTGTCTATTTAAATATTAGTGCTTGAAAAACTGATTTGATATATAGAATTATGTATGTAAATAATGAAGAACTCACACTGCTAAAATGCAACTTAGAATGCTTTTTATTAGTTTGTTTAACCTTTTAATGTTTTAAGATGTAAGTTTGATATTAATTGATAGGGATTTATTTGCCATTGCAAGTTAAAAGAGTTTTCTTGGATAAAAAAGTTCATAATTTCATATATTTAATATACAATTTATCATATGCAAAAAATAACACCACGTATTATAAATCAGAAGAGTAATAAAAACACAACCCTTTAAAAGTCCAAACTGTGTTTTTCCATCACGTAAATTTTGAATTCAAAGGCTGAATTAACAAAAATTTTACATTAATGTTAATTTTTTTCTGTGCATAGGAAATATAGATATGTAAGGTTATTAAATATAAATCATCATGCCAATTCTTTTCATATCTATTATTTTATGGGTTGTTAAACATAGGTGAAAAATTCCGCTGAACGCTTAAAGGGTTAATAATTAATCATAATAAGTTTAATCACAACTTAAATAATATCATCTGAAACTTTTAACTAATAAATTTTGTTTAAGAGAGAAAAAAATACATTGATTTTTTTTTTTTTTAATCTAGATTTTTTTTCAACCCTGTTCAAGAGTATGCAGTGTGCACCATTGTTAAGGTGTTAGTATCCAGTTAGCAGTAAGCTGTTGAGCAAGTTAGCAAAAGTTTCAGGTGCAGTTCCAGAAAATCCATTCATAAAGTGAGTACAGAACTAACTACACATTCCAAAATCAACAGTTCACAATATTTTGCATAAGTAAAGCTTGAAATTCAAGTACTGTAAAAGATAAATGTAAACAATTACAATCTGCGATACAATTTCGGTTTAGATGTGCTGAATAGAAATGAAGACAATAGATACTTTCTCAGAAATGTAATTTTTAGTGATGAATCGACATTTCATGTTTCAGGCACCATGAATCATCACAAATATCCCTTGAAACACCTCATGCTACTGCTTAACTGGAACATGATAGAGCTGTACAAGGTGACATCACGAACAGGTTTTTGCTGCTGCTGTAGGACAGCTATCGCTACCTTAATCAATGCTTTTTCTATTTGTTCTCTTTTTTCATTGTTCTCCGGTAAAAGTCACGTGATGTGAACTACTCTATTTTGCAAAGTTAATGTGTGGTGCCCCCTATCACAAAGAGAAGTTTATTGGTTCATTCTTCTTCTGTGAGAAATCCATAGGTGGTAACATCACTTGGATGTGTCAGAAAATTTTGCTACGCCCCAGACCAAAAGACATGACAAGATCATTTTCCAGCAAGATGTGTGTACTGTCCACATTGGTCTAATATTACCTAGATGAGCATTTCCACAACAGAGGGATTGGCTATGGCGGTCCAATACATTGGGCTCCTTGATCTCCAGATTTAAGCGCTCATGTGAAAGATTGTGTGCATCAGACACCTTGTACTAATTTGTAAGAACTGAAGCAGCAGCATATTGCAGCTGCTATTTAAGGCGGTATTAAAAAAAAATATTTTTCCACGCTCAGCAACTCAAAATTTTGAGACACATTTTTAAAAATAAAAACATGAAACTTGGCGGCGTGATTTATGAAGAGATTTATAAGGGACCCATGGTTTTTTTTTTGTTCAATTGATTAGAAATTGATTTACAAACAATTATTTTCATAGTACAATAATTTTTTTTTTGTTTCCAGTGCTATCGCTTCCTGAAATTCGGTTCAAAATGTCCACTTTGACAGTATTTTTAAAAATATATTCTGCCTTTATCAAAAAATCGAGACAATATGGACATTATAAAGTTTCTGAATAAGAGAACGTGCCAATTGAATGCATTTTAGAGCAAAAATAAATTTAAAAATGTGTCTCAAAATAAGCAGTTTGGATTTGAATACACCCTTAATCCATAACTCATGAGATACTTGCCAATACACAGAATGAACAAGAATATTGTTTGGACATACTATGTATGATCAAGGGATCTCACATTAAGATGTATTAAATTCTTGTATTTCTACAACATCTAGTTTTTCTTTTACATAGTTATATATAATGTTTCTCTGACATCCTGTATACATATGTATTAAATATTGATATTTTATCCAATAATGTAGCTACAATTCAGTAGCATTTACAATGTTTGGGGAAAGACATAAAAGAGTAAAAATTAAAATAAACATTTATTTACTTAACAATTTTATACAAATAATATGTGAATATAGTGTAAGTAAACATATTTCCAGCATCATTGAAGCTAATAAGCGAAACGGTGTACAGGTATAAATAATTTTGCGTAGATTATAAAATCAGTGTGTACAGTCAGTCTGGTTTATTTTTTAAAGTAGCACCCAGGACGATGCAATTCTATGACTGCCTTAGTTTAGCTAATCTTTGGCTTAATTCATCCTAAAGAGAGAGGAAATAAAAACAGATAAATATGGCTCAGGCATTTATATTTATTTTCAATGACAAAGTTCTTAATTTTAAATCAAATTGCCAACCACATGGCAACAACAAAAAAAGCACATAAAAGATAAATTGCAGATAAAAAAATCACCATAAATATGATTATCTACAATGAAAAAAGGGCAACTAATTGAAAAAAAAAAAAAAGTTTTTTTTTTTTCAGAGTTGCCAAGTTCTAAACAGTATAAATCAGGAGATTTTTAAAAAGAAATTTTTTTGTTTTTAAATGTAAAAATTAAATAATAATAATTTAATTCATTGTAAATAATATTACAACTGTGTATATTTAATAAATTTTAAAATGATTTAAATTAAAGGCTTTAAAATGCTTTTGCATTAAGCAAATGTCATAAAATATTTTAAAACAATTTAAAATTCATTATAAATACCATAAATGGATTTTGCCTTCTACATGAATATACAATAAAAATATACAATGATGAAGATATGAATGATAATTCTTTATTAATAAAGAAATTGCTAATAACAAAAATAAAACAATACAGGATCATTACATTAAAAAAAAAAAAAAAATGAATTTACAGCTTGCTACATAAAGTTAAAATTTATTCATTATAGAAAATAAAAATTGAAAATTTCCTCATAACAAGAGTCACAAAGTATTAAAACCTGAACATCTATTATATCAAATAGCAATAATCAAGGACATTATAATCATCAGGATAATCATCTCCGTCCTTGACAATTATAATTGTCTGTGATGTTTCTAGCATATTTAAATATAAAACAAGAATAAGAAAAATTGTGTTAGAAAATCAGAAGAAATCAAGCAAAAATCATGAGTATGGAAAATCAAGCAAAAATCAGCAGTTTCCTGCAAAAATCAGGAGACTTGGCTAGTCTGCTTTTTAATATACATATACACCCCTAAAGCAGAATATTTTGCAATGTTCTGCAACGAACCTTCATCTGATCAAAAATGTTCTGCGGGAATGAAAAGTAAAGCACAGGGAGATTTTCTTGTATGTAGGAGTGCTATTTCACATTGTATAGAAATGCTAAAGACAATTCGTAAAACGCTAACACACACACAAACCAGGGGTGATTGTGACACAAGGTAAAAAACCCTGAAAATTATTGACACACAGGTGAAAAATCCTGAAAATTACCGATGCAAAATACTGATATCCATTTACACCATAACTTATTATATAACTGTATGAAACTCAAATAACATAAGAATACCGTAATTACTGCAGGTTTTTGTAATGTAAGTTGTAAAACATAATTTGATAAACTTACCTTATTTGCACTGAAAATTGAATGACTTCATTAAATGATGAATGAACATTGTCTTGCTAAATATGATATGGAAAGTTGTCTTTTTATTTTTTTATCATTGAAGAAATTTATTCCAAATATTCATAAAACAAACAGGGTGTCTATTCCAGATCAGCAACAAATTTCCCTGACTTTTCCAAGTTTTCCATACCAATAAAAAAAAAAAAAATCCAGCTATCTAGATTTTGTGATGTTACACACAAAAGAATCTTAAAAGTTGTGAATTTGAGAGTGGAACTTTTACAACTGATTCTGGGGCACAAATTACTGATTTGTTACATTTTTTTTTGCAAAATTTACAAATTGTTGAACATTTTACATCCTAAACATTTTGCAGATACACACTTTTAGACGACGAAATTTGCCGTTTTTTCGAAATACTTCGGCGAAATTTGCTGTTTTTTCGAGATCATTCGACGAAATTTACCGTTTTTTGACGATCCTTTGACGAAGTTGGTGGTTTCACCGTAACCCTTCGGCAAAATTCACATTTTTCCGTGTATTTCAACAAAACTCATGTTTTTTTGACGGCCTTATGACGAAATTAATGTTTTTTTCACGGCCTTTTGATTAAATTTGCGTTTTTTTCGCGATCTGTCAACGAAATTAGACATTTTTCGCGATCTTTAAATGAATTTCGCGGTTTTTCGATGAAATTCACCGTTTTTTTAAACGATCCTTCGATGAAGTTTGACGTTTTTTCGCGTAATTTACCCGCTATAGCGCGTCCGCGGCATAGCTGTATGTTTTTAGTCTGCAGGTGCCCTAAAAAGTATGCGACGTCCGTCGCAGCGTAGCGTACATTCTGCCACAGGGACCGTAAAATTATCCCATAAATATAGAATCTTAATTGTATGTTAAGAAAAATCTGAATTTTTTTAGATATTGAGTCAGGCGTGGTTTAATGGATTTTCCACAGGCCGGGCCTGTTTTCACTGAATTTTGTACGGGCCGGGAAAAGGTAGCTTTCGTTCGGCCCGGCCCCGGAAATTCCGGCTCGTGCAGACCCTAATCTACAGTCTACTTATTTTTTTTCTTCTTTTCAAATTATACTCTACCGAGAGCCATTTTGCCATAGAAAAGCGCAAATTTCGAGGGGAAGGGTATTGAATGAAGCCTTACGAAAAATATGCACTCATTGACATCTGGTGCAGCCCATAACAGAATTTGGGGAGGATCAGCATTGTTAAACGAAAGGGAGGGGGGGGGAGGAGATGAAGATTCATACTCAGGTATCTTTTAAAAGACTGGTTTTTGTCTCCTGGTTAAGGGTAGGACAAAGAATATCTTTCGGTATCAGTATTCTCGTTTATATTCTTTGGTTAAAACAAGACAAGGGGTTAGGAAAACGCAGGACAGAGGGTTGGCTAGTTTCACTCCGATCAGGCTCTGGGTAAGGGTTGCCGTAACTGAAACGTTTATCGCTGATTTGGCGAATGTTTTTAATTTTGCGGTTTTTCGCCGCTTTTTTTAACGATCGTTCGACGAAGTTTACCGTTTTTTCGCGTAATATTTTCGTGCTATAGTGCGTCTGCGGCATCGCTGTATGTTTTTAGTCTGCAGGTGCCCTTTAACAAGTCTGCGACGCCCGTCGCATACATTGTTTTTGCAACATATTTTCAATTTCGATTCGTTTTTTCCACTAAACAGGATGATTTTATGACCCCGGAAGAGCCGAAAGAAAATCCCGGAAGGGTCGACGGAAAAACCCGGAAACCTGTGGTAGCCCCGGAGCACAATCACCCCTGACAAACCAAAGAAATGACGAATTTCACGATTTTACTTGGATCGAATGATGAATTTCGCGGGGGTTTTTTCGTAATCGTTTGACGATTTTTGCAATATTTTTGAGATTTTTCTCTCGGGTAACTTTCTCTCCATGATCGACTGACAAATTCCGTGAGCTTTTTCATGACCAATTGATGAATTTCCCAATATTTTTCAATGAACGATCGAAGAAGTTTTTCCAGTGACTGATAGATGAATTTAGCACTTTTCCCAATGAATGAATGAATGAATGAACGGTGAATTTTGTTGAAAATGAGAATTTGAAATGTTCTGCAGAGAAATTCATTGTTCTGTGACGTACGTCGCACTTTTAAGCATATTCTGCTTTGGGGATATACACACACAACAATGTTAAAAACTTTAGATTTTAACTGATATAAGTGAGAACTGTAAAAATGAAAAAGTGAGAACAGTGAACACTGTAAAAATAAATACTTAGAATTTCATTATGGAAATTTTTATGTCAAATATTAAGCTTTTTTTAAACAATAATTTGATAAAACCAGCAAGTTTTGCCTTGTTTAAAAAAGGCTTCATTGAATTATTGTTCAGAAAAAATTGGCAGGAAATTTTGTTTTTACTAGAATAACAGGACCATAGCGAGGGGGAAAAAATAATAAAATAAGGTTTTGATTGAGGGATTTAGAGGATAGTTTGGGAACAGATATCCCTCCCTCTCCAATTCCCCCCGTCCCCACCTGAGGTACTTTGTGCTTACCCTCTAGTCTAGAAGTGCTATCCCCCCTGCAGATGAAGTAAGTGAATTTACCCTCCCAGGAAAAATGTCTGAATTACACTGGGTCCTGGTTCCATAGGCCCTTCCAATAACTCTAATAAAACACTAGGGGCTCCCCAATTTCATATTGGGTCCCAACAAACTCTGAAGTTAAAATGCTAACAAATCCCCTCTTTTGTTAGGTTTGATCACTTATTTAGAAAATGCCTACACTTCTGTTTTGATAACAATACAGAAAAATTTTTCACATGTTGCATTGTTAGTGCAGCATTTTAAGAATGGTTAATACAAATTTTGATATATTGTTATATTTAAGAATTTTACTAGCATTTTCCTATTTGCTAATAGGCTCTGTTGAATATCAAGGTTTTTATTTTCAACTTTTTAATTTTATTTAACTTTCACATTTGGAATTTGTCAGTAGAAACATTAGAATGAACTTACAAAAATGGGGGACTTGAAAATCTTTTTCATAAATTATAGAAAAACATCTTGAAATTAACATTTAAATACATAAAGACAATAAAATACCACTAATATTTGTAAGGGGAGGGGAGAAGGTAAATATACTGCAAACAATATAATGTCAGAGCCAAGGAAAAAATTAAGAGTGTTGGCATCTCAGATAATAAGTTCAAAACAAATGTTCAGTGCAATTATTTTTTCATTTTATGATTTAGTTGCTCTGTTTGACAACAGATGGTGCCACTATGCAATTAAAAAAATATTTTTATTCAGAATTCTGACAGATCAGTTGAGTTTGAGTTGGATAGTAGAAACGCTTGCAAGGCAAAAATTGTCCTTGTTTTCTTATTATGTTATATTGTGCTTTGCCCGTGTCCTGTTGGCTGGAGACTTTGCAATTTATTTTATAATTTAGTTTAAAGCTTTCATGTAAGATGAAAGCATTTGAAATAAGTATATTCCTAAGAATATTTTTGAATTAGTAAATAGATGTGAAACCAGAACTTCCATTGTATTTGTTTTGCCAAATTCATATTTTTTTGTGTTTGTGAAAATAAATAAGAAAAACAAGAAAGATTCCTTTCTTTTAAACTACAACAAAAGAGCAATGATTTTTTCCGACATAGTTTGCAAGCATTTTGAAATTTTTTTCTGCATTTCAACTTTGCATATTTTATGTTCTAACCCCCTCTCTATCAAAATTTCCACAACCCCTTTGACTACCAAAACACATTAAAGTTTTAAATCCTTAAAATTATTAAATTAAATTAAATTTTCTGCCCTATTTGTTACCTTATAGTACCAATACTAATTTTTAAAAAAATCAATCATCTAAATCAGACCAAAAGAACTTCAGTAATCAGGAATGCACTTCAGCTGGTGGAAACAGTGAAGAGCATCAGTATTCACATGACTGGGAACATATAGTAATAATTAACTCACTATATAAATACACGCACATCTACACAATAGATATACATCTCACAGCAGTAGCCACAAATCCCTCTACGATGTAGGAGTCTTATGTAAAGATAAATTGCAGAAAAATACATAAATGACAGTGAATTTAGCATTACATGTTTCTGACAAGAGAAACACTTTTGTTGAAGCTCGCACCTAGCATTGACACCTGGTGTATTTTATAGCCCTATAGACCAAAGTTAGAGAACTGATAAAATTTGTCTGCAAAAAATTGTATTTACTGATATAGCAGCATAACTGTCTTAAAATACAACTTTTGAGTTGAAGTTTTTTTTTTTTAAAGTACTTTAAAATATAAATTAGTTAATAATAAGTAAAAAATATTGAAAAAAGTTTAAACATTTCTTCTAGAACTATGAATTTTATTTTGAAATAAAACATTATAATTGCATTTTTGGCAGTGTGAAATTAGCTTTATTCATTACCGTAGAATTTTTTTGGCAACATTGTCTGAATGTCACAGTTGTCTGCTGTATGAGAGTAGGGGTTTGGATTCGTTGTATCCTATTTGGCGACCTAACTCGCTTTTGATGTGAAATTAACAATTAAAAATTCATTACTTTAAAATTAAATGAAAAAAAGTATATATATAATTTAAGCAGACAAATTTTATCGGTTCTCTAACTTTGGGCTATAGGGCTATAAAATACACCAGATCTTAATGCTAGGTGCGAGCTTTACCAAAAGAGACTCAATCTCAAAAATTTTTGCAGGTAAGGAACCAAAATTCTTAATGTTGCCTGTAATAAAAAACATATAAACATTAGTGATTTCAAAGCAAAGTAATCTTTTAAAAAGGATTGCTACTTAAAAAAATGCCCAGTGGCAGAAACACTGTGACATAGTGGCGGACAAAGAAAATCTCTTGTGGACAATTTTTGTCTGCACTTATGCAATCAATTTAAAACATTGTCCACAATTTTTGGACAGTTTTTGTCTGCCCTAATATTCTTTTTTTTTTTTTTTTTTAATTGTCCAAAACTTTCGGACTTTTTTTTTCCTGCGACAGTACACAGCCTTACGCACCTGTTCTTCTGTTACTGAGATGCAACAGGAAATGCTGTTTTTCTATAAAATGCAAAGAAGCAGGCATTTATCACACACACGCCAAATCCCTGATGTTCATTCCTGTTTTCTCCTGCACCTTCTGACTACGCAGGAAAGAATATGAGCTCTGTGTTCTGCGGCTGCTAAAAGCAACTCTCATTGCATTGAAACACGCATACAGTCAAACCCCGATTTAGTGCCATCTCGAAATAGCGCCAATTCCGTTTAACCGCCAATTGCGTCTATGAACAAATCTGCCAAATAGGATTTTCAATGTAATGTATCCGTTAAATCGCCAACTCGATATACCCCCCAAAAAAAATGTCTAGAAATTACTGTATTTTCTTTGCATATCTTTCTTTTTTAAATTTTTTGTTAGAATTTCAAAGGACACTTCCTTTTCATGTGTCTAGATGTTTTCAAGCTCAATTCAAACTTTATTGAATAGCAAAGAATTTATATTGTTCTCAACACCTGCCAAAATGCACCTGCTACCCATTCTACTTGTCATTGGGAGAAGAAAAATAACGCGCACTGAGTGCCGAGCAAGTAAAACTTCTGATTCAGACTGGCGAGTCACGTGATCCGATCCGCTTCTGGAGCGGGGAGAAAACAAGGCATGGCACGCCATTGGCTGAAAGGGTCTCTCCTCTCTCTCAGGTGAGAACAATGTAAAAAATAACTTCTCCCTGTACTTTATGTCGATTTCTTTGAAAGAAAACGGTGTGCAGTGCAAAATCTCTCATTCAAAATTTTGGTCGGACGTTGATTGAAACATCGAAGAATTCACCAGCTAAATATGTAAAATATCATTCTGTCTCTTTATTTTAACTCATTATGGCGAAAAGAGCAGTTTTATCAATTTCAGAAAAGCGGAAAATTTGTGAATATACAGAAAGAAATGGGAATGTATCGCAGCAACACATCTCCAATCATTTTTCTACACTCTGGAAAAAGCCTGTTAGCAGGCGCTGCATCGGAGACATTTTGATGAATACAGAAAAATGGATTAACACCAACGAACTGCAATCATCTGTAAAAAGACTGAAAACAGCGAAACATGAAGACTTAGAGGATGCCCTTTGCACATGGATACAACAAATGAGTGCTAAAAATGCCACTATCAACGGAGATGTCATCAGAGAGCAGGCAAAAGTTCTTGGCCAGCAAATGAATATTACAGATTTCGAATACAGTAGTGGCTGGTTGAACAGATTTAAAAAGCGACGAGGATTCTCTCAGTACATACGAAGTGGTGAAACTGCAGGTGTTGATGAAGATATTGTGTCAAATGGTCGCAAAAAACTGAGTGCGCTGATTTTAGAATATAAACAAGAGGACGTTTACAATATGAATGAAAGTGGCCTTTTTCTACCGCTTGCAGCCAGATAAAACAATTTCGAGTAGGCCTGCTAAAGGATTAAAAAAAAAAAAAGATCGTGTGTCTCTTGTGTTCTGTACGAATAGTGATGGATCTGATAAAAGAACTATGACAGTGATTGGAAAATCAGCTAAGCCACGATGTTTTAAAAATTTTAATCCTGCTCTTTATGTAGATTATGAGAATAATAACAAAGCGTGGATGACTTCAGCATTATTTCAAAAATGGTTAGCGAATTTCAACATAGAAATGAAAAGAAGCAAACGCCATATTTTATTGATTTTGGATAATGCCCCTTGTCACAAAGCATATCCAATGAGTAATATCCGCATTGAATTTTTACCTCCTGACTGTACTGGATTTTTGCAACCTTTGGATGCTGGTATAATAAACTCATTCAAAGCTCATTATCGAAAGTATCACGTCCGCCATATCATTGAAAAAATCAGTAAAGATGATTTTTCTCCAATCCTTTTACATGATGCTATTCGCATGATAAAAAAAGCATGGGATGAAATTTCATCAGAAACTATTGTTAACTGCTGGAAACATACTGGATTGATTAAACCTGAAGGATCTACTAAAAAACAAAACAGTACAGCACTTCAGGAACTACAAGACGAAATACACAAATTAACAGAAATTGAGTATCCTCTATCGGCAATTGAGTACATTAATATAGACAAAAGTGTTTCAACATTTGAAGATTTGACAATCGAAGAAATTGTTGCCAATCAAAATGAAAATGAAAATTCATCTGACAGCGAAGCTGAAGAAGCTGAAACGCCGCATGTTACATCTGATGAAGTTAAAAATTGCATTGGGAAAATAAGAATTTTCTTAGAAAAACATGCAACTGATAAAAAAATGATGAACAATCTTTTAGTTGTAGAAAAAGATATTGAAAAAATCAATATTGAAAGGAAAACTCAAACTAGCATATTAAAATATTTTCCTTAAAAGATAATTAAAGTAAAATAATTCAGTGTGATATTTAATGTATGTGTGTGTCTGTTATGTGCATAAATATCTACTTTATCTAAAATTGACTATATAAAGAGGTAAGTGCATGTTAATTTCATACATTAATTGGATAATTTTGAATCATGTAGCATTAATTATAGTATGTATATTAATTATATTATATTAATTTATACTATTATAATATACTATATACCATTGGATAATTTAATAAAAAGCCATTTATGGAGTAATGGTAGTTCGCTATGATTAATTCAATACTAAACAAATGTAATATGAAAAACGTGGTCTATGATTAGGCCTATTAAGAACCACGTGGAATGGCCAATGTGATCTTAAAGTTACGAAACAGTTCCGAGAGTACGCAATAACTCAGGTGAAACTCGCTGTCATCATTCTCAGAAGGTGATGGTGCATTTCCTTAGAATACCCTCAGCAAAATGTAATATATTAAAAGACCTTACCGTTACTGGTGATGAAGCTCGGACCGACAAATCAGTGACTCTTACTCAGAGGTATCAATAGAAAACACACAGAAGACTGCACATAAAAAAAAACACACTCGCGATATCTAAAAGAACTCACAACAACATTCTGTGCTTTAGTTTATCTTTTAATCGAATCTAGATGCAAAAGGGGAACGGCTGGTGACACGTTCCATCTCCCGAAACAGAGATAAGGACGAAGGGGAAAAGCGCACACACGACTCTCAACTGACCAGAAGCAACTGAAGATTCAATTCAAGGCGCGCGCGCTGGTCGGAGATTGGCGGCGAAAAACTCGTTTGACAGGAGTACGAACGCCAAAACGGGAGCCCGTGTGAGCGCCAAAGGGCGAAATACCGGTTCAGCTGGCCGGCGCTGACTGCAGCGCGCGCCAAGCGATATGCCGGGAAGAAGGGCGATGGAATGCCGATCTTTCTTCAATGGCGATCTACCGGCGGCGCGGTGAATCGAAATTAAAATAGATAATAATTAAGAATTTATCGGGGGGAGATCAAAATACGAAGTAGTTAGCGTAGAGCGACAAACGAGGTGTCGAAATAAAGGGAATTTTAAATGCAGAACGATTAAGCTAAAGGGGAAAATGCAATTTAAAGGGAAAATTAATCAAATATTAAAGTTAGATTTTGAGCAAGGAGTGAGCCACGTGTAAACATCGATCGTAATGAGAATGTTACATCCGTTATGTGACAGCATTACTGATATTTATTTTTATAATAATAATAATATTAGTATAATAGTATGAAAATTAATTTTTATTGTATTTTAATTCGATATACCGCCAAAAATTTCTTGAATGGATAATGGCGGTATAACGAGGTTTGACTGTACTCAGAATGGCGTTCAGGACAAGGGTAATTCTATTCCGAAATTTTTTTAAAAATCAGTAACCAGTCCGAAAATTCGGGCATTAAAAAAATCTCAAGGAAAAAAAAATCTTGGATGTAAAACAATCTTCTTAGTATAAAACCCTCTTAATGGATATTAACCACGAGTGAATGGTGTTTCTGTGAATATTTATATCAGGAATCTTTTTTTTTTTTTTTTCACGAATTGCGTGCGAAAAAGGAAAGTTCCACATAATAAAAGAGGCTGTGCGATATTTCTCACCCCTTCAAATTCTTTCACAGACCTATGATTCTTTTGCAAGTATTTTTTAATTTTCTTGGAAGTTTACGATTTTTTTTTCTTTTGCAGAATTTTGCAAGATCAATTCATGAATCAGTTGCCGAAAAGATTGAATTTCTGCAAACTACCGTTGAAAAGTATGTGAATTTCATCAAAGATCTCAGAAACAAATAGCTATTTTCTTCAATTGGTCATTGAAAAATATCACAAATTTTGTCGAAAGATTGAAGAAAAAAAATCACGAATTTCGATAAACGATCGAGGATAAATGTTGCGAATTTCATCAACAGATCGTGGAAACAAATTGTGAATTTAGTCAACCGATCACAAACTTCGACAAAAGGTCGCGGAAAGAAAATCAATTTAGTCAATTGATCACAGAAAAAAAAATCAGTTCCATCAAAGGATCGTGAAAAAAAAAAAAAAAAAAAATTCGAATTTTGTCAAAGGATCACAATAAAAGCATGCGAATTTCGTGGTTTTTCTGCTCCCAATCAACGAAATTAATGTTTTTTATGCGCCTGATCGATGAAATTCATGATTTTTACGCTCCCGAATGACAAAATTTGCTATTTTTTCCGAATCTAATTGACAAAATACACAATTCCGGAATTTCTTGATATGTTGGTCACCTTTGGCCTGCTTGCCACAGGTTGTGCAAGTGTAATGTAAATCATGTTATGGGTTATTATTTAGTGTATAAACATACCAATTTTATTATTGTCAGATTTTAATTCTAGACAAATATTTTTTTTTAAAAAAGGTACTTATGTAGTTAGCTACACAAGTACCTAAGCTTAGTGGGACTTATGTAGTTAGCTTATTTTAAAATTTAAAATAGATTGTAAATTAATATCTCAAGTTTATTCAAAAGAATATGAATTAAAATATTTTTATTTAGTACATAAATTACTTGTTTACTGTAAACTCATTATATATATATATATATTTTTTTTTTTTTTAAATTAAATTTTCAGTGACATAAGTGTACTTACTGGCTACTAAAGAAATTATTCTCACTAGCCAGTAACTGGCTACTAAAAAAAAAAAATCAACTTACCGACCTGTGGCTACTAAGCAAAATTGCTTATTTTCACCTTTAATATCTGGATCATTCAAGGTCACTACTTATCAGCAGTAGCAAAATAATTAGACGAAACTGTGATTCACTTTTTGAAAAACTGCAGAACTTTAATGTAAAGGACAAAACAGAAATTTTTTTTTTAGTGATCAATGGCCAGTAGTAGCAATTTTATTAGAAACCACTTTTTTTTTTTTTTCTAATTTAAAAGTGTTCAACAATAAACTTTTGTTAATTTATTTATGAGTATTAATCTAAAATTAAATAAATAAATATGTTAATATTAATATATTGCAACCAGCAAATCATTGATAACATGCAAGAAAATTTTACTCTCTCTATGTATAAAAGGTGGCCACTGGGAGATAATTTTTTAACAGTCACTTTTTTCATTTAGTGGTCTGGTGTCTGGCACTAATTTTGCCCTTTACTTTAATGTATGACCAATTTTTGACAATAGCACATGTATTGGTGGTAGTTGAGAATAAACTGAATAAAGTGGTAAATTTCAAAGTTTTATAAATATAATTTCATTGCATGGGCATTGTGGAATTATTTAAATACCTCTTTACATTCTCTTATCTCTCCTTCATAACAATACTAAGCACTATTAACACTAAAACATGGTGCTACACTAACACACACGTGCCATCTATGGTAGGTTTAAGGGTCTCTGCCATAAAAACTGATTATGAAAAGGCTTTGAAAGTCAAAGTTTGAAAACCAATGTTTCAGAAAACAGTTTTTAAACACACAAATAAAATCTAGGAAATACACACAATGTGACATTACTTATAAGAACAGAACAATAAGCTTAAAAAAGCAACTACAAATGAATGCACTGAAACATTTAGGCATAATAATTCTAATATATAACATGCATATAAAAGTCAGATTTTTTTTTACATACCTGTTCTGCAGATGCAGCTGTTGATGCTATTGTTCCAGTTTCTCCAGCAGGGAGTTCCATATTTAACTCAAGTCTAAAAGGGGGAAAAAGTGCATAATTAAAAATAAACCCAGATCAATAACTGAAAAGTAAAAATTACAACAATTGCAATCAATATACACTAATTCAGAATTGCATTTACAAGGGTCAATTAGAATTCAAACAATAATATTTTTGTTGTTTGTTTAGTTTAGCATACATCACATTCTCATAATTATTAGATAAATTGAACAAAATCAACTAACTCAAAAACACTTCAAGAACTTAATATTTTTTAAAATAAAATTACGGGGCTCTTGTGAGCTATGCCTGTCAAACTCCGTCCAGACACCATGGGCTCTAAAAACATACTAATTTGCTCTGTTTTAAAAAGATTACCTGATTACAAAAATTTAAATTATATTATCATGACCAGTGGTGATCTTTTGTAATCAGGCTTGCCATTCATTTCCCTTTGACCAGGGGTTTTTACAGTGCTGCATCTACTGTTGTCATGACAGCTGACAGCTGTTTTCGCGATTTGATTAAGAAAGATCACTTAAACATTTGAAAATCAGCTAGTATAAAACGGTTAAGTAAAAAACGTTGCTACCTCCTGGACTTTTACAATGTTTAGAAGGAAAGTTTTCTTTCAGATGAATAAAGTCATTTTAAATATGAGAATTCAAATATATAATTTTAAATATGACATAATTTTCACCATTAAATGCTTCTCGCATGTAATAATTGAAATTAAATCAGAAAGCTGTAAAAAAAAAATAAAGAGGAGAATACAAGAACATAAAATAGGACAAATCATTTTATATACCCTGCTTCATCAGCCACTTGCTGCATAAGATGTTCCACATCATTCTGAGGCACCGTAATAGTTGTTGTAGAACTCATAGTATTTTCCATGTAAGAAGACTGCACATCTAAATCTTCAAACTGCTTTTCAAACTTATCCATTAAGCCAGATATCTGAAATGAAAAGCAAAATAGAAGATGAAATAATGAGTCTGTAACAGTTTTTCTATTACAGTTTCATCACATCTGTAAGGATAAAACAAAAAGATAAACATATTACAAATAAATATACTCGTACTATAGAATCCTGTTAATTTAAAATCTGAATATTTCAAAAATCCAATTAATTAAAATTATAGTTCAAGATTCCATTACATTGTGCATACGATAAAATATTCTTTTTAATATGTCATCCAAAAAGTCAGTTAATTTGAAAACAAAATTCTCAGAGAGTGAAAAGTTCAATTTATCCAAAAATTAACTTCCTGTGCCCATTTCCCAAAGCCTTTTTCAAGGTAGTCAAAAATATCTGTTCTACTGATAATTATACATAATTCTAAGGCTGTGATTTGCCAGATGGGTAACATTCTCATTTTACAGCTCTCTCTAACATAGAGATCTGTAATGACCTCTGCATTTTTATGTATGCAGGGGGTGAAGAAATTTTTAGTTAGATTGGTGGCAAATGGCATTTTAATAGCTTTGGATACATCCAGAAGTTTGTGCTTGCTTAGTTGCATGTGTATTTTTGACGCTCCAGAGAAAATATAAACCCCTAAATTTAAAATTAAATTTGAAATTCTGGTAAAAATGAAATTTGAAATTGCAAAGGAACAAGTTGCAGAAATGTACAGAATAAAATCCAGTACTTTATAAACTAATACTCCAATACTCTCATTAAACAAGTTGGAAATTTTAAGTTAAACGTAACAAATGAGGTGCGTTCTTATTATAACTAGTTTTACAAAATAGTAAAAATATCTTTATTATTTCAGTGAAATGAATTATATCGTCTGCTATGAGCGAAATGAATATGCCTTTTTTTATTATTATTATGTATGCCACGTTTACAGATGTGAATTTTTTTTCGACACCAGACAGCGCTGCAAAATTCACCACAGAGATCTTGCTTTGCGAATCATTACCTCCATGGTTTAATATTTTTATGACTCATAATGAACGAATCTCTTGTGTTTATTTTTTTTAATGGATCGAGATATTTGGCTTTAAACCTAATTTCAACTGAAATTATCCCAGAATCTACACATATTTGAATATAACATCTCTCAAACAAACAATTTTGCCGAATGATCTTTCTAAAAAATGTAACTTTTATGCAATTTTATTTGAAAAAATAATTTTGAATAAAAATGGCCTCCTGGCATATGAAGAAAGAAATGATCATACGAGTTGTAATTTTCCAACTGGACGAAAGTTTCTTTACCAATTTGTTTAATTGTGTTAAAATTAATCTAAAGAAATGATGAGCCCATATTTGCTTTCTTCAGTCACATGATTTATGTTTTTATTATTATATAGATTACGTATGATAGGATTTAATAGAATGAAGATCACTTTTATTAAAATGTATCTTTTTTCGATTTTCATAAAATTTTAAATGACTCAATAAAATTCTGCAACGATTCTATATATTTAATTTCAAACCATTTAGTTGGATAGTTTTTGCGATGTTACAGACAGACGGACCAAATGACGACTATAGGTGCTATGTATTTATATAATTATGAACGCACCTAAAAATAAGGTATGTTGAAAGATAAATATATTTCAAAATGCAAGGAATGGATGTGATCTGCTTCGAGTAATCTTTGCATATTAGATTTGGAGGAAACACTGATTTCCTGGTTTACATAAATACAAAATCATAATTTGCCTATCGTGGACCAATATTAAAAGCTAAAGCAGGATTTGCAATTAAATTTAGACATTGCCTTTAAATGACCAGATGGTGGGTTATCATGCTACAAAAAACACCATAGGCTTGTTTACAAGAATCAGTAGCAAATAGAAAAATATTGCTGTAAATATGGAAAACATTAAAGAATGAGAAAAAGGAACTGAAAGAGATTTCTAAGGATAATCACATTGAAGGATGTTGTCAATGGAGACAAAATAGGTTTACTTTTCAAGAGACTTCTAAAGAAAGCTCATCACTTTTAAAAATGAGACATGTAGTGGTATAAAACAGATTAAAGAATGGCTGTCTATTCTTTTAACAGCATATGCCAATGGTTCTGAAAAGCTGTCACACTTAATTATTGAAAAGTACCTAAAACCTGTAAAAGTCTGTAAATGCATAAAATATCTAGAGTATATGTATAATATTTGCAGTATAATTGTAACAAAAGATTGCAGATGACTGCAAAAATTTTCAAAAAAATTTAAACCAAGAGTTTTCAAAAACAAATTGAAAAAATCTATTATTCATTGACAACCATATGGCTTATGTCCAGGACAAAACCTTAATTTAATTAAGATAACTTTTCTTCTACCAAACATGATAGTTAACTCTTTTCGTTAATTAGTAAATGAGTTATGCAATTTCAAATGTTTTTACAGATCGAATCCGAGGCTGCAATCCTGGAAATTCCAATTGCAAAATGATTAATGGTTGTATTTACTCAATTCTTTCTCACTTAAAATTTTGTTAAAAATCATTTTTTATCATAATTAAAGTTCTATATAGATTACACCAAAAATGGAAATTTACATGAACAAACATGAATTTAAGTATTAGAAATAGGGGGAAAAATGGGCTTTAATTTAATTTTAGACTTAAAATGGGATTTAATTTTAATTACTATTTTATTACTTTGTTATTTTCACACACATATGCATATATACTCATATTCAAATACTGTATTTACTAACATAGTTTTTGCACATTTTAAGCCATTTCTTAAGCACCAGAATGGGGAATATACTTTTAAAGTTTTTACTGAAATTAATTTTTCTAGACGAAAAACTTAGAATAACTGAAAAAAATGACTATCGGATAGATATAATGTTAAAAATAATTAACATTAAAAATATAATTTCAGTTTCAACATTCTTTAAATATAAATAAAATAGAATAAAATTAATTTCAGACTACAGCTTGTTCTTATGCTTATGTTTGCTTTGCTAAGCATATGTTTTCATTTCAGTCAGTGCTTTATTTACGCACTGACTTCCAGCAGCCCTATTATACTTTTTTCCTCAACAAAACAAACTATTATATAATTAAAATCTGCATTTTTTTTTTTAAAGCCATTACACATGTAGTGCACAAATTAAGCAAATGCAAGCAAGTCTGAATTTCTTTCTTTAGTTAGGTTGAATTGATTAACATTCAACAGATAGTATTAATGTGTCGTACAATGGATGATGCAGCAGCCATATATAAAATGTAAAATCATCTGTATTCTTTGAGCAAGTGCAGATAAAAACGAAGTACTACATTTGGTCTTTTGGATGGCGAGAATCAAACTGAAACTTGACTTTAAATAAGATTATGAAATGAAAACATATGTAATTGGATCAATACAAAATCCTATTTCATTAACTAAAATTATCATATACTCTTCATGTGAAAATTATGAGAGTATTTTTCTTTTGCTTAAATTTTCGAAACAGATGTCACAAATGCACTGGGGTTGATGCCATTATTTTTTCAAGAAAACACAGTTTTCAAATACCTGTTAGGCATAGTGTGTGAAAACAGCATGTTAGTTTTATTTTATTATGAAATTATATCATAATTTTATACACATATTTGATTTTATTTAACATATATTGTTTATTTAACACACACATTTAATTATATTTATTAATTATATTTATATTATTTAATTATTTACACACATTTAATTTTATTATAAAACATCAGGCTGTCATATGGAGCAAAAATCGCCATTTTGGCACCAAAAAGAAACCTTGGTGCATCTGTGACATCTGTATCAAATTTTCTTTCATAGGCGAAAAGTACAAAAAAATGTGCAAATCTTTTTTTTTTTTTTTTCCTCAAACAAAACTTTTTTCCAAAAGTTGGGAGTGTGAAAAATATGCAGGGCTTAAATTATGCAAATAAATTTAGAACATTTTTTTAAAAACCTGAAACAATACTGTGTACTCTCTTTTAAAATAGTAATCAGATATACAGGAACCCAACTTGCAAATGGTGAAACTGAAGGATTTTTTTTTTATATTGGTTGTTATAAAGTTTGCTATAACAGATGATTTTCATATTGTGTATTTATAATAACGGTACTCACGAAAATTTCTGTCACAGCTAAAGTTTGGTAGAGAGGTGCAGTCATGACGACTAAGTATTTTAATGATTCACTGATATACAATAATTATGAATATATACTTATTAATTGTAATCAATGTTAGCAGTTTAATGTTAAATGCAACTATTAATAATTTCATTGTATGTAAATATTAGTAGTTTTTAATATGTGTACACATGAAATTACAAAGTTTAAACTTATAATACTGTTCTGAGATATTAAATTTTTGCAGTGTGTGGTCTAAATCTGTCAATTTTTTCTATAATTTTATTGATTTCTAGAAGTTTCTTGGTAACATTTGATTTAAAGAAAATTCAATTGATTCCTGATTATTACATGCGCATTCAGAGCACATGCCCCGGGTCCCAAAATACATTCTATGCACTCTCTGAAAATATAAATTAAAACAAGTTTCAGTTTATAGTTCATAGAAAAAATTAATTTTTTGCATTTGTCTACATTAAACTATCTAGGTATTCATCACTAATGATAATGAATTTTACCATAAACTTTAAAACTTTCAGAATAATGGATATTACAACAAACATACTTCAGTCAATCATTTAGGCTTGGGATTTTATTCACTCTAAATGGCATCATGAAACACATAGTGCAGAAGATTTTACATACTATTAAAAGTCAGTTATCTTAAAAGTTGTATTTTTAATTCTGTGAGCTTATCCATAGAATAAACTTAAATAAATATTTTGTTTTTTTATTATGAAAGAATTCTAAATACTAGCACCTCTGAATAGCAGATACCTTGGGGCCATGGAATTTGTCTGCTATTCAGAGGCAAAAACATACAAATAAATAGGGGATGAGAATTAAAATTGTCCACTGAATAGAGATGCCTGCTATTCAGGAGTATCTGTTATGACAGATTTCACTGTAGGGGAGACTGGTACACAGAGGACCACTTTTTCAGTTTTTTTTTTTTTTTTTTCTCTTTAATGGACAGACCGATCTGCATGAAAATATTTTTGAATATTTCTTAAACCTTTTTATATTCATCAGAATTTTCTCAGAACATAGTTTTCAATACATTTTTTTTAAAAAAGCAAATTTTAATGCACCCGTAAAGTTGACCAGTGTGCCCCAGAAGTGGGGCACAGTGGATTGCTATTAGATATTATCTGAAACACAATATAAATCTATTTTGCATTAATCTAATTCTTTTTTACTTCCTCTTTACCCACAAAATAACACAGTAATATAAATTTGCAAGTAACATTTTGAAACAAAAACAAAATTAATTATATTTTGAAAATAATAACAGATTAATACAGGAAAAATTGCGCAATTTATATGAAGTTATTACTTATACTTAAGTACAAAAAAATCAGCGCACATTAAAATTTGCAAACAAATTCCCAAAATACTTATAAGTAAGAGTGAGCCTGAAATACTTTTGGGTCTAGGAGCAACATTATGAAATAATTGACATCAACAACAGATTCACCTACAGTTTCAGAAAAAATAAACTGATTTCCATTCAATTTGCGTCTCATGAATCTTACTTGAATAGAATCATCACCATTTAGACTACAGTTATATTTATCAAAGACAGTAAATACAAAACAAAAGATTTCTTACTATGTTAAATAAATTGTTATTTTTCTTTGTTTACTTTATTTTACAGTTAAATAACTACTTTAAAACAATATTTCTTAATAGAAAATAAGATATTATTAAATATTTTGAACATTCTGCATTACAGGAGCAGAGTGCATTGTGGACCACTGTGCCCCAGGAGTGGGTGGTCCGCTGTGCCCCATGTTGAAGTTTAATAAATAATCATATTAATATTGTTTATAGCTTTCTTTTAAACATATGAACTTTAAAGTTAAATAAAAACAAGTATCTTAGCTTTGCAAAAAAGCTGTTTTATCTTATTTATCTACAACCTTTAATTACTAAAAAAATAAAAATATGATGATGAAAAATTTTACTTTTATAACCTCAAAACAACCAATCAGTATAAAATAGTTCAATCTGAGCTAAACATATTTTTTGAAGGCTATAAATAATCAGTCCAGTGCTGTTGTCTATTAGGATAGACGAGAAGCTTAAAAAAATTGCACCTGTCTTCCCTATATGATTTCAACAGTAAATAAATAAAATCTTTTTATATTTTTCAATAACTGAAAAATAATAAACATGCTCAATGTGCCACAGCCTCCACATGAAGTTGATCAAACCCTGAGAAAATATCTAAGATTTTCATTTGGTAGGCGAGATGTGTTTATTTTTTATTTTCAATCTATTAAATGCCCTGTCATATAAGTATGTTAAACTAAAGAGGCTCAAAATATTTTTAGTGTAAGATGCTACAATAGGAATGCATTCTATTACAGCTGAATTCCAAAAATCTGTATTCACTTGTGCGGTCTTGCATGAAATGACTCACTGGTGCATCTGCAACATCTGTTCCAAATAAAATTACATACCTTTTCAAGATTCATGCTCTTCATTGCAGCATCCATAGACTTAACAACTCCGGCCATGGATTGGGTAACCTTCTTCGTTGTTACTGCTGTCTGCACTCTACTTGCAACAGCATCAACCCGAGATGCCATTCTTAGATAATTTAGGGCTTGGTTCTTTTGTCTTATAGCATTCTCAGCATGAATTCTAGCACCTTCCATGTTATTCTTTTGAATGGCCTAAGGGAAAAAAAAAAGAAAATATGAATATCCCTCATCAGCAAAAATTTTTTAACGTAAGTCACAATAAGTTCTAAAACATCAACACATAGAAAATACAATGCATCAAAATGTCGATGCCAAAGTTACAGTTATATTAACAGAGTATTCATTCTGGATTGCACCTGCTTCGTTAAGAGGTAAATCTGTAATTTCCGTATACCATGCTTCTAAGAAAGTACGGGTTCTGTAGTTGCTGCACCTCGATTTGATTACAAAAGATTTAGCGAAATCTGGAAAATGGTCAGTTTTTATTGCATGATCCACTATCTTGGAATTTAAATTTTTATTTTAGCATATCTGTGTTCCTTTAGCCTTATCTCAAGTGTTCGACCTGTCTCCCCTATATAGATCACATTGCATTGTTGGCATGGAATACTATAAACTACATCTTTAAACTGAGAACTGGGATATTTATGTTTGAAGTTGCTTAAAAAACTATTTAAAGGTTTCTGTGAGATGAAAGCTGTATGGATACCGAGTGGTTTCAAGAGATGCGAAATCTTTTCTGAAATACATTTGTAATATGGAATTGCTGCGAACTGGTTCATCTTAGTACGCTGGAAGGGGGAGGGGTATTCAGGTATGCTTGTATATGTTCCGAGATTACATGTTTACAAAATCTTGTAGGGTAGCCATTCAATTTCGGATCCGATTAAATTCTCTTTTTTTTTTTTCAATATTAAAAAGCTCCTCAGTGCTACAGTAGCGTAAAGCTCTAGTGAGTAAGGTCTTGATAATTGCAAACTTATGGAATTTAGGAGATTTGGAATTAAAATTGAGATATTGACCAGAGAAAGTTGTTTTTCTGTATACTGAAGTAACAATGGTTTGAGACTCTGATCCTTCACATCTCTTGTAACGATATCGAGGAACGGCAGTCGGTTATCTGTTTCATATTCTATAGTAAATTGTATTGACGAACATATTGAGTTTGCATGGTTTAAAATAATAGGAAGCTTATTATGCTCAGCAACGATAACAACATCGTCTACATATCTACGCCAGAATTTAATTGAATGACCTGTATTTTGGAAAATTTTTTACTTCTATATATTGCATAACTATTTCGACAATGATCACCGATAATGATGACACCATTGGAGTACCATTTATCTGTTTAAAATATTTTCCATTGAATATAAAACAATTAGATGACATGCATAAATGAAATAGGGCTAAAAAAGTTTCTTTATCCACGGCCAAACTTGAGCTGTCAACAGGCCAGATTTCATTGATAACTGAACAGGCATAATCTATTGGAATGGATGTAAAGAGGCTAATGACATCCAATGAAGCCATCACACAATCAAGGGGGAATTTAAAGCTTCTAATGTCCTCAAGAAAAGTAAGGGGGGGGGGGAGTTTAAACTGTAAGAAGTGGCTGACGACAATGGTTTTAACAAGGACGCAAGATATTTAGAGAGGTTATAAATAGATGAACAGGAAAAATCAATAAAAGGTCTCAAAGGTATGCCATTCTTAGGTATTTTAGGAAGACCGTAAAAATTAGTAATAGTACCTGTATAACAGCGAAGAGATTTCGCAGTAGATTCAAAAAGTTTACTTGACTTGGCCAATTTACCAACTAAACTATTAAGGTTCCTTTGTATTGAAGGCGTTACATCTTTTTCAATTGAGATATAAGTAGAGGTGTCATTCGAAAGGTCCATTGATTTATTAATATAATCATCTTTATTGAGTACCACTGTATTTAGTAAACAAAGTGGATTGTTATTCAAACAAGCATTTGTGAATTTGTAAGAAAAAAATGAAATCCTGCATTATGTTAATACATTTTTTAATAGACCAATAAGAAATATAAAATAATTTCAAATTGTAGAAATAATTTACATCATTAAAAGAGAATAAGAAAACCATTACCTTTTTTAATTTAGCCTTTTCGACTTTCTCTTCTTTTTCACAGCGCTTAGAATTTCTTTCTAATTCTTTTGCAGCAAACTTCAAATTAAACAGATGCTCTAATTTGTGTTAAAGAAATTTTATGATAAAATTAGAATTTAATTATATTCATTAAACTACTAAGTTAATGAATTTATTTAATAATGATAATATTTAATAACCAATAAAATTTATACGAAAAGTTATGAATGCATACTTTAAAAAGGGTCAAAGGTTTAGGCGCAACTGAATGATGGCAGACTTTGATATTATATCAGAAAAAAAGATTCTCATATTTTTATGACTCATATACTCTTTAAGGATCATATGTATCTGATACACCCCCCAACTTATTCAGGGGTCAATGCAGGGTTTTTTTTTACTTGGGGCCCATTTTGTGAAAAATAAAGGTTATTTTTGTGAAAAATGTCATTTTGTAACGAAAGTTGAAATCGAGTTACTCAAATTCAAACAAAGCATTTATTAACAAAAACTTTTTAAAATCCTTTTACTGAAGTTTTCCTCTCTGGTGAACTTGTTTGTTTACAAATTACACAATTTAAAACATCACAAAATAACAAATAATTAATAAATAGTAAGTTTTTATGGAATAGAATTTTGTGAAAAGACCTACTTTATTAAAAGGAATTTTGTGAAGGGGCCTGTTTTATTATAAATAACTTTGTTAAGGGGTCCATTTTATCAAATTATTTTTTGTGAAAGGGCTCATTTTATTAAATAGATTTTTGTGAAGGGGCCCTAAATAGGCCCCAAATTTTGCCTGGATAAATCCTAGTTATTCATTTCTAAGAATCACAAATGGAAAAGACTTTGAAAGTGAATTAAATTCATCACACACCCATTACTACAGTCATTTTAGTAACTTTTTTTACAAATAGGGGAAAAAATTAGAACAAAGCTGGATTTTTGCACAGGTGCTAGTTAGGGTATGTAGTATAACATACTAAAAGTCCTCATCGATCCGGTGTGAGCTTTCGCCGCCAGGGGGCGCGAATGATTGTGAAAATTGTTTTTTTGTGAATATCTCATGAACGGTGGCATCTAGGAAAAAAAGTTCAATTAAAAAGATGTAGATAATTTAATTTCCTGCAAAAAGTGTCCATAACTTTTTTATGTCACAACAATCCTTCCCTGTCAAATATCAAAAACAGTGAACATAACTGGAAAAAAGTAGCGAAACGAATGATCGTGAAAATCTTTTTTTATGAATATCTCATGAACGGTGGCATCTAGAAAAAAAAAGTTCAGTTAAAAAGATGTAGATAATTTAATTTCCTACAAAAAGTGTCCATAACTTTTTTATGTCAAACCAATCCTTCCCTGTTAAATATCAAAAACAGTGAACGTAACTGGAAAAAAGTAGCGAAACACGATCATATTGAACGAACCCAAGAAGAACAATTACCTATTATTTACTTTCCAACCCTTCCCCTTTTCTTCTGACATTGACTTTTCCTTTGTAGACCGATTTTGCATGCTTGTGAAATAGGCATTGTGTCACCTCATACTTATGTCGTTACATACCACGTGCTGGTATCTTTGCTGTGCTTTATTTTAAATTGATCAGCATTTCGTTGGGCTTAAATCACCCTAACTTATTGAACGAAGTATTCTTTGCGAGTTTTTTAAAAGTGAGTACTTTTATTAGCCACGTGTGTTAAAGAAAGTTTTAAATAGTTTTGAGAGTGTAAAGTGATTCTTTCTTGATTGTTGATCGAGAACAAAAACATGGAGATTAACGAAGTAGTTTGTCTTGTATGTGGTGAGGGCTGCGTTGCGAATGATTCTGTGAAAGTTAGAAAAAAGGGACTGAAATTACTTGTGACAGCAAGTTTGGAAAGAAGTGACAATAAGTGGAAAGCATTTGAAGAAATGGCTGAAAAAAAAATCGTTAAATTATAGTGCATGCAATGTGTAGGAAAAATTATACAAGAAAGGATTCTGTTAAATCGTACAAGAAATGTGTTGCAGGAGAACCATCAACGTTCACACAAACTACTCCATTAAAAGAAAAATTGAGACAAAACAATCCCTTGTTTGAATTTAAGGAAAAATGTCTATTATGTTCTGATACATTGAACGAAGCTTTTATACAGAAGGAAAAAAAGAAATCTCTAAAGTATCGTGAAAAAGTTGTGATAGTTGAAAGCTTAGAGGTGAAAAATAGCTTAATTGTGGTTGCAAATAAGCGTGAAGACAAATGGGGTAAAGAAATCAGTAAGCGTCTATCTAATGTAAGTGACCTGGTTGCAGCTGAAGCAAGGTACCACCACAAATGCTTATAAGGTTTTTTACCAAGCAAGTGGAAAACAGTAAGAAGAAAGGTAGACCGGAAGAAATATGGATTGCCGAAAGTATGGAAGATATTTATACATTTATTGAAGAAAGTGACGAATGCCAATTCTCTATCGATGAACTTTTAGAACATGTGCACGGTTATATACCAACAGTTAAGACAATAATTTCTAAACTTAAAGCACACTATGGAGACAAAGTAATTATCGCTCGTTCAAAAAAAAAAAAAAAAAAGGACAGTCATATGCTTCAAAGGGTTTTGTGATAAACTTTTAACCTTCGCATGGTATGAAAACCGGGAGATTAATGAAGAAGATGAACGACTCAGAATCGTCAAGAAAGCAGCCCAAATAATACAAGAGGATATATGTTCTCGATACTTTAATCTTTCATCCTACGAGCATATGAACAATTTCTTTGGGAAAATAGAAACAGAAAGTATTGTGCCTTCCACTTTAACGACGCTTGTGCAAGGAATAATTATGAAAAATAAGAAAGGAGAATCGGATATCTATAGATTTAAATGTAATGAGATTTCCCATGCAATTATGGCCGCAACTAGACCAAGCTCTTTCCTCTCACCTCTTCAGATAGGGTTAGGATGTTATGTACATCGAAAATTTGGATCTAAAATTTTACAGGATATCATGCATAAATTTGGATTTTCGGCTCCTTACAACGAAATTAAAATTTTTGAAGCAAGTGCTGCACTACAGGGAAATCCACTCGTACTGCCTGATTCATTCATCCAATTCATTTTCGACAACACGGACTTCAACGTAAATACTATTGATGGCCTGAACACCTTTCACAGTATGGGAGGCATAAGTTGTGTAACGCCCTCATCTAGTTTGCTTCTACCTGACAGTCTTGAAAGAGTTACAAAATTACCTTTGGCAAAAGCTATAAATAAACAAGGTGAAGTGAAGGCAAAAAAAGCCTTTCATCATTGCCGCCTACTGAGGATGCTGCTAGATTGCACAGTTTACGTGTTTATCATCAAATACAATACTGGTTGGGCAATAAACTTCTTCCTGAAAATTGGGGCTGGCAAAATGCACCTAATTTGTCTCAATTCCAGCTACCTTACCGCCCGCACCAAAAAATATTATTGAATCAATTTTTTGTGCATGTTCCAAAGGATGTGGTAAATGTGTGGATGCCGAAAAATCGGATTGAAATGTTCTGATATTTGCGTAAATTGTTGCGGAATTTCATGCCACAATGCAAATAAAGTTGAATTTGAAGACGAAGAGGATATTGACAATATCCTGCCGACTGCAAGGGATGAGGGAATCGCTACACATGAATTTAGTGCCGATATCGAAGGCCAACCAGAAAATACTGAAGGCAATACAAAAACTGAAGAAAAAATTACAGATTATGACGAAACTAAATCGGGTAAAGAAGCTAAAGATGTGCCATTTACTACTCAAGCAGTCAAACGATTGAGATTTAAATAGGCCAGTCATTCAAGAAACATCATCATTTGTATTCATCGTACAATCTCAATAATGATGCAGTTCTGAAAGATCACATATTGTTCAATCATGCTTTTACAGGTGTAGACTATGCCTACGGGGGACACCACAATAAAAAAATGCGCTAAATGCTTTACCTCAAGGGTGGTGTGGAAATAAGCATAATAAGGGATGTTATACACTCACCTTCAAAAGTAAGAATTTGGGACTTTCAATATAATTTCTTTGAAAATAGCAGCAGGTTTTCCGTATTTCTATCGTTTTTATTCCAAGGAAGTTCACTGTTTTTGATTTTTGACAGGGAAGGGTTGGTGTGACAAAAAAATGTTATACACACATTTTGTAGGAAATCAAATTGTCTACATCTTTCTAATTGAACTTTTTTTTCTAGATGCCACCGTTCATGAGATATTCACAAAAAAAACTATTTTCATGATCATTAGCACCCCCTGGCGGCGAAAGCTCACACCGGATCTATGAGGACTTTTAGTATGTTAAACTACATACCCTAACTAGCACCTGTGCAAAAATCCAGCTTTGTTCTAATTTTTTCCTAAAATGACTGGACTACATCTCAGTTTGTGAAACACTGCATTAGAAAACTATTTAAACTGTATTTTATAATACAAATTATCCTTACCTTGTATACAATAGTGTAGGTGAATCTTAAAAATAATTATAATAAAATTTGGTCTGCCAAGTGTTCAGTCACAGTTACAACAAGGCACACCAGGATAATAAAAAAGACTAGATGAAGATAACATTTTCCATATTTTGTCATTCTTGTATGATACAACATACGATAAGCATAAAAAAGCACACCAGTATTAATTTTTCATTTGGGCCTCAGTTTATATTCGGCAAACCAGGACCCACTGCACAGAGTTGACAAAAATCACTAAAGAAACAAAATCAAAACTATCAGAATTTTTATTTTATTTAATTTTTTACAATATTTCCTAGTTAAAAGTTTAAAATGATTTTATTTAAATTATGGTATTATGTTTTAAATGATAAAGTTTTCATTTGCACTATTAGTATTTACATATGATAAAAACTATGCATTAAATGCATGAAATAATGATTTTTTTGCCTTGATGATTTTCAACATAACTTTTGTAAATTGCAACAAAAGATAAAAACCTATCAATTAATATCAAAGAAGAAATTATCACAACCAAAAAAAATTACAAATCTTTAAAAAGTATTCAAAGTTTATCTATGGCAGAACAAGTAGTTTTTCATTATTTGTACACAATTCTATTTATGAAATCATTTTTTCAAGCACTAGTATTTAAATAAACACAAAGCCGAATATTCTACATTTATTGATTTGATATTAGAAACCAAAAACTTTTAAACAAAAACAAATTCTTTTTTTTTTCTGCTCTAAAACTTTTAGATGAATTTCTGAAGGAAAAATAAAAATTAGAGTACAATAAAAAAAATTACAACTGTAGATTTAAAAGTTATTCTTTATTCTTATTTAGTTCAAACAAAAATAGAAGCTGAGATACTTTTCAATTATCTGTCTGAATATTGCTCTTTCAACCTCTTTATTGAGAGCATCATTCTTCATACTGGAATGTGTTTTCCACAAATCAAATGGAGAAACATTACTGACAACATCAGATTAAAAAATAAAATCCTGAAAGGAATCTGATTTAAAGGCAAAAAAATTCTTAATAACACCATGAAAATAAAAAATGTACCAGGTCTTTCAAAAGAACTTTGTATTTCTTCTTTAGGCGCAAAGAAGACATGCTACCACTTTGAAGGCAGGTGCAAGACTGAAAAGGAAATGGATAGTAGAAAAGCAGAAGACATCAGCCAATTACACAATAGCATTACCCACATCAGAAGAACACAGAACAGAGGGAGAATTATAAAGCAAAATGAATAAAAACAGAGTCAGAAAAGTTAAAGGAAATTACATCTTCTTTGCACCCGAAATAGAAATACAAAGTTCTTTTAAAAAGCCTAGTGCATTTCTTATCAGAATTATATGTTAAAATGAGTACAGAATGATATAAAAGTAAAAAAATCTTGACTTTTTTCCTGACATCTTAACTGTAAGTTCCACTGTTTACATCTAAAACGATGTGCAGATTTTATGGAGTCTACTGTTCTTAAATTCTTTGGTTCGATATTAATTAACGGAAAATAATAAAAAAAATAAATAGGTGAAAAAGTTTTAACAACAAATTTAAAGGATACTTTCCATGGCTGACATGATAACAATAGATGTGATCTTTATCAGTTACTTTAGCAGATATAGTTAAACAACAGATGCTGCTTTCCTGAAATAATACATACCCTAAATATGATAATTGAAACACTATACATAGGTAAATAAAACCTGCATCTAAGAAATGAATCTCTAAAAATAAAATAAATTCATTAGTACAATTATAATAATCTTTATATATATAAAAAAAACATTTTGAAAGTAAACTTCTTTATATATTTGGCAAGTTATATGATGTTATAGTTATATATGACATGTATAAGATGTACATATGACTTAAGACTTATAAAATGTAAATATGATATATATATACATAAAATATTAAATATATGCCATATGTACATATATAGATATAATAAGTTTTTGGTATATTTTCCACAGATGTAGTTTTTAAAAGACTGCCTAAAAAATTCACCCGCCCTGTTGGAAAATCTACTTGCTAGTTCCAAGTAAATTGATAACCCATGATAATAACAGGGGTGATTGTGGTTTAATGAAAAAATACCTGAAATTTTAGCGAGAAAACATTTTTGTAAGAGACAGGGGGGGAGGAAACATATAATTTATTGCAGTTAATTAAAATTCATATCTTTCCTAATTTGACTTATTTTTTTTAGCAATCATAGGAAATTGATATTTTAGTCTTATTTTATGAATTTAACTATCAGAAAAACCGGAAATTTGGTACGGAAAATGAAAAAATACCCGAATTCAGGTATATAACCTGAACACAATCACCCCTGTAATAAAGGTGAAAATAAGCACTCGCCAGTCGCCACTCGTCGATTAAACTTAAAAAACTGGCGATTAAAAATATGGAAAGAACCAGCCAAATGCAGGATTTCCCGATTACCATTTCCCCCTAAATTTCACGATTTTTCCGCGTTCGTTAGACTAAATTCGTAATCCCCGTTGGAAGAAATTTATGATTTTCTGTACATAATCGACGAAATTCATGATTTTTACGCGTCTGATCGATAAAATTCATGATTTTTAGGAGTGCAATCGACAAAATTCCTGATTTTTACATGCTCAGGTGATAAAATTCATGACTTTTACATGTTCGATAGACGAAATTCAAGATTTTTACACTCCCGAATGACAAAAATCAAGATTTGTACTTAGCCAATCGACGAAATTCAAGATATTTACGTAGCCGATCGACGAAATTCAAGATTTTTCTGCACCCGACCGACGAAATTCAAGATATTTACGTAGCCGATCAACGAAATTCAAGATTTTTTTGCACCCGATCGACGAAATTGAAGATTTTTATGCACCCATTCGACAAAATTCATGATTTTTACGCACCCATTCGACGAAATTCATGACTTTTATGCACTCTGTCAATAAAATTCATGATTTTCATTCTTCCGATCTACGAAATTCATGATTTTTACACTCTTGAATGATGAAATTTATTATTTTTACGTAGCTGATCGACAAAATTCATGATTTTTTTGCACCCGATTGACGAAATTCACGATTTTTCCTCGTCCGAAAGACGAATTTCATTATTTTTACGCACACTATCGACAAAATTCATGATTTTTACGAGCTTGATTGACGAAATTCATGATTTTACATGCGATATCGACAAAGTTCATGATTTTACACAAACTTGTGAAGAAATTCATGATTTTTACGCTCTTGAATGACGAAATTTGCAATTTTTTCTGAAACTAATTGCCGAAATACACACAATTCCTGAATTTGTGGAGATTTTGGCATGTTGGCCACAAGTTGTGCATGTGTAATGCATTCATATCATGTTGTAGGTTATTATTTAGTACATAAACATACCTATTTATTATTGTCAGACCTTCATTCTATACAAATAATTTTTTTGAAAGGTACTTATGTAGTTAGTTAACAAGTACCTAAGCTAGTGTGACTTATGTAGTTAGCTACATAAGCATGTTGTGTAGAACTTTACTGTTAACTTATTTTAAAATTTAAAATAGATTGGAAATTAATATCTCAAGTTTATTCAAAACAATATAAATTAAAATATTTTTATTTAGTACATAAATTACTTTTTTACTGTAAAGTCATTGTATTTAAAAATAAATAAATATTCAGTGACATACGTGTACTTACTGGCTACTAAAGAAATTATTCTCATTAGCCAGTAACTGGCTACTAAAACAAATCAACCTACCGGCCAGTGGCTACTAAGCGAAATTCCTTATTTTCACCTTTACCCTGTAATAATAATTAAAAGAAAAATAAGATTCATAAAAGCTCTGTGACAACTGTATGCAATTTTTCCTCACCTATGCTTGAACTAACTGCAAGTGTAAATCTGTTATTAGACCTTAAAAAAAGTTTTACTTAGTAGTTAGTACTCTTTTTGCTTAGTAACCACTTTTTCACTATCTTAATTATTATTGAATTAAATTAAATTAAAAATATTAAAATTCCTTACGTAGATTGCAATAGTTAACAGAACTTCTGCGAAAAGTTTATCAAATTTAATACAGAGAAAATGATAAATTATGTAATTAAATACTTGATTGAAAAATTTTGTACAGTAAGTAAGAACAGTAATGAAAATCATAGAATTGTTGCCAGTGTTTACACTGATTTCAATTGTTATCATTAGATAAAAAGTATGTATGGTGCCTCAGCCAACCAAAGATTATCTATTTCCTTGATTAGAGCAAATTATTTTTTCTTTTCTTTTTTTTTTGGGGGGGGGGGGATTATGGGGGGGGCTATAAGGGAAATGTATTACCATATTTGTTATTGAAAAACAAACATGATGAAATGTTTCCCCAAAATTATAGGAGAGTCTAAACTTTAAGACAGGGATGCACAACCTATGGCCCGCAGGCCAAAAGTGGCCCGCGATGCCTGTTTCGTTGGCCCGCCAATCCCAAAATAGAGATTAGTTTTTTTTTTTTTTTCCCAATTAAAAGCTTACATGTTTTTACTTAATTTTTCAACTGAGAACTGCTTGAGTTTTTAAAATCAAAACAATCGCCATCTTGATTGACTGGTTGGATGACGCGATAAAAGCATGCTATTTGTAACTTGCACGTATTCAACTGTGAAGTTGCGATATATCCGCACTTCTTTAAGATCGACAGAGAGAAATTCGATGCGAGCGCATCGCATCTGTAATGAGACTAAAACTGAGCTCTGATTGGCTGATAGCATGTAACGAACGAAGTGTCTAGTTGGCTGAAGGAATGTATCTTCTCAACTCGACGTTTATCTTTGGAATGCTTGCCAGTCGGCAGTCGGTTGATGTTTATTACTTGTATATGGAAAAATGAGCGGTGAAAAAAGAAAAGGCCATTTTCCGAATCGAAAATTTGTCGATTCGTGGACGGATAAGTACTGTTTTATTAATCATAATGGCCGGATTATTTGTCTTTTGTGCAATTATACTATAGCTGTAGCCAAGGAATATAATGTGAAACGACATTATGAAACGAAACACATTGCGTTCTCATCTATTCAAGGATATGAACGATCAGTAAAAATTGAACATCTGAAGAAATCTTTGATAAACCAGACCAGTTATTTTCAAAAACAGACATCTGAATTGGATTCCTGCGTTGAGGTAACCCTGAATATTGCCCAGCTGATCGCTAAACGTGGAAAACCGTTTACTGATGGTGATTTTGTGAAAGATTGCTTGTTAATTGCTTCAGAGAAACTTTGTCCCGAAACAACAAATAAATTTAAGTTTGAATAGAATGACTGTTCAGAGAAGAATTCAACAATTAAGTGAAGACATTGTAGATCAAGTAAAGCTTGCTGCTTCACATTTTGAATATTTTTCACTTGCTGCTGACGAATCTACCGACATTACCTCAACAGCTCAACTCCTTGTTTTCATTCGAGGTATAAACAAGGATTTCTGCATTACAGAAGAACTTCTTGGAATGTACCCTATGAAAGGCCAAACAACTGGCAAAGAACTTTTTCACAGCTTATTAGAATTATGTAATGGAGCTGCTTTGAATATGGACAAAATTGTTAGCATTACAACAGATGGAGCACGATCAATGACTGGTGGAATTATTGGAATGATAACTCTGCTAAAAGAACATCTGGGAGAACGTGAAATGGAGTTACTTCAATATCACTGCATCATACACCAACAAAATTTGTATGCCAAAGAATTAGGTTATGAACAGCTAATGAAGCGTGTTTGTGAAGCAATCAACTTTATTCGTAGTAGTGCATTGCGGCACAGAGAATTTAAAGAATTTTTAGCTGAATTTGAGGATATTCCTAGTGATGTTGTGTACTACACAGAAGTAAGGTGGCTCAGTCGTGGGAAAGCACTTAAACATTTTATTGAATTATTTGATAAAATTATTACGTTTCTCAAGGAGCATGGAAGGGAAACCAGGCGCTTGGAAGAAGCCAGTTTTCAGTGTGATTTAGCATTTTTAACTGATATTACAAGTCATTTAAATGAATTGAACATCAAACTACAAGGAAAGAACCAATTCATCTTTCAGTTGGTAAACAATATAAATGCTTTTAAAAGAAAGTTCGTGTTATTTCAACAACAGTTACGGGTAAAAAATTTTGCTCATTTCCCATATTGCAAAAAAATGAAAGAAAAATTTCCAAAGATGAAAATGGATTACGAAGATCAGGTAAAAATTTTAATCAATTCATTCCATGATAGATTTTTAGATTTTGAAAAATGCCATTGTCAAATTGAGTTATTTTCAAATCCATTCACAGTGGATGTCAATTTGGCACCTGAAAATGCTCAATTAGAGCTCATTGACTTACAGAGCTCAGACTTTCATAAAAATAAATTCAAAGAAAAGTCATTGCTTGAATTTTATAGGAATTTGCCTAATGAATTTTCTTATTTAAAACGCAATGCATCTATGTATGCAACTATGTTTGGAAGCACCTACATATGTGAACAATCTTTTTCTATGATGACTGTCAACAAATCAAAGACTAGAAACCGATTAACTGATGAAAACCTTTCAGCCGTTTTACATATTGCTACTGCAACTTTAGAACCAAACATAACAAAAATAGCTTCAAAAATACAATCCCAACCATCACATTAATTGTCTCTCCTGTGAAATAATTATGTATTTATATTTGGCTTATTAAAATTAATTTATAAATGTATATATATTCAGATTTGAGTATGTTTAAGTAAAGTGGTATATTGACTTTTTATATTAGATTAGAAAAAAAAAATGCGTTTATAAATGCAACGCTACATTGGCCCCAGGTAAGGTACTTTTTCTTTTTTTTGGCCCGCGGGTTGAAAAAGGTTGTGCACCCCTGCTCTAAGATCAATTTCAAGATTTGAAATAGAATAATTTAACTATAAGAAATTTATATTCCTTGACTAGCTGTTTAAAATTAAAGATAATTACATTAAATTAAATACACACATTAATTTACACAATTAATAATTGCTTTATGAATCCTTTTTGAGAATAATTGTCAAAGACAGTATGAGTTAACTACAATGATATAAATCCATAAGTTGCCATCAGTATTCACAAATCTGATTTAAATCCTTATTTTTTTAATTAGAATATGTATGGTGCCTCGGCCAACCAAAGATGAACTATTTCCTTGATTAGGGCAATCATCAATATTTTTTCTACAGGAGAATGTGTTACCATATTTGTTATTCTAAATCAAACATGATAAAATGTTTTGCCAAAATTATAGGAGAGTTTAAATTCTTAGATCAATTTACTGATTTAAAATAGAATAATTTAACTATATGAAATTTGTATTCCTTGACAAAGTTATTTAAAATAAAGGGTAATTACATAAAATTAAATACACACATTAATTTACACAATGTCTTATAAATCACTTTTGAAAATAAGTATCAAAGTTACTATGAATAGACTACTATGATAAAAACTAAAAACCCATACGTTGCTTTCAGTATTCACAGTGATTTAAATTCTTATTTTTAGGATTAGAATATGTATGGTGCCTCGGCCAATCAAAGATGAACTATTAAAAATAAATGTGCAACGTTAAATTAGCACAAATTAAAATCATTTCTAATGGCAAACAGCTGTTTCAGAGCCCTTAAGCTCCATCTTCAGTGCCAACTCAAAAGGTAAAAACGAATTAAAAACTCCTCGGCCATGACCGCTTGCCTGCCATCTCTCGCCCCGCGGCCAGATGAAATGGCGTTAAATTTTTCAAAACAACAGCGGAGACGAGGAAACACACGTGACAGAGAGACCAATAGGAACACTCCGCCGACCGGGAAAGTTTAAGTGTGGAGGCGAATAAAGGAGGGGGGACGAAGAGAATGAACTAAGCGAAACGCAGCCAGACGTTTGAAACGCTTTGTACGGCAGAGAAAAAACCAGAAAGGGGGGGGGGGGGGGGGGCAATGAGGATGAATTAAATGAAAGGTAGCCAGACATTTGAAAAATTTGGTGTACTGGACAAATCATTAACCAAGCTGCTCGAATTTTTCCATATGTAATAAGCTTCCCAGAAATTTAGGTCGTAAATTGATGAGCATTTCTGAATTATCGCACCTTCCGAAAAATTAAAACTGTGACTTTCAGACCAACAATGGTTAGCTATTGCAGATCGTTTAATATCACAATTTTTAACATAGTTTTTATGCTCCCCCAAACGGACTCTAAGCGGTCTCTTAGTTTGACCTATGTACATTTTATCACATTCGCAAGATATTTTATAAATTCCCCAATGTGAAAATCTGTCTATTGGATGTTTGAGGTCTGTAAATTTGATTTTGTTAAACGGTGCATAAACTATTTTAAAGTCGAAACTTTTCAAAATTCTAGATATTTGATGGCTTATTCTCGGAAAATATGGAAGTATAATTAAATTTTCATTGCGAACATTGTTAACATTGGAATGCGTACGTTTAATTTGTTTATTATGAATTGAATCAACTATTTCAACAGGATAACCCCGGTCAAAGGCTATTGATTTGATGTAGTCTAACTCCGCTTTGAGTAAACTATCAGATGAACAAATTTTTAGGGCGCGATGAACATATGTATTAAAAGCAGCCAATTTTTGATTCGGGGGGTGAGATGAAAGACGGTGTGGCGGTAATGAAACTGCGAATGGTTTACGATAAACTGTAGTTTGAAATGAGTCATTTTCGCGGTAAACCATGACATCAAGGAAAGGTAGTTGGTTGTTACTTTCAAGTTCAGATGTAAACTGTATATGTTCATCTACAGAGTTCATAACAGAAAGGATATGAGGAATATCTATATCACTAGGATCAACTAAAGCGAAACAGTCATCGACGTAGCGGATGTAAAATGGAAAATTTAACTTATTGAAAAGGTTTGACTCGTAATAATGTATATAGAAATCACTGAGAATTGGGCTCAGGGGCGAGCCCATAGACAACCCATCGGTCATGCGATAAAAATCACCATTAAAAATGAGCGTCTGAATTAAGGGCTCTGAAACAGCTGTTTGTTTGCCATTAGAAATGATTTTAATTTGTGCTAATTTAACGTTGCACATTTATTTTTAATATAACGGCACAAAGTTTTAATCCACCTTTTAGACAAAGATGAACTAGCTTCTTGATCAGGGCAATCACCATTTTTTTTTTTGCTGTAGGGGATGTATTATCATATTTGTCATACTAAAACAAACATGATAAAAGGTTCCCCAAATAATTATAAAAGAGTTTGTATTTTTTGAATATGTATGGTGCCTCAGCCAATCAAAGATGAAGTATTTACTTAATTAGAGCAATCACCAATATTTTTTCTATAACAGAAAGCATTACCATATTTGTTATTCTAAAACAAACATGATAAAATGTTTCCCCAAAATTATAGAAGTTTTAAAAACTCTTAGATCAATTTACTGATTTAAAATAGAATAATTTAACTATATGAAATTTATATTCCTTGATAAAGTTATTTAAAATTAAGGGTAATTACATAAAATTAAATACACACATTAATTTACACAATGTCTTATAAATCACTTTTGAAAATAAGTATCAAAGTTACTATGAATAGACTACTATGATAAAAACCCATACGTTGCTTTCAGTATTCACAGTGATTTAAATTCTTATTTTTAGGATTAGAATATATATGGTGCCTCGGCCAACCAAAGATCAACTAGCTTCTTGATCAGGGCAATCACAATTGTTATTTTGCTGTAAGGGATGTATTATCATATTTGTCATACTAAAACAAACATGATAAAAGGTTCCCCAAATAATTATAAAAGAGTTTGTATTTTTTGAATATGTATGGTGCCTCAGCCAATCAAAGATGAAGTATTTACTTAATTAGAGCAATCACCAATATTTTTTCTATAACAGAAAGCATTACCATATTTGTTATTCTAAAACAAACATGATAAAATGTTTCCCCAAAATTATAGAAGTTTTAAAAACTCTTAGAATTTACTGATTTAAAATAGAATAATTTAACTATATGAAATTTATATTCCTTGACAAAGTTATTTTAAATTAAGAGTAATTACATTAAATTAAATACACACATTAATTTATGCAATGTCTTACATAAATCATCTTTGAGAATAAGTATCAAAGTTATTATGAGTTGACTACTATGATAAAACCAATAGGTTTCTATCAGTATTCACACTGGTTTAAATTCTTATTTTTAGAATTAGAATATGTATGGTGCCTCGGCCAACCAAAGATGAACTAGCTCCTTGATTAGGGCAATCACCATTGTTTTTTTTTTCTTTAGGGGATGTATTATCACATTTGTCACACTAAAACAAACATGATGAAAGGTTCCCCAAAAAATTATAAAAGGATTTATATTTTTCGAATATGTCTGATGCCTCGACCAACCAAAGATGAACTTGATTAAGGCAATCACCATTTTTTTTCTTCGATAGGGGAATGTGTTGCCAATATGTTTATTCTAAAACAATACAAACATGATAAAAAGGTTTCCCAAAATTATAGGAGTGTTTAAAATCTTAGATCCATTTCATGATTTGAAATAGAACAATTTAAGTACAGGAAATTTATATTCCTTGACAAAGTTATTTAAAATTAAGGATAATTACATTAAATTAAATACACACAATCTATGAATGTCTTATGAACCATCTTTGAGAATAAGTGTCAACATTACTGTGAGTTGACTAAAATGATAAAAATCAATAGATTGCTATCAGTAGTCACACTGATTTAAATTCTTATTTTTAGAATTAGAATAATGTATGATGCCTCGGCCAACCAAAGATGAACTAGCTCCTTGATTAGGGCAATCACCATTGTTTTTTTTTCTGTAGGGTATGTATTATCACATTTGTCATACTAAAACAAACATGATGAAAAGTTCCCCAAAAAATTATAAAATATTTGTATTTTTCGAATATCTATGGTGTTTCGACCAACCAAAGATGAACTATTTCCTTGATTATGGCAATCACCTTTTTTTTCTTCGATAGGGGAATGTGTTGCCAATATTGTTTATTCTAAAACAAAACAAACATGATTAAAAGGTTTCCCAAAATTATAGGTATTTAAACTAGGGATGCACCGAATAGGGATTTTGGCCGAATACCGAATATTCGGCCACAGTAAAGGTGAAAATAAGTACTCGCCAGTCACCACTCGTCGATTAAACTTGAAAAACTGGCGATTAAAAATATGGAAAGAACCAGCCAATTACAGGATTTCCCGATTTTCTTTTTTTCCCTAAAGTTCGCGATTTTTCCGCACCCGATCGACAATATTCAGGAATTTTCTGCACCCGATCGACAACATTCAGGAATTTTCTACACCTGATCAACGGTATTCATAATTTTTTCGCGCCCGTTCGACGATAGTTATAATTTTTACGTGCCCGTTCGATGAAGTTCATGATTTTTACGCACCCAATCGACGATATTAATGATTTTTATGCACCCGGCCGATGATATTAATGATTTTTACGCACCAGTTCGGCAAAATTCGTGATTTTTTTCGCTTCCAATCGACGAAATTCATGATTTTTACGCGCCCAATCGATGAAATTCATGATTTTTATGCACCCTACCGACGACATTAATGATTCTTCCACACCCGTTCGACGAAATTCATGATTTTTATGTGCTCGATCGACGAATTTTATCACTTTTACGCACCTGATCGACGAAATACATGAGTTTTACGCTCCCGAATGACGAAATTTGCAATTTTTTTCCGAAACTAACTGCCGAAATATACACAATTCCTACATTTCTGGAGATGTTGGCCACTTTTGGCCCGCAGGCCATACATGTGTAAGGTTATACATGTGTAATGTATATCATGTTGTGGGTTAGCATTTAGTGTATACAAATACCTATTTTATTATTGTAAGATCTTAATTCTAGACATCTAGACAAATAATTTTTTTAAAAAAGGTACTTATGTAGTTATCTACACAAGTACCTAAGCTTAGTGAAACTTATGTAGTTAACTACATAAGCATGTTGTGTATAACTTGGCTGTTAACTTGTTTTAAAATTTAAAATAGATTGGAAATTAGTATCTCAAGTTTATTCAAAACAATATAAATTAAAATATTTTTATTTAGTACATAAATTACTTGTTTACTTTAAAATCATTATATATTTTTTAAATTATTAAATATTCAGTGACATAAATGTGCTTACTGACTACTAAAGCCCCGTGGCAAAATGTACATGGCGCTGCGACGGGCGTCGCAGACTTTTTAGGGCACCTGCAGACTAAAAACATACTGCGATGCCGCAGGCGCGCTATAGTGTGTAAATTACGCGAAAAAACGACAAACTTCGTCGAAGGATAGCAAAAGAAAACATGAATTTCGTGGAGGAATCGCGGAAAAAACACGAAATTCATTTAAAGATCACGAAAAATGTCTAATTTCGTTGACAGATCGCAAATTTAGTCAAAAGGCTGTGAAAGACGTGAATTTTGTCAAAAGGCCGTAAAAAAAATCATCAGTTTGTTGAAGGATCGCGGAAAAATGTGAATTTTGTCGAAGGTCTACGGAGAAAACGCCAATTTCGTCAAAGGATCGTGGAAAAAACTGTTAATTTCGTCGAAGGATCACGAAAAAATGGTCAATTTCGTGGAAGAAATGGCAAATTTCGTCGTCGGATTGCGAAAAATGGAGAATTCTACCGGCAGATCGTGAAAAAAAAGGCAAATTTCTTCGAAGGATCACCAAAAAACGGTAAATTTTGTCGAAGGATCTCGGAAAAAAAAACTGTAAATTTCGTAGAAGGATCTCGAAAAAACGGTATATTTCGTCGAAGGATCTAAAAAAAAAAACAGCAAATTTCGTCGAAGGATCTCGAAAAAACAGCAAATTTCGTCTAAAGATCTCGAAAAAACAGTAAATTCCGTCGAATGATCTCGAAAAAATGGTAAATTTTGCCGAATGATCTCGAAAAAACAGAAATTTCATTGGAGGATCGCGGAAAAAACTCGAATTTTGTATGATATATTGCATATTGTAAACTATTTTGGAAAACATTATTAGCATTGCAGACACTTGAAGATAGTTCTGTCACTGGGTACTAAAGAAATTGTTCTCACTAGCCCGTAACTGGCTAGTAAAAAAAATCAACCTACCGGCCAGTGGCTACTAAGCAAAATTCCTTATTTTCACCTTTAGCCTACAGGTAAACCGAATACCGAATATTCGGCTAACCGAATAGTAACTATTCGGCTGAATACCAAATATTCAGCTGGTCGAATATTTTATATTTCAGGGTTTAAAAGTATTAAAAGTTAAATTATAAAAGAATTTTACATAATATTTAACACAGATACTACCATTTTATAAACTAGACCTTTTTACAAGAAACCTTTACACAAAAAAAATCTGTGTTTTGAGTTATAACTTAAAAGAAGGATAATCTTAAAACTTTTTTAATTAATAAAGTTTTAAACTTTGTAGCTTCTTCTGTGAATTAAAATAAATTTATAAAATGTTCTTATATTCTAAAACAATACTACAGAAAAATTTTGAATGAATGAGAAGAAACATTTTACAGTGATATAGTGTTTATTTGTTAGGAAGGGACTAAAGTCAAACAATACAATATATTAAAACGGTGGCAAATCAGGAAGAATAACTTTCCTGCTTTTTTTGATTTGGCAAGGAAGTTTTTAAATGAACCAGAGAGCAGGTGTCTGGAATGGACTATCATATTCAAGTTGTAAACATACAGGGTGATCATACATCTTGGAACAAATTTTCTGCATAGTTAATGTGGTCAAAGCAAACATTTTTTGACAAGAAAAATTATCTCAATCCACTTATTCCATCAAAAATACAATACATTCAGACAAAAACACAGGGTACGTCACCACAAGCTGAGACTGAATTTTCCTTCACAACTTTAACAATGAAGGTATTTTAGTGAGATTTGCATCACATTAATTTTGTTTGTAGCAAATATGATGATATTACTGGAAGTTGCTGAATTTTGGCCAGTGACACAGTATAAGTAATACTGTCAGCTGCACTCTGAATAAAGGAATATCTAGCTTAGTGTTGTTTAGATATGAATGGTGGCTATTTCCAGTACTTCCCGTGATTCACAGAAATCAAAGTAACTATGTTGAAATATAGTTACAATGTCTTCAATATTATTAAAGTAACAAATGAAAATTCAAATTTAACCTGGGGTGAGATGCATTTTGTTTTTGATTGAATAAGTGTGTTGCGATCCTGTTTTCCTGGACAAAAATTGTCTGTCTTCATGTCTATTATCACTTGTGGAAGTTTTTTTCCGTTTTATTTTTAGAAACATGATGTTTGCGAAAAAAAATGAAACAGATTATTTACCTAGACAATATTCAGGAACTCATGTGTACATCATTAATTCCTATGAAGGTCATCATTAATAGTTAATTTTCTTAAGTAACACTATTCAAAGAGCGAATAAATAATGTAAAAACATTCTCTTTCATTAAAATATGATTCCATTTCTAATTTTTTGAATATCTTTATTAATTGACATTTAAAAGTACAAATTGTAGGTTTTTAAAAATATTTAAAAAAAAGTTTTTTTAAGTATTCGGTTTGGAAGAATATTTCGATATTCGGCCAAACCAAATAGGGAAGACTGGTACACACTGGACGTATGGGCACAGTGGATCACCCCCTAATATTTTATTTATTAATTTTTTTTTTAAAAGCTTCTCTTCTATCCTAATAGACAACAGCACTGCACTGATTATGTATAGCTTTCAGAAAATAGGTTTAGCTCAGATTGAACTATTTTATCCTGATTGGTTGTTTTGAGCTTCTAAAAGTAAAATTTTCCATCATCCAATTTTAATTTTTTTAGTAATTAAAGATTGTAGATATATCCGATAACACAGTTTTTTTTTGTAGGGATGCACCGGATATCCGGCACTCAAACCGGATGTCAGGTCCAGCCGAATACTTTAATATCCGGTTGCCGGATAGTGAGTCATTTTTAAAATCTTATTTTTTACATAATCAGAAAAGGTTAGTGCTAAATTAATTTGACCCTTACCAACATTAGCCTATTAAAAGCAATATTAACAAAAATAAATACTCTTAGATTTTCACAAATATGAAATTATTTATTGTGTTTATATATAAATGAAGATATAATATTTAAAAAATGACAACTAATTATTTATAATTAAATTTTATTAACGGCAAGTTATGATGTAAAAATATTAGGCACTCAATATTTTCCGGCTGTAATCTGTTGCATTTTTTATCACAAATATTCCCTGCTTCAGAGAATACGTGTTCACTCTCAACACTAGTAGCAGGGGCAGACAAGTACTTGCTTGCTAACTTTGACAGTGTACGATAAAAATGTTTATTTTTTTGCCACCATGTCAATGGATTGTCCATCCTTGGTATCAGTGGTTGTGATAAGTAAACATTTAATTCAGTTGAGTGTTTTGATGATAAACATTCAGTAGATTTTCTTGTATTTGTTTCTGTTTCTCTAGCAATTTCATTGAAGCATTGCCAAAACGAATTATGTACTTTATCGGAGAAAGAATCATTTTTTTCTTTTTGAATATTCCTATTATTCGCAATGTTATTAGTATCACATGTAATTTCTTTCATTTTTTTCTTTAAGAGTAAATTTGGCCATTTTAATCTCATCATCATTATTAAAAAACACAGTTTTGAAACGTGGATCTAGCAGAGTTGACGAGACAAAGTAATCAGTTTTGTGAAGGTTAGAGAAGCGCTCATCTAGTTCAGTTTTTAAAGTTTCTTTCATGGTACCAACCCCAAAGAATTCTGGTCCACTTTTTGACAAGTAACGTTTTAAAGTTGCTACGGTTGGAATAACTTCAGATAAAAATGATTCTTTATTGCTCATAATTTTTGTGATTTCTTCAAATGGTTGCAGTAACCGAAGAATATTCTCCATGGTTCCCCACTGTTCTGCTTTCAAATTAGAATTATCAAACCTATATTCAGTTGAAAATAAAGAAATAGCTTTTTTCTGATCTAACAAGCGTTCCAACATGTAAAAAGTACTGTTCCAGCGTGTAGTAACATCTTGGATAAGTTTCTTGAGAGATATATGCAGTTCATCTACTTGTATTTTCCTCAGATTTGAACAAGCAGTAGGCGAATGATTAAAATGTGTCACTATGTTTCTTGTGCATGAAATTATGTCCTTAATTATTCTCTGTGACTCAATTCCATTATTTACAATTAACTGTAGATTATGGATGAAACAAGATGCACTATTTATATGCTTTGACCATGTTAGATGCATTGTCACGAATTATAAGATGCAGTTTGTCAGATATATTCCAGTCTGTTGAAAGTTGTTGTAGGATTTCACTTATATTTTGGCCAGTATGGCTGCCTGGGAAGTGTTTTACATTAAGAGCTGCATGTTTCTTTTCAAAATAGTTAGTAATCCAGTGGGCAGTGAAACTAATATAACTATCGTTATTCGTGGAAGTCCAGATATCAGATGTCACTGAAATGGCTTCTGCCATTCCTATATCTAATGATATTTTAGCTTTACATTTTGAATAAATATCAGGCATAATTATATCAGTAAAATAATTTCTTGACAGCATTTGATATTGAGGTTGGGCTTTCATCATAAGATTTTTAAAGCCTATATCATGAACAATGCTAAATGGTTGGTTGTCGACTGCAATCTTTTCACTTATGGCATAATGCAAATCAACTGATCTAGCATCATTAATGTCCCATTTTTTTTAATTTTTTTTTTTTCAAAACAAGCCTGTAAAGTTTGTCGTTTTCTTTTCACCCCATGACTACTACATGGATCATCTTGATCTTCATCAAGCACTGAAGATTCTGCATGACCTGTATTAATGTTGTCTTTCAAGTGTTGATTTGGATGCTTAGATTTTAGGTGGTTGTATAATGGAGTAATAGAAGCTTTCCTCCCTATGCCACCTCTTGAAACAGAATTTTTACAAAGTTTGCATCTGGCCATCATTTTATTATCATCTAAAATCTCAAAAAATTCCCAAACTGGGCTCTTTGTTTTAGTAAAAAAGCTCATTTTACTATACAGGAATAAAATAAACACAAATTACTGCAGTGGAGAGTGCATATATTTGCATCTATATCATAAGAACACAAACAAGTCACTTAAATTCTAATGACTGTGGCTGAATCAAATCTGTTTCACACAGTTTAGGCAAACATCACCCAGCCAAAACTAAGCCTAATCTATTATTAATATTTGCATGACATAAAATTATAATAATTCAAAGTTTGTCTTTATTAAGCAAGCATAAAATAGAAATAGTACTATTGAAATTAAAAATGAGGAATTATTCGGCCGGATATCGAATATTCGGTAAAATTTTCTACCGGATATATTAGGCATGCGGTATCCGGCAGAAAACCACATCTGGTGCATCCCTATTTTTTTGCAAAGCTAAGATACTTGTTTTTATTTAACTTTAAAGTTAATATGTTTAAAAGAAAGCTATAAACAATATTAATGTGATTATTTATTGAACTTCAACATGGGGCACAGTGGACCACCCACTGCTGGGACACAGTGGTCCACAATCCACTCTGCTCCTGTAATGCAGAATGTTCAAAATATGTAATAATTTCTTATTTACTATAAAGAAATGTTGTTTAAAAGTAGTTATTTAACAGTAAAATAAAAGTAAACAAAGAAAAATAACAATTTATTTAACATAGTAAGAAATATTTTTTTTGTATTTACTGCCTTTGATAAATATAACTGTAGTCTAATTGGTGATGATTCTATTCAAATAAGATTCATGAGACACAAATTGAATGGAAATCAGTTTATTTTTCCCGAAACTGTAGATGAATCTATTGTTGATGTCAATGATTTCATAATATTGCTCCCAAAAGTATTTCAGGAAAATTCCAGGCTCAATCTTACTCATAAGTATTTTGGAATTTCATTTGCAAAATTTAATGTGCGCTGACTTTTTTTGTACTTAAGTAATAACTTCAACTAAATTGCAATTGTTCCTGTATTAATCTGTTATTATTTTCAAAATATAATTAATTATTTTTTTTTTGTTTCAAAATGTTACTTTTAAATTTATATTACTATGTTATTTTGTGGGTAAAGGGGAAAAAAAATTAGATTAATGAAAAATAGATTTATATTGTATTTCACATAATACCTTAATAGCGGTCCACTGTGCCCCGGTGGGTGGACCAGTGTGACCCAGAAGTGGGGCACACTGGTCCACTTTACCAGTGCATATAATTTTTTTTTTTTTTTTTTGAAAAATGTATTGAAAACTATGATGAATGTATATAGGTTTAAGGAATATTCAAAAATATTTTCATGCAGATCGGTTTGTCCATTGAAGAGAAAAAAAAAATTTAACTGAAAAAGTGGTTCACTATGTACCAGTCTCCCCTATTCAGTAGGCCGAATAGTTTGATATTTGGCCTAACCGAATATTCGGTGCATTCCTAGTTTAAACTCTTAGTTCCATTTCATGATTTGAAATAGAATAATTTAAGTACAGGAAATTTATATTCCCTGACAAAGTTATTTAAAATTAAGGATAATAACATTAAATTAAATACACACAATCTATGAATGTCTTATGAATAATTATTTAGGATAAGTGTCAACGTTACTATGAGTTGACTAAAATGATAAAAATCGATAGATAGCTTATTCACACCAGGGTTGTTATAATTTAGCCAAACCCAAAAAACCCAGGTAAAAACCCAACTGGGTTTTTTCAAAATTTCAACTTTAAATTACATAGGTAATATATTTCTTAATGTCAGTACACCAGTCATAAAGTTTATCACCCCCACCCCAAGGGACAAAAGTCTTAATTCTTCCAATGACAATTTTTAAAACAAATAATTGTAACTTAATTTTCTATAACAGGGCTTGAATTTCAGGGCGGGATTGCGGGATTCGTGCCGAAAATTTTCAAATCCTGCCCAAAAATATATCGTTGGCGGGAGACTCCCTCCCAAAAATTTCACCATTTTCCGTAGAAATTTGCGTTATTTAATTTACCTGCAAACGAACGATAAATTTCGTAATTTTTTTCCCGCAACCGATCGACGAACTTTGCGTTTTTTAAGCAACTGATGGACGAACTTTGCGTTTTTTAAGTGACTGATGGATGAACTTTGTGTTTTTTAAGCGATTGATTGACAAACTTTGCGTTTTTTAAGCGACTGATCGACGAATTTTGCTTTTTTTCCGCGATCGATCGACGAATTTTGCTTTTTTTCCGCGATCGATCGACGAACTTTGTGCTTTTTCTGTGATTGATAGTCGAATTTTGCACTTTTCTACAATCGATCAACGAAATTTGCAGTTTTTCCGCGATCGATTGACGAACTTTCAGTTTTTTCCACAATCGATCGAAGAATTTTGCATTTTTTCAATCTCCGAAATTCTCGTAATTTCTCGTTTTTTTCTTGCGACAAATTGACAAAGTTCATGATATTTTTTTTCCCCTGTGTCTGACTGACAAATTTTAGATTTTCTTCTCTGAGTTCGACTGATGAATTTCACGATTTTTCCCCGTGACCGACTGATGAATTTCACAATATTTTTCTACGACTGATTGACGAATTTTGCAATATTTTCTGGCAAGCAATCAATGAACTTCACATTTTTTTCCTTGACCGACTGTCGAACTTTGCTGATTTTTCCATAACCGATTGGCGAATTATTCGGTTTCTTCTGGCGACAGATTGATGAAATTCACTATTTTTTTTCTCACGCTTCACTGCAAAATTTCAAGATTTTTTCCGCAACTGACTGACGAATTTCGAGTTACTTTTTTGCGACCGATTAGAAAACTTCGCCATTTTTTCTCGCGACTGATCGACGTTAGCAATTTTTTTTCTATGAACATAGACATAGATAAGGACTTCTAAAAAAATAGCCTTTTGAAGAAGAAAATAGTTTTTCGAAAAATCTGTCAAATACAATGTCTGTGTAGGACAGTTTTATTAGTTAGTATACCTCTTCAAATCGTCTGCTTGACAGCCATCATCTGATAGGTAGGTATAATACACTGCTCAAAACAATTAAAGGATATTTGAAGTTTTATATAAAATAAAGATATAAACGAAATTTTTTTTGCCGAAAATAGAAGAAGAGAATCACAAATGCAAATTTTTCTGGTTTTCAAACTGTGGAGTATGCAAATTTTGAGTTCGACGTCAAAAACGTCGCTTCAGCGCCAGCGAATGAAATTTGACTTTCAACTGGATAAAAGAGAATGAAGACAAGGATGATCGGCATTCAGTGATTGCTTTGTTTCGATGAGTACGATGTATCAGCGAAGTCATTTGACAGATTCAGAAGCTTGGAGAATTGTTGGTAGGTTAGAAGGGGGCCAAACTCAAGCCGAAGTAGCGCAAGCCATTGGAGTGTCACAAAGTGTCATTTCCAGGATCTGGAACCGTTTTTTGGAGAGTGGATGTGCAGGCCGAAGACCAGGGCAAGGTCGTAGACGGGCAACAACGCCCAATGAAGATCGGTATTTAGCGTTAACAGCTCGGAGACACCGAAACATGAACGCTACTCTTCTCCAACAACACCTTCGCTCGGCTACAGGCACCACGATTTCAACTCAGACTGTCCGAAACCGGCTCCATGCTGTAGGTCTGTATGCTCGCCGACCGATGGTATGTGTTTGATTAACATCAAGGCATCGTCGCGACCGCAGGAAGTGGGCAACCGAGCATGTCAACTGGAGGAGAAATGAATGGAGCAATATTCTGTTTTCTGACGAGTCCCGTTTTTCTGTGCATCCGGATAATAGGCGTATTTTCATCTGGAGGGACCGTGGCAGTAGGAATAATCCTGCGTTCGTGCACGAAAGTGTCAGATTTGGCGGTGGAGGAGTGTTGGTGTATGGTGGCATCTCCATTGACGGGCGCACTGACCGCTACATCATTCGAGATAGAGCTCTGACTGGTCGCCGATATAGGGATGAGATCCTCAGACCTATTGTAGTCCCTTACGCTGCAGCAATCGGAGATAACTTCATTTTAATGGACGATAACTGCAGGCCACATCGTGCAAACCTGGTGGAGGATTTCCTTTTCGAGGAAGGAATCGTTCGAATGGAATGGCCAGCGTGTTCTCCAGACATGAATCCAATCGAGCATGTTTGGGAAGCTCTAGGAAGACGAGTTTCTGGCCGCCAACAACCCCCACAAACTCTCCAAGAACTGGAAAGAGCTCTTCTGGAAGAGTGGGGCAGAATACCCCAACTCGTCATTAATAGCCTCATTGAGTCCATGCCTCAAAGGTGTTCAACGTTGCTCGCCGCCCGTGGAAACCATACCCCCTACTGAAAATGATTTTCTTTGAAGAAAACACCTTTTCTTATTCTTTTTTTCTCATATGCACAAATTGTGTTTTTTTCCTTTTGTACACAAATGCGCAATAAAATGCATTTTTTTCTGCCAAACATGTGTAATTTATTCTCATATAACCTACTATGTCTGTCGACCATGTATCAATCAGCTAAAAAGTTTCCCAGATACAAAATCCACCTAAAACTGCAATATCCTTTAATTGTTTTGAGCAGTGTAGATTTATTCTATGGTATTTATCCGTATTTTGTTTGTAGGTTAGCACAGTTGTACACTGGCTGCCATGTAGTTCCAAAGTCGCAAATCGATATTAACACTATTTCGTTAGAAGTCCTTATCTATTTCTGTTCATGCATAAAATGAATTTCATTATTTTATTCCCTCAACCAATTGACTAAATTCACAACTTTTTCCAATGACAAATAGACGTATTTAAAGATATTTTTTTCCAGTGATCGAAAAGAGATAAAAGAACAAAAAGGGCAGTAAGAGCCACCGGTCGCTGCACCCTGTCAAATTGACCTAGAGTCAGCACTAAACAAAAATGAGATTAGAAGAGCTGCAAAGATCTTATAACTTTTACTCCTTGAGGTAAAGGAGTAAACCTTTTTAATTTTTGTGAAGGAGTAAAAGTGTACCTTGTGAAAGAGGCTTCAGCAACCCTCAATCAAATAAAATCTAAATTCAGAAATTCATTTAACAAACTAATTGTTAAGGGTCCCTAACACACATTTGGTGGAACTTTAAAAATACACTGCATACATAAAATTTAACTTTCTTCCCCTTTTTTATAAAAAAAATAAAAATTTTACATAATCATTCTGAGTTGACTTAATTTTTTCAATGGTATTTTGTCATGTTTGCATCAATGTAATTCTTTAAATAGCACGTAAAATAATAGTGGGGTTTAAATATTTTTTTTTCTCCCTCCCAAACATTACAACTCCCCTCCATTTAAAAATGTTGGGAGGGAGACTCCCCACCTTAGAAAAATTGAATTTCAAGCCCTGTATAAGTATGTGTAACTATCACAAACACGAAAACTAATTTTTTTCCCATTAAAAAAAATACTTTGATATATAATCCTGAAGTTGAAACTCGTAACAAAATACCACATATGCTGAGAATCCTAATTTAATGATGCAGACATGTAGAATTATTTGGTTTATTCTATTAATTAGTTATAATAAAAAATACTTTACAGCAAATATTTTTTTTCCCAGTTCTGCGAATTTTGTTATATCCATCTTCAATTGCAAAAAAATTTTGCTGAATTAAATATAAACTACCACCCAACTTAATTCAATAACAACATAAACTAAGGGAAAACCGAAATTTCCTATTTACCTCGGACTGAGGAAATGTTACTGTGCCTAAGAAAGAATATAGCAACACATTTTGGAATGCAAACAACTCAAAAAAAAAAAAAAAAAAAAAAAAAAAAATATTGCAACCCATCATTAATCAAAATGTTTCAGAATGAATTTTTTCTAGAGAAAATGTTTATTATATATAGGCAATCACTTCAATTAAAATGAATAAAGATACTTTATTCTTAACAAAATATTAGTTTTTAAAGTTCTGATTCAGCACTAGTAATTAGTATAGTACTTGTGAAAATTTCATTGTTAAAACTATTTACTAATAATCAATTTATCTAAAAGCAAAGCATAATTTTGGTTATTGTCATTGATTTATATATTTTTGTAATCAATTAGTTACTTTAAATTGCATTTAGTAGTAAGGACATTTTTTTCAAACATTCTGAACCACCTAACTTAAAAAAAACCTGATAAAACCCACTGGGTTGGGAAATACTTTCTGAAAAAAAAAAAAAAAAACGGGCATTTAACAACCCTGATTCACACTGATTTAAATATTCTTATTTTTAGAATTAGAATAATGTATGGTGCCTCGGCCAACCAAAGATGAACTAGCTCCTTGATCAGGGCAATCACCATTGTTTTTTTTCTGTAGGGGATATATTATCACATTTGTCATACTAAAACAAACATAATGAAAGGTTCCCCCAAAAATTATAAAAGGATTTGTATTTTTCGAATGTGTATGGTGCCTTGCCTTGGCCAACCAAAGATGAACTATTTCCTTGATTAGGGCAATCAACTTTTTTTTTCTTTGATAAGGGAATGTGTTGCCATATTTGTTATTCTAAAAAAAAAAAAAAAAAAAAACATGATAAAAAGGTTTCCCAAAATTATAGGAGAGTTTAAACTCTTAGATCCATTTCATGATATGAAATAGAATAATTTAAGTACAGGAAATTTATATTCCTTGACAAAGTTATTTAAAATTAAGGATAGTTACATTAAATTAAATACACACAATCTATGAATGTCTTAAGAACGATTTTTGAAAATAAGTGTCAACGTTACTATGAGTTGACTAAAATGATAAAAATTGATAGATTGTTATCAGTAGTCACACTGATTTAAATTCTTATTTTTATAATTAAATAATGTATGGTGCCTCAGCCAACCAAAGATGAACTAGCTCCTTGATTAGGGCAATCACCATTGTTTTTTTTTTCTGTAGGGAATGTATTATCACATTTGTCATACTAAAACAAACATAATGAAAGTTTCCCGGAAAGTTATAAAATGGTTTGTATTTTTATATTTATTTCAATACTTGAAATAGAGAAATTCAGCTATAAGAAAATAAGGTACTTTTTCATTTTTGGACAGTCATCACTTCATACTAAATGCAAATGTTATGCTAAAAGCTGGCAAAGATGCCATTCAAAAACTCTAGGTGATGCAATATAGGTGAAAACTTCTTTTTATTTTAACTCAAGTTTTTTTTAATAACAACAACATCAAAAATCATTTTTATATGTAAAATTTCAGTAATATGTTGAAATAAAGTTTTGAAATTTATTATAAGCAATTCTTTTGTGTTAGTCGCATGCCAGGAGTTAATAGTCAAAGATTTTGCTAGGTACAGCAGCTTTTTTAATTATAATAATTTCAGTGGTTTAAATCCATAGTTTGATTATATGTTTGTTAAATACATCTTTAATTTACATAATTTTTAATTTCATTAGATTATTCATAAATTTTAATTTTATTATGGAATATAAGCGGGAAAAAAATGTGAACGATTTATATTGTGTAAGTGCAAACAGGTTAATCTTTTGTAATGGGTTGCACACAATAGAGATGATAGATTAAAAAAAAAATAATCATACTTACCATAAATTGTCTTTCAAGCAAATTGCAATTGAAAAAACACTTTTTTTCTCTAGTTGACGGTGTAAAAATTGAAAATGTGCGATATTTAGAAGCTTAACTAGTCGGATGTGTCAATCTCAAAACTTTCTTCTATTTCATATAGGTTCCACATACACAACTAATGACATCGAAAACAAAAATCTTGAAAAGAAAAATTATTGGTACTTTTCCAGTATAGGGGCCTTGGCAAGATAGAGAAAATGGTTTTGGCGAGAGAAGAAACTTTGGCAACATATTTTCTGACAACCTATTCATTGTTTCATACGCACAAGCATTTCTTTTCAATATTTATACAATTTAATATAAAGAAGCCATTTATCTATTTTTATATACAAAAATAAGACAAAAAACAATATAAATAATAATAAATAAATATGTATATATAAACAAGCATAAAAGTTCATGAGGTTTATTTTCATAGCTGTTTATATTATTAGGAAATACATCTAACTTCCTGAAGCCTGAATTGCGCCAAACTTAAAAAAAAAAAAAAAAAAATTGAAGGCCCCTATACTGGAAAAGTACCAAATAATGCACAAGTGATGATTTATAAGAGTTGCTACACTTATTGATGAGGAAATCTCATGACTATAAAATTTATATTTACTGGAATTATAGGTGTAAATTATTAAAAGCAAATCTTGGGAACAGATGTGGTACACTCATGCACAACGTTAATGACTGTGTGCATGAACGTTTGGCGACTTTTTGATTGGCACGCTTTCCAAACCCACAGTAAGAAATGCCCACCTTGCTGTACCATTGGCCAAAGAACCATTTGTCCACAAAAGTCCAACAATGGTCAAATTGTCGCCTCAGAATCCTGCTCACTCAGATATACTCCAAATCAGAGGAGCCTCTGTATCCTACAATTTTTCAACACTTTCCACAATCTGCCAATGATGGCCAACAATCTGTGTTACTTGGATACACACATTAAATTTCAAGTGACAATGAAATATAGTTACTACTATTTTTAATAAGCAAAATAAAAAGCAAACACAACCTTAACCAAAGTAAATGTACTTAAAAGTCCTATATGGCCAGAGAAGTAACTATTTTTTTTATTGAAATTATATGTTAAATGACACTTTAAGAAAGAGTTCTCTTTCATTTCATTTCATTAGTCAAATGTGCTCCCACAAACCGCCAAAGCTCGGAACGTTTAAAAGAAATGCTTCCAGCATAATTTTAAATAAATCTTTTTATGTATCATGCTTTGAATATGTTGTTAGTTAAGATGTTGGTCATAAATATGAAATTTAATTGAGGCAATGAAAATTATATTTCTTGTTCTTATATTCATTTTACTTAAGATAGCAGAAAAAACAAAAGTTATTTTTCAAAAACATGATAAAAATAGAATATTTAAATATATTCTCCTGAGAAAATTTTATAAGAAGTCCCATACTGTTTGTTTTCACACTAAAAATGTTGCTTATGAATTCCATTAAAATATTTTAAGAGGGGGAAAAAAAACTAAAAATTGATGTTCCGGCAACGCGCCTATTGGATAAAGAGTTATTCTCTTCCATTAACTGCTAATAAGATACCAAGGGATAACAATCATGTAAATAATTACAATTTTCAGGTAATAAAATATTTGTCAATAATAATTCTAGATAAAAATTGTGAAAACACAAAGGAAAAATAAAGAATAATAAATTAAGAAAGAACACGAACAGACCAGTTATACACTTATATCCATCATATAAATAATTTATAACAATCTAAGTTAAGGAAGATAAAACAATATTTACATATTCTTAAGTAATGTTTACGACCAATTTCATACAGTAAAACTCACCAATGCGTTCGACCTTTAAACAGATTTCAGTTTATTTATTTTTTTAAATGACTTCAGTAGTTTTCTTTTTTATATTCAGAATTTTCTATAGAATAAACAACCAGGAAATGTAAAAGAAGCTACTGTACATTCAATTTCACATGATATAAGCAATTTCGATTTAATAATTCAGTGTTTACAAAGCCGATAGGACCGTAAAATCACGGGGGAAATATCACATAAGAAATTTCACGTTTAATAGCAGTGATTTAACAGTCTGTGAATAGTCAAAAGTAAAATTTGGAGGTCACACACTACAAATAGACAGTTCTGATTGGTTTAACTATCCTGACCTCCAACTGATTGCAACTTCTATACTATTTAACTGTTTTATAGAATATGAATTAAAGTCGTACGCTTATAGTTATACAAAAATAAAGTCAATTTATTATTTGTCAAGCTAACATCAAATAAAATAACAATCACTATTATTATAATAATAAATTAAAAACCTAATAACTTCAACTATGACTGTATAACTGGCCGCGCCCTTTTGTTTATGATTTTATTTTATAAATATAGTGTAGATATGGGACATATACATATTTTAAATTCCGTTTTATTAATAGTATTTTCTGTTCATGTAATAGGACAGTTTGACTGGCAAATTCGTGATGGATTTGATGAAATCACATCGCGTATGGCCAAAGTGAAGGCTGAAAATTGTCGAGTCGTCGACAGAAATGCACTATTTTTATCTAAGGACAGTGTAACTCATATTCCCAACATTCGACAAATTGGTATAGATCCCGTCTTACCTAACAGGACTAGTCTTTTACAAATACATAATATGGCTATGGCCAGAGCTTTTTTTTACAGGTGGGTGTTTCAAAAATTTATATCTTTATTACACCTTGCAAATGTTGTGGGTCAAACTCTTACACATAATTAAACGATGAATTCTCTTTAGACATAAATGAAAACCACTGTGTTAAAATATTCCCTCACTTAATAGTTAGTAATGGTAACTTAGCATTCACTAATGTCAATAAATAAAATCAAGTGATCTGCTTAGCTTTTAACTGGTAAAACAGACGCCTTTTCAGTGACTCAAAATAAAATTCTTCCACTTTTAAACAAACTTCCATCATAAATTTAACCCTTTGCAGTCCAGTGGATCTGCTGAGAAGACATCTAGCATATGGCTTTTGAACTTATTGAGCTTTGTGAACTCCCATTTAAATAATCTACGAGCTGCCGGCCTGCCGCTGATGTTAATCTACCTTGGCGGTGGACGCGATTACAGAAGATAAACTTCAATGAGTTAAATTACATAAACAATTCCAGATACTGATATTTTTTAGAAACTTTAAAAAATGCACTTTAAAAAATAATACCTACATTTTAAATATACAAAATGGCTATAGTTTAAGGGGTCATTCCACTTCAACAGATCCAATGACATTTACCTTACTATTTCCAATTGCTTTATCATTTTAAGTATGCATAAACTACCAAAAGAGAAGAACTCAGAAATACATTTGTTTCTTTTTTATTTCATTTTATTTAAAAACAATAAGAATTTAAAAGTCCCGAAATTGGACAATTTTTGTTGTATACTATACTGCATATAAATCTTCATATTTCAGCATAGAATGGAAATATTTAAACAAGTTGGAAATTGTACGTCAAACGTGACAAATGAGGTGCGTTCGTGCTATAGCTAGTTATATAAATATTCAGATCTTCTTGATTTTTAATTCTGTGAAATGAATTATATTGTCTGCAGATTAATTTCTGTCATAAAATAAATATCTCGGTCGCTTGACGATTAAACCTCAGAAGCTCCTATAACAAAAAAGCACCGATTTTTTAAAAAATAATTCACATTTCTTAATAAATATTTTTATTAATATTTCCTAAAGTTTTGATTCGATTTTCATAAAATTTGAAATGTCTCGACAAATTTCTGCAAAGATAATATATCTAAAATTTCAAACCATTCGGTTGGATAGTTTTTGCATTGTTATATGCGGACAGACAGACGGACCAAGCGACGACAATAGGTGCTACGTATTTATTATAGGTGCAGATTCCCAAAATCTGGAAGGAGCCAGTGGCTCCTAAACCCAAAAAATCCAGTGGCCACATTGTGAAACAAACACATAAAAACAATATTTTTTTCTCAATTAAATTTGGACAGTGCAATATTGAATCTTCCCACCATAATTGCATACAGTTTGTAGGAATAAATTTTGTAAAGTAAGACCTGAATATTTTGTGAATAAACAATTCTCTAAAGATTTTTTATCTATAAATAAACTCCCCCCAATAAAAGGATTTTTCATAGCTGAATATAAATGCTCAACTTTGGAAACTTGCATAAGAAAATATGTCTATAAAAATCAAAATTAAAAATAAATATATATGAAAAAAATACGGAGAAGATTTTTTTCTTTTAGGTTTTAGATTTTAATAAACAATTTCTGACATTTTCAAGAATGATGGAGAAAGATCGAATGCTATAAGCCTCATTGCAACTTTTGTTGCAAGGGGATTTTTTTAAGGATTTATTAAAGAAGTTTTTAAATCCCTATGGAGACAAAAAAAAATTTTAAATTTTTGTGACCGATCGCCGATTTTCATGTTTTATTATCACAACTCCTTGACGAAATTCACAATTTTTTTTCTGCAATCGATTGATGAACTTCACAGTTTTTTCAAGATTAATTGATGAAATTCGCGTTTTTTTTTCCGAGACTAATTGAGGAAATTCGCGGTTTTATTTTGAGACCGATTGGCGAAATTCACGGTTTTATTTCCTCAGCAATTGATGAAATTCGTGTTTTTATTTGGTGAGCAGTTGACAAAATTTGCAAAATTTTTCAGTGACCGATTTCACGAAAATCGCGACCGACTGAAGAAATTTTAGATTTCTTTTCATGACTGATTGGCGAATTGATTTGCGAAAATTTAATAAATAAATAAATAAATAATGATAATTCTAGGAGTTTTGCTAATTCGTGGAAGAATCGCATGCCAATATCTGTATGTACCTGTAAGAACTTGTCTGAAAAATCCCAGAGCTACAAATTTATTCTCTTCTCGGCACAAATTTTACTGTGTCGCGGGCTTATTGTGGCATATTATTACACATTACTGGTACATTATTGGGGCTTATTATGCACAGAGTTCATTCGGACGCATATTAACAGGATTTTGTTTTCCGATTCTGCAGACATTGCAAATTTTAAAAAATATAAATAAACGGGAAATTTGCGAATTAGTGGAAATGTGGCATTTATGTTCAATCATATTTTTTAATTATGGACAATAGAAAAAAGAAAAAAAAAGAGCTAAATATTGCTGAATTATGGAGGAGAATACCCAGATTTCATATTAAAAGAAAAAAGTTGAAATCTGCCTTCGGCGAAAAAGGGACATCCATGTAAACACATGGCGACTTAGACATAGAAAGTTAGTCGCCAAAGCAAAAACTTTAGTCGCCACGTGGCAACTGGCGACTGTGAATTTGCACCTATAGTATTTATATAATTACGAACGCACCTAAAAATAAGAGTACCATTCTCCCCAGAATATTATAATATTTCATATGATATATCACTAGGGATACAACGAATATTCGGTTGATATTTGGTATTTGGCTTTAAATTCGAGTATTCGGTTTGGCCAAATAATACAGTATTCGGCCGAATAGCTCCGCCGAATACTAAAACAAAATTATTTATATTTATAATAAATAATATCAATTGATATATTTTAAATAACATACCTATAGGTTTATATTTATTTGTTACACATTATGGAAATTTAAATGTTTATTAAATTTATAATACAATTTTATTTCAAATATTATATATAAATTTAATAATCATTTGAATTTTCTTAATGTACAATACAGGAATAATAATCGTATTTAAAAATTTCAACTAAATTTATTAATTTAAATTTTACATATATTATAAAAATGATTCAATTATACTTACGTATTACACATTAAAGAAGTTAAAATATTTATTCAATTTCTGGAATTTAGTTATAAAAGTACAGTAAAGTTGCATAAAAATATATATGTAATATGTATAATAGAATTTAGTTATAAAAGTACAGTAAGTTGCATAAAAAAAATATATATATATATACAGTCAGATCCAGTTAAGATGCTCACAGTTAATACGCGATCCCACTTAATATGCAGATTTTTCCTCGTCAGTTGAAAATCGCCCGTAAGACTAATGTAAAATATCACGTTTAATACGCGAACGGTTATTACGCGATCCCACTTAATACACGACAAAGTTTCGGTACCTTGAGGCAAAAAATCTCGATTAATACGCAAGTTCATAGACCGAGATGAGAATTTCTTCCCTCTTTGCAAATTTAATGGGATTTTTTTAACACATATCTACCACTATTTCTGAATAGTAATATTCGCATTATTTAATAACAGATTAATTAAAGCAAATGTTACTAACCAAAAATAGTGGTAGATATTTCAATATATTACTCATTATGACAAGTACTACACTGTAAAAAATAACCAATGTTTCTTATTTTATGAAAATATACTATAACCACGAACGAAAATATAATATAATCTTCTGAGTTATCCGAAATTCTGAATAGCGTGTTCCATTGTCTTTTGAATCCCCAGAAACCAATACATTTCCAAAATTTAAAGAATCTATTACTAATAAAATAAAGTTTCGCTCTGTGTGTGTGTGTGTCTGTTGGCGATGGCTAGCAAAATCTAGCCCGCCTGGAAATTTAGGTGTGTATAGTCCGAGGTCTGACCATGTGCACCTGAATCTCAGAATTTTAATATTTTGATAATTACTCTAGATATTAATTAGAATATCATTAAATATCGCATTGAAAATGTCATCTTTTAAATCAAAATGGCTAAAGAAAAGAACTGTTGTTGTGGATTTGGAAGCGGAAATGAACGAATTCGAAATTATTCTACTAATTAGCGAATTTTAAGAAAACTAATTAAGATATCAATTTGAAAATTTCTGAGCATATGTAAAAAAATAGTCTGCATCCGTCTATGCAATTTTTGAAAAATTCGGCCGGTTAATTTTTCTTAATTTATGCAAAAAACTGCTAAAAATCTGCCGGCGCCAGTGAAAACGATCCAAGGAAGTTTCAGACAGGGATTGGCTTTCATTAAAAACTGAACTACAAAGAGATCAGTTTATCGGGCCGATCCCTCCATTTAGTTTGCGAAAATGAAAGGAAATAATTGCCAATTTTTACTAATGAACAAATATTTAGGTAACTAATTAAGATATAGATTTGAAATTGAGGTCGGGAAGGGGTGTCGTCTGACGACTATTTTAGCGTAGCGTCTTTGTTATGTTCTAATTATCAGAAAAATGTAATTCTTTTTTTAATGATCGCGTTAATGTAGGTGACGGTGGTTCTCTTGAACAAATTATTCATTATATTTGCGAGTATGGGGAGGGGGGGGGGGTTAACGCCTTTCTCTGAGATTGTAATTATCTTGGGCCCAGGCAATGCCGGGCGGGTTAGCTAGTAATTTATAAAAACAAATTATTTTTAGCTGCCCGAATTTTTCAGAAACGTTTCCGAAGGGTTTTTATAGTGTATTAATTAGTGTCTTCAGGCTGGAATACCTGTTTTTCGAATGTTATTCATTCTCAAGTACACATTTTCAGGCACATAAGTTAATTTATACATGAAAGAGTAAAGAAATAATCTTAATTTTAATGTTATTGTTAACGCTGTTAATTTTGCATATTTGTCTGTTAAACATTTTTTTTTTTTAGCATGAAAATGTTTACTTCAGAATTGATAGCATTCGAAAAACAGGTATTCCAGGCTGAGGACACTAATTAATACACTATAAAATCCCTTCGGAAACGTTTCTGAAAAATTCGGGCAGCTAAAAATAATTTGTTTTTATAAATTATTTTTTTAATTTTGAAAATGTATTCGTTTCTGGGGATTCAAAAGACAATGTAACATGCTATTTGAAATTTCGAATAACTCAGAAGATTATATTATATTTTCGTTTGTGGTTATAGCATATTTTCATAAAATAAGAAACACTGGTCTTTTTTTACAGTGTACATACACAATTAGGTTATTCTGTAAATATTTCATATGTTTGGTATATGTTAAATAAAAAGGCTAGCAGTAAAATTACTTTTGTTGTTTATTTTTGGTTGTAACGTATTAATCAGTAATAAAGTAATATTTGAATCAACATATTTTTTCAGCTACTATTTCAATCAGTCCTATAAAAACAAACAATGAGTTAAGTTTGAATACGGTTAAATTTGAATCTAAATAAGCATAAAAGACACAATTTTCAACCGTAAACATATCAGGGTTGGCAAGGTTTTTCCAACTCCCGGTAAATACCATGGTAAAAATCGGTATTTACCGTCCTGAGAAATACTATGTTTTTCCCACATGGGAAAAACTGATCATTAAAAACATAAATATAAATTCAAAACAACCTTTAAAAATGTCAAAATTGCCTTCTAAGTAAATAGCCTGAAAGGTTAAAAAAAAAAGAAAAGGAAGATCTACAAAAACGGACAATAGAACGGATAGTGGATTTATTTAAATATTTACACACCTCACAGATTCCCAAACATTTTCCAATCGTATTCATATTCTTTGCCGCCCACTTTCACATTGGATTTTAGTATCATATAAGAAAATACTAATTAATTTAGAAGCTTTTTGTAAACCCAGTCTATTTCTAATCTTGTTTTGAATGAAAGAAAAATTAGAAAAAAAATACACTCCAGAGATGCAGGAAAATCCCTGAAAGTGTTCCATTAATTGGAGAAATTCTGCATCTATTCCAGTTTTGTTTAAATTCTTCCACCATCAGGTGAAATAGTGTTTGTAATGTCTTCGGAAAAGGTGCATCTTCTGACTTGAACTGTATTGTGTATTGTAAGTACTTTGGATTTAAAATCTGCAAATATTCACAAGCAGATTCCTCTTGATCTTGTGATAACTTTTCACCTTTATATTTTGGATTCATCAGGTGTGATTTAGAAAATTCATTATTATTAAAAAAAATTATGAGCAAATTTTATATTTTATGCAATAATTCTTATTTATTGATATTCCTTTCCTACAAAATAATTTTAAACCTAAGGGAAATTTGAAATAACTATATATTTCTAACTTTATTTTTACACATCAGATGCAGAAAGCCGGAATATTTCTTGCATATCGTCATTTGGAAGTTTTTCCCGGTATTTACCAGTTTCTCCCAGTGGGATGGGAAAAACAAGTTTTGGACGGGAAAAAGCCAACCCTGAAACATATAAACAAAATCTTTAAAGTTCATTGAGGCGATTAAATATGTAAATAAGCTCAGTTCGTGCAACATTATGCAAATCCCGTTTAATACGCGATCCTGCTTAATACGCGACTTTTGTTCAGTCCCTTGAAACGCGTCTTAACCGGGTTCGACTGTATAATATCATTCATTTACAAAATAATTTCATGTTGTGATGTAAAAATAACATCATTTCTGCATTTTCAGGCAAAAACCAAATGCGCTTTTTTTTTTTCATATATAATGCCTGTCTCTAAGAACAAACGTTCCCTATACACACTGCTGGCAGGAGCTGATAAATATTTCCTTGCCAATTGTGATAACGTGGGAAATTCAACAGAATTTGCTTTCCACCAGTTTAGTTGGACATTCATTTCTATCTAAGAGTGATTTATCAAACTGAAGTATATTGTAATAATCATTCTGAGCTCTTTCTTATAAAATATTTTACTATTTAAAGGCCAGATATTTTTGTTTAGTTTTAATAAAATGTTTAAAACTAATTTAAATTTTCTTTTTAATTATCTTTAAGGCTGAGTGTGTTTAGTAAGAACTGTATGAAGATATCGATATATAGTATTTTGGTTTAAATCAGAATTTATCAATGAATATTTGACGGCCGAATATTCGGCTATAACTTAGCCGAATATTTGGTATTCGGTTATTCAGTCAAACCACTATTCGTTGCATCATTAATTCATTTTCTATTGTTGCAAGCTGTGCGATATTACTATGTTACCCATTCTCTTCTGGTGCGTCAGCTGATTGACAGTTAATTCTACATACCATCTAATCTCTCCTGTATAGCAAAATTATCACACTAAAATTGTTTGCCCTCTCGGACTATTGTAACAGTTGATACAATTTCTATTATTGATCTAATATCGCAAATACCTTTTGATTATTTGGTACTTCTCTATTATCCCATCGACCACTTTTCATGACAAAAAACTATCGCCAAATAAACGGGAGAATGTTGCTATTGGAATATCAAAATAAATAAGTAAATAAAATATAAGAATTTAAGGATACAATACAATTGTTATTTTAATTAATGAAATAACTAATAAATCAGTAAAACATAATGAAAAATAGACGCAAATGTCAAATTAAAAACCACTTGATGACATAACAAACACATAAATGCTTCTGACATCAAGTAAATGGGATTGCATTTTTGGCGTTTAATCTTACAGTTTGGCAATAGTTTTTTGTTATGAAAAGTGGTCGACGGGATAATAGAGAAGTACCGATTATTTTACATAAACATCGATTGATTATTTTATTTTATTATAAGCCTGTATTTTATTATGTTTATAATTTAATCTTTCATTTTTTTTTAGTTTTATTCTTCAAAGGGCTGCTGACGATAATGAGCCAGGATTTATGTATTACTTCCTGTCTACAATTTCGGATGTTGCAGCTAATAGGTTCATAAACAGTAGTGCAATCTACTTTTCTCCAAATATGTCATTCACTCCATCTTACAAAGCATTTTTTAACAAGACAATGCCTTTGTTTGCACCACGTGCATTTAGGTAATATATCTTTTAATATACTCTATAATCTCTTCCTTTTATTATTTGAATGGTGCAGATGCAAAAGTCAAATAATCCACTTTTTTAAGGTATTGAGTTATTCATATCACCATGTTCGTCTTTTTAAGGCGAATCGGACTGTAATAGTGATTTGGACCGTAAAAAACATATGAAGGTTGGAAAAAATTGCTGAAAATCTTGTTTTGATGCATAACTCACATTATACAACAAATATTTTGCAGCAAAACTAACTCTCTCCAATTCAACCAATCAGGGAGATAGAGAAGTAAGGAGTAGTGTAAAATGTTCCACTAGTTTAATGAAAGTGTAGAAGTTGAGCCATGTCTAATAGTAAAATTTTTGCCCAAATTATTTTTAATAAATGTTTTTTGCGTTTTGATTTTTGTTGTTTATTAACATAATGAAAACTAATGTTCAGATTTTCTTTTTGTTGTTCTTGTTGTTTTAAATTCATAACTATTTTGATTTATAACTAAAATTACCCATAAAAGTTTGCTGCGAAACTCACATTTTCCATATTTAAATTTAAATTCTAGCTTTACCACAATTATTACAGGTTTAGGACTATGTGCAGCTAGTCATAAACTAGTCCTAAAACCTAACTAGTAGTTGTTATGGCAACAAATATATCACAAAAAAAAAATTGTGCCAATATATCATGTTTATTAATAATAATCAGCTTTTTGCATTTTTCTAAAAACTAGGTTAAGTGGAGAGTGTGAATTTTGCATCTACACCCTTCATTTATGAAAGTGGTACTTCAACTTTATGGTGATCTTGGTAAGACTGGGGAAATGTTTTTAGTAAGAGAAGGAAAATTTTTCACACTTACTTCCTGGCAATCTATTCACTGTTTCATAAACACAAGCATTATTTATTTATTTATTTATTACTAGCTGACCTGCTTGGGCCCAGGATAGTAACTGTAAGTATATCTAAAACCAGGGGTCTGTCCAGACTTTTTTCCCAGGGTCCTGTTTTTGTGAAATTGTGAACAGCTTTTTATATTTGTGAAAAATCTAATCATAATTTTGTGAATTTGAAATGATCGTTATATTCAGGTTCTTGTTTATACATTTTTAAGAAGATATATGGATGTAAAATACATATATTTTCTTTATATGTGTGAAAGTGACAGGTCAGATTTTACTTTTAAATGATTAATTTGTGAAATGTTCAGTTTAAAGATGAAAAATTTTTGTGAAAAACCTATTTTTAAGATAAAGAATTTTGTGGAGGGTCCTGTTTTAGGAGAAATAGTTTTGTGAAGGGTCCTGTTTTAGGGAAAATAGTTTTGTGAAGGGTCCTGTTTTGAAATTTAAAAAATTGTGAAGGGTTCTCTACAGGATCCAGTTTTTTCCTAAACAGGGGCCCTACTACCAACGCATCGAGATCCTCCCGACACGGAAAGCTTCCGATGTCGGATTATCATGGTTCTCGGAAAAAATATCCGAAAGACACTTTAAGCCGTACCACGAAGCAACCGGTTATAGCCGTCGTATTTGAAGATTCCTTTTCAAATAGATATCGGGAAAAAAACAAACTGACCAATGAGAGTGCGTTAGAAAAAGTACGTTTCCACGGTCATTCCCTCTTTTTCTCCTGTAAGAAAACAGAAAAGAAATGCTTGATATTGCTTTCTGTTTTTATTAAAAATGCCATCAAAACACGCCTAATTAAGTTATTTTGATAATCGTTTTTTTAAACGAGAGTGAAATATTCAGATTTTCAGCTGTCAAAAGATCAAAATGGTATGACTGGTAGTTTTTTAGAAAATGGAAAATAAAAATGAAATTTACTTTTTTTGACCAAACAAAGGCTTTCGTTTAAAAATTAATAAAAAATTAACAGATTACGCTTGACATTTTTAATTGCTATTACAAGAAAGCTCTTATTCTAAACTTTAAAATGATATAAAAATAAAAATTTTATAAGTTTTTGTTAAATAAATATTAGCATAAATATCCAAGAATTTCAAGAAAATCTGTTTAAATATAAAATAACTGGAAAAATATTCTAAACTTAGAAACTAATTTTAAACGCTAATAATAAGTATACTTTGAAAATGCTGCAAGCAATTTTTTGTAGACTTAGAATAATTTTTCTTTGCTGGACGCTCTCTTTTCAAAATGGAAATTTAACATAAAATAAGAAACAATCTAATATGAATTTTAAAAAAATAATTGCAGTGCTTATTAAAACATTACCTAACAAAGTATCACGTACAATGTGTTTAATTTGTTTTCAATAAATAGAGCGCTATGCCAACAAAACTAATTATACCATTGCTCCCGCATAAAAAAATTAGCAGTGTAAAGATGCACTGCATACCGGAAAAATATTGGCCAGATATTTTTACTAAAACTTTTCCATACTAAATATAGCATTAGAGCAAATAATCAACTTCATGTCGGCACTATCGTTGTACCCAAATAAACTAATTATTCAACACTTCCAAAAAAAATTTCTTTAAAAATATATTATAAAATGTTGTTTCAATTTTATTGATTGTAATTTGTTGTATAAATAATAAAATCATTTAATAACATTCGTCCAGAATTTCCGATTATTAGAAGATAAAAATATTAAATTTAAAATTATTCGTAAAAGAAAATCTTTGGAAAGTATAAGAACTTATAACTTCCATGTATACAGGCTTTGGAATACTTTAATTTACTATATTTTTAATACGGCATATTTCATTGGATATTTAAAAAAAAATTGTAAAGTTTCTCATGACATCAGAAAGCAACGTATTTTATAGTAACTTTACAGTAAATTTCGAAAAGTTTCAAACAAGATAAAAAATATATTAATTCAAGCTGATCTAAATTAGTCTTCTTATCTTTTGATTCTTTTTTGTCTGTCCTAGACTTCTATATAAAATTAATCTTCCAAAAAATACATTAAAAATTGCTCAAATTTTCATAATAATAATAATAATATTAATAAAAAACAGTCACTAAGTATATAATATATATATATGCGGTCATGATATTAAGCTTCATTTAATGTCAAAGCTACTTTTTTTTTCTGAAAATTTGAGCATTATTTAATTTATATTATGAAAAATTAGTTTTATATAGAAACCATGAACAGGGGGAAAAGAAACAAAAGCCAAGAAGACGTATTTACATCATCTTTAAATAGTATATATGTATATCTTTTATCTTGGAAGCTTTTCGAAATTAACTGTAAAGTTATCGTGAAATGTTGAACTATTTGATGTCATTTCGAAACTTTATAATTTATTTTATGTGCAATGAAATATGCCGTATCAAAAATTTTGTATCTTAAAGTCTTCAAAAATCTGTAATACTTTCCAAAAATTTCTTTTTCTTTTCGAAAAATTTTAAGTTGAATATTTTTATTTTCTACTAATCGAAAAGATTATTAAAGATTAATAATGAAATTTAAAAATATGTAAAGCTAAAAACGAGCTATAGTGATGATAGATAATCAAGTAAATTTTGTTAATCAAGCACATTTCGTTCTTCCCATGTGTTTTCATTTTTAAATATATATTTTTTTAAATTTCATTATATACATGTATAATACATATATATAAGTCATTGCAATTGATACAGAATTTAATAATAATTTTAAAAAAAAATAGTAAAAGAAAAAAAAACTTGTGAAAATTTGGGATTATTATTTTATTTAGGTAAACAATGATAGCGCCCAAATGGACTAGCATAATGGTATATTTAGTATAGTGAAGTAGTATTAGTAAAAATATCTGGACAATTATTTTTCGGGTATGCAGCGCTTGGTTACTCCGTTAATTTTTTTTTATGCGAGAACTATGATATAATTAGTTTTATTGGCATAGCGCACTGTTTATTTAAAGCAGATTAATAACATTTTCTTTGTTAGCCTATGTTTTAATAAGCACTGCATTATCAGGGGTCGATCAAGGAAAAATTTGGGGCCTACTTAGTGACCCTTCACAAAAATCTATTAAAGAAAAGGAGTCCCTTCACAAAAATCAATTTGATAAAATGGACCCCTTCACAAAAATCAAATTGATAAAATGGGTTCCTTCACAAAAATCAAATTGAAAAAAATGGATCCCTTCACAAAATTCTATTCCATAAAAAATTACTATTTATTATTTATTTATTATTTTGGGATGTTTTAAAATGCGTAATTTGTAAACAAACAAGTTCATCAGAGAGGAAAATTTCAGCAAAAAGGATTAAAAAAAGTTTTTGCTTAAAAAATGCTTGATTCGAATTTGATTAACTGGATTTCAACTTATCTTGCAAAATGTTATTTTTCACAAAAATATAAATTTCACAAAAATAACCTTTACTTTTCACAAAATGGGCCCCAAGAATAAAAACTTGCATCGACCCCTGTTTGAAATTCAAATTAGACTTCACATTTTTTCTTATTTTATGTTAAATTTTCATTTTGAAAAAAAAAGCGTCCGCAAAAAAAAAAAAAAAAAAAAAAAAAATCAATCTAAGTCTACAAAAAATTGCTTGCAACATTTTCAATGAAGGTTTATTATTAGCGTTTAAAATTAGTTTCAAAGCTTATAATATTTTTCCTGTTATCTTATATTTAAGCAGAGTTTCTTGAAAATTTGCGGCATTCATACTCATAATTATTTAACAAGAACTTATAAAATATGTATTTTCATATCATTTAAAAGTGTAGAATAAGGCCTTTCTTATGATAGCTATTAAATATTTCTAGAGTAAGTTGTTAATTTTTTGTTAATTTTTTTAAAGCCCTTTTTTGGTCAAAAAAGGAAACTTCATTTTTTTTTTCATTTTCTATAAAACTACCCATCATATCATTTTGAGTTTTTGACAGTTGGAAATCTGAACATTTCACTCTTGTTTAAAAAAAAAGATTATCAAAATATCTTAATTAAATGTGTGTCGATGGCATTTTTAATAAACAGCGAATCAATATCAACCGCTTCAAAATCTCTTTCAAAGACTCGTTTCCGACAATGTGTGCGTTTTCCACTGCATTTTATGGTGTCAGGAAATTTCAAGGGAAAGTCCGATGTGTTTTTCCGAGTGGAGGCGTTCACGATGTCATCGTGGTAGCATTTATCCCAAGGGGATCGGAAGACGGACGTCACATCAGAAAACTCGGAAAATTTCCGAGGAAGAGGGAATTTCGACACGTTCGTGGTAGAGCCCCAGATCCCTGAAAACCATTGTTGAATTCAGACATTTTTCTCCAGTAAGGATTTCTGCAACCTTAGTGGAGAAATTGCACTCCTAGACTATTAATAAGCATAAAATTCCAACTCATCTCTTTTCATACACCAAATAATAATTAAAAAAAAAAACTACCAACCATGAGGTCATCTGCATCATCGTGGTAATGGTTTTTGGCAATAAAGAGGGTTACTTAAGAAACCAATGCTGGAATTTTTTTCCTCTCTTTCTAAATTTTCAGACCTCTAGGTGCGCTAGATTATCCTAGCCATCGCAGACACACACACAGAGTGAAACTTTCTTTTATTAGTATAGATTTATTTTCTACTTTTTAGCCTTAAAAAGGTTTAATTGTTGCAGTTTCACAGTCATTTGGCATATTTTGGACACATTCTGAAAAAATTCGAAAATTATTAATTGTTAAATCTATATCGATTTATTATGCGACAAGCTCATGAATTTCCATACTTGGTACTTCTACATAATTGGCACTTCTACTAAGGCCAAATTAATGCATTGTAAGGGAATTTTTTTTAACAGTTTGAACTCTCAGGCTGAGAGTTATACTCACACTTTGTCCTGATTTTTTTTTATTTGGTCAAAATTATTATTATTTATAAATAATAATTATTCAAAGCCCCTCTCCCAGATGAATATTCTGACTGCATTACTGTTCATAGCAAGATGATTCTGTTGCAGCTTGAAGAAACTCAGAAAACATTAATTTCATTGTTCTTTTTCTCACTATTATGTTCTTTGCTTGTCAAAAATAGATGTTTTGCACTGTCAGTTTAGCTTATTTTAAATATCATTATGCAGGTTTTATTGTCTTTTCAGTAGTATTCTTACATGTCATTTATTTACTATTTTTTAACAGATCAGACGATTTTAATGATCCTTTTCACTTGGAGCGAATATCCACACTAAATACTATAGAAGCTGTTGACTTGGGAGCTGTTCCAAATAACTCCATGAGCCGGAACTATACACATCCTCATTATAAAATTAATGAATATTATAATGCTTGGTTGCCAGATCTTACTAAACGTCAAGATTCAAAAACTACATATTCTGTTCAAATCACATTTGCCAATGGAACTAATGAAACTTTTGTCTGGCATGGACCTCCAGGTAAAATAAATAATTTTGTGTATTTTAAAAATTGCTGTTGATTATTAATGATTGAAATTAATATAAATTTATCTTGTTTAAAAGACAGTAATTTTTGGGACAGTACTTGAACACAGTTGTAAATTAAACTTCCATATGTTTTCTGTATCTGCACAGTCTTCTGTAGCATGTTAAAATAAGTGGTACTTTTATGTTAGCTGAGCACAGCTGATAAATTGCCAAATATTGTTCCCATAACTATCATTCTTGTTGCATTCATACAAGGCCAAAGCTAGATTTATTTTTCATGGGGGGGGGGGGGGTGCAAACATGGATTTTGGTACCCCCCCCCCCAATCCTTTCTCCGCAATGTAACTTTTCAAAGATAATTTTACTAAGTTTCTAAAAGCCAACTTATTTTAAAATAAAAAAATATGTAATCATAAAATATGTAAGAGTGAACTATGTAATCAACTTTGTCAAATATTTATTCAATAAAACCTGTGAAAACTGAATTGAAAGGAACAAGAAAAAATTCTGTTTTATACAGGTCTTCCTCTTAGCAAATAGAATTGTTGATATTCTTTCTGTTGAGACCATGTATTTTTTTTTAATTTAAGACAGGATTCCTCTATAGATCGATTTCATTTTCACAGATTTTATTGCAGTTATAGTATTACATTACAATTGGACAGGCATTTAAAGTCATACTGATATGAGTCAGAATGTCTTAAGAATTAAAAAACCAGGATTTCCTGTAGGTATAACAATGAATTCCAATACCGTAAAATATCTTTGTGTGCTGTCTACAGCCAGTTTCATCGAACTATCACTTATACCGCTCTTCCTATTAATAGACTGATATGTCTAGACTCTAGAGGCTTTCCTGAACCTAACGTAATTTTCAAAATTATAACATTCCGTCCTAGCGTTCGGGGCTAGAACGGGACGTAAGGGTTTCTAGCGTGTCCCCTCTGCCCCCCCTCCCCCTTAGTTTCGGCCCTGCATTCATATTATTTAAAATACAAAAAAAGAGAGAGAGAGTAGAAATAATACCATAAACCAAAACATTTTATTTTAGCATCAAAGTATTGTTTATAATTTACTCATATTCACACAGAAAATAAATGCTGCTATTGGCAAGAAAAGAAAAGTGCTATTAGGGCAGTTTTTGTCCAGTAAAAGTACCAAGTAAGTTAATGCGTTACAATACAGTTTTCAGATACAGGTACAAATTTTGACCAAGAAATAAAGAAAGAAAATGATGTTTCAAGTTGTTTCTGATGAGAGAATACACAAATAATTCGCTGGCGAAATGATAGTATGGAAATTCAATCATCTTCTGCCCTTCATTTTGGAGGCCTATGGAAGGCAGGTATAAAGCAAATCAAAAATCACTTGAAAAGAACATTCAGTGAACAGACTTTAACTTATGAAGAATTTATAACTTTAATTGCCCAAATATACTTGAATTCAAGACCCCTTGTGGCTGGGTTCTCTGTCCAAATAACTTGACTGCTCTGACACTAGGGCAGTTTATTATAGAAGCTGAAATGTTATACAGTATGGAACCATTTATCCGGAATCCAGTTAACCGGAAAACCAGTTATAAAGAATGATATTTACAACTGACTGATTTCAGAATCTTTCCAGAAAAAAGTGTCATGCAGTGCCAGTTTGACATGTGCATTGCTGTTAGATTACCACATGCATTGTAGAACTTGATCAATATCTAGTATTTGAAATGAAAGCCTATTTAGTTAGATACTGAGCATTTTGATTTTATGCAGAATTACTGTTTTCAAGGTATTGCCAGAAATTGCCTTCTTTCGAACTCTGATTAATCTTTGATCTTGATAGGATCTGAGCTTTTAATCAGAGTAATCTAATAATTTAAAATCAGTAACAATGTTACAGCCACATATATTCTACAAATCTCATCAAATGGATGTTGTTTTAATGTCCAACCGGTTATCCAGAAAAACCACTTATCCGGAATACATCTGACCCCGACCATTCCGGATAAATGGTTCTATACTGTAGTCCACAAAGTCTCTTTACAATTTCAAACTTTTATTGCAAACAGAAATGAATTCATATGAAAGAAAAGCAGAATTGTATAATATAGATGCATGTTATGTGTAGAAAATTTTCTTCAAAATTCAAAACTTTGCAGGAAAATTTTTAGAAAAGAAAAACGTAATTTTTGTTTGTTCTAATGATAAAAAATAATAAATATTCCAATTTTATGTACGATTTATTTACTGTTTGCACACAATTCAAAGTTTAAAGATGCAAAACATTGTTGTGACATTACAGACGCTTTCAAAGAGGTCAAAATATTAAGGATTGGGCTGTTTCTAAATGCATTGACAAAATAATTGATAAGAATTCAGCTCTTCCTATCATGAATTTTTAGCTTTATTATTTTTTGTAACCAAAATAATTATTCTTTAATTAATATTAATTAATTTTAAATTTAAATGGCAATTATTTTTAACTACAGTTTTTAATTCATATCGTCAAAATAATATACTACATAATTTTATTAAACATTAAATTAATTTGCAGAAAGTTTTTGACCCAATATTTATGTGTACTGAAAGTTTTTGGTTTTATACAAGTCTGATGAAAAGTAGTATATATATTGAAGTTTTTTTTTTTTTGCACTGTAAAAACTCCGGCGGGATTTATAAAAATTCGAACTGGTAGCTGTGGCTAACCGGAGTAATTACTCAAGTTGATTTGTAGAAAGAAAAGTTTTTTTATTCGAAGCTCGAAGGACAGAGCATTCCTTCTACAGGTTTCATTATTTAAATAAAATAGAACAAAATAAAATAAGATGAAATGCGTGGGTGCAGGGGATTATAAACGAGTTCCATAAAGTCCTCTAATTTCTCCTTAGGTCTGTACACCAGACAGTCTCGTTCCAAACTTAATTTCCGTTCTCTGTATTCGGTGATACAAATTAAACAGGACAGGGTGTCCTTGGGTGATCGAGACGGATCGCTCCTCCGAGTTTTCCTCTCACAGACCTGGCCGTCTGTCCTCCCTCCGTTTCACTTCGCTCTCGCTTCACTGCAAGACTCTGCTTTTTCAGGGTCACGTCCTACCCTTTTGCCTCCGAAGAACCATCTCCTCTCGTCTTCTCTTCTTCCTCTAGCCTCCGAAAAAAGGGGGGCGGGGGGAGGTTCATCCCGGCCTCTTAAACTTACGGCAGCCTATCGTAGTGGATCTCTGGTTCTCATTCCCAGATTTTAAAGGACTTCCCTTGGCGTCCGAAAGTCTCTGGGAATCTCTCCATCTGCGACCTCACAAGGAGAGTAATCAATCCGTTAGTGTCGGACTAGGTGCCAGGCAGTCTCGGTTATTGTTCTTAAAATGTCCACGCCATTCAGCATCGGGAATCGATCGTTTCGTTTGATCTGACCCGACAACTCCTGAGGTCAATAGTAACGTAACTCAGCTGGGATATGGGAAAATATCACAGCATTACCCCCTCCAGCAGTTGAGATTTTTCAAGCATTTGGAAAATCTTACATCATTACTGGAGCGCTAGCCTTCCATACATACCCAATACACAAGTTAATTCTCAATAGAGGCTTACCTTAAACATTATTATTCACAAGTTTACAATACACTCTACAGACTCACATCGTTAAATTAAATTTCAATATTCATTGCATGATTCAAATACACAATTATTTCAATTACAAAATTAAAACCTATATACAAAATTACTGAGTGGAATGTTATTTATTCCATTCTACTTAAACAGTCTACATGTGGAATTTGGTATCCCTGGCCTATATCCTAAGGATCTGCGAATATCCTGCCTTTTTCCAAAATCTCTAATTAGTCGGATGTCATTTCCGGCGTCGTTTTTCATCTGCTTAACATCGCTGCCTTTAGTTTCGTTACGCGGCGATATGTATCCTGGGGTTTCTAACCAATTAGATCCGAAAAACGTTTTTCGTTTTCTTCCCAACGCACAATAACGGTTTACCCCCTTTGTTGTTTTCTGTCCCGAAGATTTAAACCTAAACTCTTCCTTTCGCTTTAAGACTGTGTCTTTATTTTTTTCCTCATGCTTACTTTCCCAGATTTCATTCCTTAAATAAGACACCCTCGCTCTATCTTTATAACCCTCTTCCTTCATCCTTGATTTGGGTGTCGCGCGGATCGGGGTCGTCGTGAATTTCGTTTTAATGGAAGATTCACAATGCGTTACTCCTGCACGTTGGCTAAGGGGGAAGGGAACAAAGCCTTTCTTTTCCTTCCTGTCCGGTTTTCTCACTTCATTCTTTTGATAAGCCGAAACTAAGCGGTTCGTGGGGTTGGGGGGAATTGGGCGGTCACTCCTGTGCCTTTTTTTCGGTGCTGCACTCCCAAAGCTAACAGGCGGTTTCGGTTTCATTCTGTCTAGCAAATTTTGTGTTTTGCTTCCCAATAAATAATAATCCATTTCTATGTCTGCATCGACAATACCTGCGTAAGTCCTAACTCTTTTTCCTAAATCACACAGATTAAGCTCTATTTCTGCGAGGGGTAGACATTTTAAATCATTTTGTAACGGTTGCTTTACCCACACGACTCTCCCTGTGTATTGTTCTCGTGTCACCTGGTTGGCACTAATTAAATCTAGCGACGTAGCCGTGTCTCTAAAAATTTTCATTTCTTTCCCATTTATACTCCCTTGTGTTAAATAGGGCTGGAACATTTCGTTTAACTCATCGAGGTCAGCCAACCGATTAACCACTTCAGGTATTTCACTACTCCATTTTAGTTCGGGGCAAAATTTGCGGATATGAGAAAAACTACCACAATGGAAACAAGACCTGTCTTTTCGCTTATCAAAAATTACATCTCTATCTTTTTTATCTTCCCTCTCCCTCCAATTTCTTTTCATTTCCGCGTTTTGGGGTTCTGTCTCTGGTCTATCAACCAATCTGTTTCCCTCAATCTGTTTGCCGTTATTTGAATGTCTAGGCGGGGACTGTTTCATCTCTGTTCTTCTAACCGTCTCATAATGATCTAGTTTTTGGGTCAGATCCAATGGCGTAATTATTGTACTCCAAGAGTCAATAAAATGCTGTCTAATTTCAGAGGGCACTTTCCGTTTGATCTGGTCAGTAATTCTCAGGTCCCTAAGTTGACTAAATTCGGACACCTGAATACCGCTTAACCATTGGTCGAAATAATTCGTAATTTCATACGAAAAATCTTTCCAATTTTTTTCTTCGGACCGTGGTGTTGTTACGAATTTGATTCTGAAGTCTTCTGCACTAATTTTAAACCTTTCGAGTAATTTTCTCTTCACAAAATCAAAATTGTCCGTTTCGTCTGGTGGTTCTCTAAGAATAACTTCTGTCAATTCTATAGGAAGTAAACCTAGCAAATTTGTTACCCATTGCGACTTATCTAATTGCGCTTTTAATGCCTGTCTCTCAAATAAGTTGAGATATAAGGAAATCTCCGATTTTCCCATTTCAAATTTAGGTAACACATTTTTTAACAGAATTTTAGGTTCCCTTTCTATTTGACTAGATGATAACGTTAAAGTATCATTTTCCCGTTCGGCCCTAATTCTCGCGAGCTCATGTTCTTTCTCAATTTTATCTTTTTCCAATTTCGATCTCTCTACACGGTCTTCTTCAATCAACTTTAATTGGTTTAACGCCATAGTCTCATCATAATCGGGGGCCTCCGTTATCTTTTTAACCAATTTAGGAATTGTATCATTTGACAAAACCTCTACTTCAAATTCTATCGCAAGGGTTTGCAGATCGCATTTTCGAAATCCCGATATGCCTGCCATAATCACTAATTTTAAATTCTAACACAATTTAATTCCAATTTCCCGCACATAAATGCAATAAAAAAACATACACAATTTTTTTCAACCCCAAAACAACATAAAAATAAATACAGTAGTTTCTGCTCGACACAAAATACAATCAATATTCATGAAATTTTGATCGCAGGTCCCAGATTTTTAAAATTTTGAATTACAAGCAAACCAATTCCACATATAGGCTACAATTTGCCAAAAAAAACATATATCTTACTTTAACTTAACTGAATTACTAACAGACTTCAACTTAATCTTACAACTTCTTTAAATTCAAAATTTAATTCCTTAGCAATCTTCAAAATAAGAGAGCACATTAAAAATTTCGGCCGAAAAATACAATTAACATAATTTGCTTTTCACCAAACAAAAAAATTTTTAATTAAAAAGATTAAAAGAATTTTTCAATTACTAGAAACAAGATGAATTTAAAGTTTGTTACACTTTTAATTTACCTTCAACACACAAAAACATCTGTTGGTAATTAATATTTAAAATTTTTACTTATATTACCGAACACAAATAATTAAAGAAAAATTGCTTCCTGTCCAAAATTAAAAATATACACACTAAGCCTCCACTGAGAATAAAACAAGTGCTCACCTGGGTATAGCTCTGTCTGCGATTCTCGGCGGTGATTCTGCTTTCTTTTCTCTCCACACTGTCAGCAAAGTTCGGATGCTTCTGGTTTCTGGTTCAGCGGATGCAGTTTCAGATCAGCTCGGTTCTCTGCCTTGGCTTTGGCGGGTCACTTTGGGGTCGGTGGATCTTCCTCGATTCAGCGGAATCTGTCTCTCTATCACAGGATTCTGTACGAATTCGGCGAGTTGTCCTGCTCTGCCCCGATTCGGTATGTAGATTCAGGTTCCCAACGGCTGGTGTAGATTCTGAAGAAATTCGGCGAGTTGTCCTACTCTGCCCCGAATTCATAAAACTTTGTCACGCACGTTTCTTTCACCACTTTAAATCCCATGAAGCTGCCACCATCTGTAAAAACTCCGGCGGGATTTATAAAAATTCGAACTGGTAGCTGTGGCTAACCGGAGTAATTACTCAAGTTGATTTGTAGAAAGAAAAGTTTTTTTATTCGAAGCTCGAAGGACAGAGCATTCCTTCTACAGGTTTCATTATTTAAATAAAATAGAACAAAATAAAATAAGATGAAATGCGTGGGTGCAGGGGATTATAAACGAGTTCCATAAAGTCCTCTAATTTCTCCTTAGGTCTCTACACCAGACAGTCTCGTTCCAAACTTAATTTCCGTTCTCTGTATTCGGTGATACAAATTAAACAGGACAGGGTGTCCTTGGGTGATCGAGACGGATCGCTCCTCCGAGTTTTCCTCTCACAGACCTGGCCGTCTGTCCTCCCTCCGTTTCACTTCGCTCTCGCTTCACTGCAAGACTCTGCTTTTTCAGGGTCACGTCCTACCCTTTTGCCTCCGAAGAACCATCTCCTCTCGTCTTCTCTTCTTCCTCTAGCCTCCGAAAAAAGGGGGGCGGGGGGAGGTTCATCCCGGCCTCTTAAACTTACGGCAGCCTATCGTAGTGGATCTCTGGTTCTCATTCCCAGATTTTAAAGGACTTCCCTTGGCGTCCGAAAGTCTCTGGGAATCTCTCCATCTGCGACCTCACAAGGAGAGTAATCAATCCGTTAGTGTCGGACTAGGTGCCAGGCAGTCTCGGTTATTGTTCTTAAAATGTCCACGCCATTCAGCATCGGGAATCGATCGTTTCGTTTGATCTGACCCGACAACTCCTGAGGTCAATAGTAACGTAACTCAGCTGGGATATGGGAAAATATCACAGCACCAATTAGTAAACTTTTATATGTACACACTGATTGCATGAACCACACCAGGGCGATAATCGTTGATTTTTTTCCTCTGATATGCTTTTTCGTCCACTCCTTACTTTATCTAATACTGAGCCATCTCTATGAATTTCTTGTGTCCTTTTCCATCAGTTCGTGGGTGGTTTTCTTCGAACCTTGCCGTAAATATGGGTTAGGATCCCTTAAAAAGACCCCCACGGAGGGCACTCACCCCACGGCCTATATCCCTTGTGTTGATAATTGGCCGTCATAAATCAACCCAACCGAACCATCAGTTCGTGAATGGCAGAAGAAATTCATGGAAACCGGCTCAATATTGGATAAAGCAAGGAATGTACAAAAAAGAGTATCAGAGGAAAATGTCATTGATTATCAATTTGACATGTTTCGTTCAACCAATGATGATATATAGTGGTTTATTAATTGATGAAAAAAAAAGTCAATATATACTCCTAATATTGTACTGCTTTTCATTTGTGTTTGTGATAAAAGCTTGAAAATGTACCTAAAAAGACTGTGTGGACACCCTGTATATGGCTACTTAATTTTTATAACAGCCTTGGTGAAAATGGGGTTTAAAAAGGTGCGATTTCTTGCCAATGGTTATAAACAGTTAGTTGATTGGTGATTTATGACAGCCCATAACATTACCCATACATTTATGAAAATCTGCACAAGGGATATAGGCCCTAGGGGGGAGTGCTCTCCGTGGGGGTCTTTCTAAAGGAACCTAACCGGTATTAACGCAAGGTCGAAGAAAACCACAAAAAATTGTATGCATTATATTTGACAGACTTTTCCAGAAAATGTTTGGACAAATGTAGTTTACAGGCAGTTTCCATTTTTCACTTCATGAATGGCTATAATTTTTATCTCAAATCCAAATTTATCTCTTTTCTTTGTTGAATGTTGGAGAATAAAACTAGTTTATTTGGCAGAAGTGATTGCTACTACTATTATTATTGTTATTATTAATTTAATTATTATTATTATTTATTTATTTATTTTTAGCTGCATCTGATAATCCTGGACCTGTCAAATGGTTTCAACCCTATTTTGATTGTGAAAGATCCAATAAATGGGTTTTTGGTGCGACTGTGCCCATTCCTGACATATTTCCTAGACATACCCAGTGGAGACATATTGAAATACCAACGTAAATATTCTCCCTTTTTTTTTGCCTTCAAGGGAACAATTATGACTTAAATCATTGTATGCTTAAATTTTTATGTAACTTTTAACTTGGCTTATATTAATGTTGATTTACCATTATTCTTTCTCTCTCTGTCTTTTCATATAACAGAGAAAGAGAGAGATGGGGAGGGAGATACAAAAACATTTTAATTTTTATAATTAAATTATACATTCTTTCAGATTCACCAGAAATCATTTTTATTATTATATGTCGCTTTTAACATTATTTTAAGATGACTTATTGATATTAGTTTGTAATATTCTGAAATTGTCGAATATTTTGTGTGATTCTAGCAAAATGGGTCAGAATGTGAAATTCCCTCCGATAAGTCTCCTGTTGTAAATATTTACAATGATTTATTATACAGGGTGTTTCTAAATGAATATCGGGGTTTTAACGCTTTGTAGTATCTATTATAAAAAACTTAAAATTATACTTAATACATAAAATGAAAGAGCAACTCAAACAGTTTTACCTACAAGCTTACAAGTGTTCAATGTGAACACCTTTCGTCACACGGCACACATCAAATCGATAGTTCAGTTCTTCCCAAACACCACTCTACGCTCACCCGATCTTTTGACGCCTTGTGATTTCTACCTGTTGGGGTTCATAAAGGATCGAGTGTATGTGCATCCACTACCAGCTAACCTACCCAACCTAAGAAACAGGATTGAGGCAGCTGTTGCAACAATTACCCCACAACCACTAATTAACGTTTGGGAAGAATGAGCTATCGACTTCATGTGTGCTGTGTGACAAAAGGTGTTCACATTGAACACTTGTAAGTTTGTAGGTAAAACTGTTTGAGTTGCTCTTTCATTTTATGTATTAAGTATAATTTTAAGTTTTTTATAATAGATACTACAAAGCGTTAAAACTCCGATATTCATTTAGAAACACCCTGTATTTACAAGCATTTACAATTTTCATGTTTTTGTTTTTTCTTTCTCCCCTTTTCTCAAAATATGTATAAATGTAATTATGTAAATGAAATCCGACTAAATTAATTAAATAACTTGCAAGATAGAGTGGGAGAGAAATAAAGTTTTTTTTCCCCTTACCAAGCTTTTTACACCAGGGAACATTGTAAGCCAAAAGCAGTCACCATACCATGTATAGTTTTTAATAGGGACATGTCAATTATTTGAATATATGGTTCCTTTCTTAAATATCAAAGGTGTGATGCTGATAATTAGAGTGCGTTTATAGATAAATGAATGGAGCAGATCAATAAAATTTGGTCAAGCAAATGGATTTAGGACAAAAACTAGTCAATCTTGCCATTATCACCAGCAAATGTGTGTTGACTTGTCTCACTTGTGTAATTGAAGATGAGTATTGTCAAATTCTGGAATATGAGTTGCATACTTTGGACAAAAACTTCCAATCTGAGCATGTGTTATGTGCATATGTTACCATTCTATAATGGCACTCTAATGACAAAAACATAGATTAAATTGAATGTGGATAACAATAAAGGTTTGGCATAAAAACATGCTATTGTTTCAAACCATACTTGCTAAAATACAGCAACTGGTACACGATAAGTAAATAAAAATATAAGCAATGTTAATAACATGAGGGTTTTTGCACAATTTCAATCAAGTTGTGGATTAAAAAAGCAATCAGTTGCAGTTGCTTTTATTTTACTTTTTGTTTCTAAGTTACTATTTATTTATTTATTTTTTTTTTGTTGTTGTTGTTGTCAGGGCTATTCTAAAAGCATTAAAATATACATTCTAAATTATTTTTTAGCTAACATAGCTTTATTACATTATCAATCATCTTTTAGCCATCTTGCTTGCTTTTATGCATTAGTGAATCATTAAATGTGTGATTGATGTGCTTTGAAAGATGTAGATTTGTAAATTTTTTACATATGCGATCAACTTCCCTCTCCCATTGAATTTTTTTTTTTTTTTTTTCTAAAAGCGTTTTGGAGGTTGTTCTTGCTGTAAACTTCAAAATGTTTCCTTGTCCCTTAGCATCATCTCCTGATAAGGTCCATGTTTGAAATGTAAAAAAAAATAAGACATAAGAAGATTATGACCATTTTGAACAGGAAAAAAAAGTAACAGTTAATAAAAAAATGCTTGTGGCAAGTTGTAGTATATTTTAAATGAGTGTTGTTCTAAGTGTATTTGTAAATCTATTTTTTTCTTTTTTTAAGTCTAAAATGTTAAGTCTAAAAGTACTATTGTTTTATTTTATCTTTATGGTATCTTAATAAAATTCATATTACTTATATAATTTATGTTAATTTTCTCTAAATGTCCTTTTGCCCTTTGACATCTTGTTGACAAATGCTAGTATTTACTTAATGAGAAATACTCATAGTTTTTTTTTTTTTTTTTTTTGTTAGTAGTAGTAGTAGTAAAAGCTTTATTTAAAATAAATGGCTTTACTATTAAAAAAAAAAAAAAAAAAAAAAAAAAAAAAAAAAAATGAAAGCTGAAAATCAATGTTTACATTGCAAATTTTGTTATTTAACTTATTAAAACTTTTAAAATAAGAAAAAAAAATTTGTTTGGGGTTAAAATTAAATATATACGATTAATTTGTGTAATGTTTTAATTAATGTGCTTTTCATTTTTTTAAGTGTAGCTTTAACTTTATGATGTAGCTTTATTTTGTAGTTTGGAAAATGCATTTTGTGTGTATTTCACAGGTATGTTGCTGTTGCTGTAATGGAGACAGATTTTGAGAGAATAGATATTAATCAGTGTCCAACAGGTGAAGGAAATCCTCCTCCAAATCGATATGCTGGTACAGCAAGATGTAAAAACAAAACCACTGAAGTAAGAATTTATTGTGTTCAATTAACAGAATTCCCATAGTTATCAAAAGTACTTAATTTTTACATTAAGTTTTCAGAAACTTTTTTTATATATAAAATAAAACAGGATGTTTTGGAAAAACTATGAAAAGTGCCTGAAAATTTTTAAAATGTAATAATAGTGCTTGAATTTTCAAATGCAATTTGGTCATCAAATTTCATTTGATGCATTATTGGCATTTTTTTATGCTAAGTGATGTAAAAAAAGGTGTTGAAATAAATTATTCAACATTCATTTTCTTTTTATATTAAACTGTTTGTAGATGCAGAATGTAATATGATAATTGCTAAGTACAGTTTTGCTTAATAAGAAGCTCTAGCTCACTTATAATTTTAAAGTTAAGTTCTTTACAAGAAAGTTTTAAATAATTGTATAAATGCAATATCATGTAAAAAAAAAACTTCATTTGAGATTTTATTTCTACTCTTGTAATGATACCACTTTCTTTTCTTTTTTTTTTTTTTTTTTTAATGCTTTTAAGGGAAAAGAGTGTTTTTAAACTTTTTGTAATTTTTTCTTTATTATTATTTATGTATGAAATTTCTTTCAATGGTATAGATGTACCTTACTAAGTTAAAGTACTTTTTTCTTTAAAAATACTGTAATAATATGTTGTCTATAATACCTATTATATATATATATATATATATATATATTAAGATCTAGTAAGAATTTTTTTAAATAGACAATGTGGTGATTCTTTCTCTTATATGCATTATATTTATTCTAGAGCCATTTTAATGCATGTAATGTTGTGTATACAGTCCTTGAAAATCCATGAAAAGTGCTAGAATTTTATTTGTTCTCAAGAGTATGAAAAAAAAAATTGAAGCAATTAAGATTATTATACTTTTATGTCAGTAGCTTCAGTAAGAATTATACATTTCATAAATTTTTAATTGGAAATGGCTAATAAATCTTAAATGCATCCATCCTAATGTTGGTTCTGATATTTTCTTGCGAAACATAATTTCTTTGTTAATCTTTATAAATTCTTTATTAATCTTGTGCAAAATTGTTTATCCATTGAAATTTTTGTAAGTAACAACAAAGCATGTATCTGTGCTTCAGTTGCATAGCATCTCATTTATCTTAGGATGTTCTGACAAATCAGTTTAGAATGTAACTACACTTTAAAATTCAGTTTATTTTAAGACATGTTAGTTAATTGTTTTTTCTTATCCTCATGAATGCTTTATTTTAATCTCATAGTGTGAGCCAATTCATGGATTTGGTTTTCGAAGAGGTGGTTACCAGTGTAGATGCTTGCCTGGCAATCGTCTGCCAAAAGTGATCCGCAATCCCTTCCTTGGAGAAATTATTGAAAGAGCTCCCTATGATCATTATCACAATGGATTCAACTGTGAAAAAATCAACTGTATGTTTAAAATTCAGTTTTCATTATGTTTATTTGACAATTTTTATTTTTTTACTAAATTACATAAACTGACTTAAAAAAAAATGAAATTTTATATTAGAAAATTGTTTTACAGTACAATCTCTAAAATCCAGACATGTTAAACCTCTGATTACTCAATTTTGGGATCAAAAAGTGTGTATATTTTTTTGAACTGCATATTTCATCTCATTACATATTTATTGCAAATTAATTGTTTTACGGTTCAATCTCTAAAATCCAGACCTCTTAGCCATCAGACTGTTCAATTTTTGACCAAAAACACTTAAAAAATTGTCTTTTTATTTCGATTTGGAACAATTCCAGATTTTAGAGAATTCTGCTGTATTTGTTAAATTGAAATATACAGCGTGTCCAAAAAAGGTCTTTATCATTCTAAACATTAATAACAAAAACACTAACAGGTGAAATGGAATGTAGTTTTCTGCAAAAGAATGAAGAAATCTAAAAGATTTTTCTGGTACCAATTGCCTAAGGTAAAATGCGCTAATTGTGATAAGAAAAGAAAATGGCAATTGCACAGGAGAAAGCGCAGTGTGTATTGTGGTTAGCCAAAACAAAATCGCCAATAACTGTGCAAATAAATTTTCATCGGATGTACCATAAAGATTCCCCAAGTGTGCCTTCAATTTATGCATGGATGCAGACGTTTAAAGAGACAGGAAATGTTAGGCATACGAAAAATTACGGCCGACCATCAACATCAGAAAAAAGTGGATTAAAAGTATCAACAGAGCTCACATACAGTTACATTGAAGGTGCTGTAAAAAAACTCTTAGATTTCTTCATTCTTTTGCAGCCAACTGCATTTCATTTCACCTATTAGTATTTTTGTTATTAATGTTTTGAATGATTAGACCTTTCTCGGACATGCTGGATATATTTGCTAAAAATATCACTAAAAAAATTTCTGCGTACAGTCAGACAAAAAAAAAAAATAATGATAACATCTGATACATTTTAATCCCCAAACTGTCCCAGAAAAAAAACTAAAATAGTCATTCTGCTAGAAATTATATCTTCATTCAATGTATGTTAAACAAAAAGTCTTAGGGGGGTCGTCTTCATTCTGAAATTGTGCTAAAATATGAAATTTTCAATACAAGTGTCTAATTTTGGCATTATATTTGGCTTTTTTGTAATTTTTTTAAATAGAAAGTCGTTCAGTCAAGTAGTTTTGGAGTTATCCAGGTTTAAAGTGTGAAATTCCTGATGTTAAACTCATTTGTAATTGTTGTAAAACAGATTTCAATACAGGTAGTTTTTTAAGCATAATTCAAGAACTACTTGCCAGAATTAGCTGTAATTTTAGATTCGCATATCTGAAGGCTCTAGAAGTTAATTTCTCTTTTAAAAATTCATTGATTGCAATTTATAATTTTTTTGGAAATTTATTTTGAACGTGTGTTTATTTATTTTTCAAAAAAATATTCAATTGTAAACTATGAAATCTTTTAACAGAAATCATTTTCTAGAAGCTTCTAATATTTGAATCCAAAATTGCAGCTCATTTTGCCAAACAATTTTTGAGTTATGCATAAAAATCTACCCACACTGCAAATGAATTTAACTGTTGGAGTTCTAAACTTTATCATATATCCATAATTACTTAATTGAATGACTTCTCGTTTGGTATCCTAAGATAAAAATTGCCAAAAAAGCCAAATATGTCATCAAAATTATTAATGTTTGTATTGAAAATTTCAAAGTTTGATTTCAGTATAAAGATGACCCTCTAAGCTTATTTTTTAAACATAAATTTAAAAAAAAAAATCCATTCAAATAATGGCTATTTCTGTTTTTTTTTCCTTCTGTGACAATTTGGAGATTAAAATGTATGAAGTTTTCTTTTCTCTCTCTTTTTTTTTTCTTTTGGCTAACTGTAGAGTAAAACTTATGAAAACGGAACCTGTATATAGCCTAATACTGCCTTAAATGGAAAATTTTCATGATCTTGGCGAATAAATAAAGTGGTTACTTAAAAATACAGTAGGATTGTAAGAGACAGTGTACTTACTAAGACAGACACCTGTTTAAAACAGAATACTTGTCTAGTATGCTCCTTTCTAGGCAGGTTTTACTGTAAAAAGACCTTTGTTAAGACGATGTAAAATAGAAAACAAAATGATGATCATTTTGGGCTTAAAAATAACTGAGTTCTTCATCAGATTAAAACATAAATAAAAGATGACACAGCAGCAGAACTAATTAAATTCTGTGTATTTAATTTATGCTCATTTTTTATGAATGCTTTATCTATTTTTTAATCTTATTTTGACATTAGGTAGTTCATATTGGATGTTGTTTGTACAAATGAAATTATGTTCTGTTAATTTTGTTAAGGAATCATCCAACCTAGTAGCTAGCATATTCCTGTATTGTACATTTGAAAAGTTGTGAAATTAAATGTGGTTTAAATTTTTCTGTGTCTAAAGAAATGGCATGTGTACCTTCCAAGATTTAATTTGTAAATGGTGTATAGATAATGAAATTTGCCGTTATTCCATATTTTAAAGGGGGGGGGGGGGAGCTTTTCAACTTGGTAACATAAACAATATTGGTTGAGACAAGTTCCTTTTTATTTATTTATTTTTTAATTTTGTATATTTTTAAAGAATTAACAATTTTAATATGACTTTTTCTTTTATAGATAGGGAATGTTATTCTTTATTAAATTTATATAGTATGCAGAAATTTCTCAGAGTGTTCACTTATTCTCCTATAGAAGTTAGTTTTCTTGTTTGCAGTAATTTCAAGAGTGTAACCATATGCAAAAATTGTAATGGTACAAAAATATTTTTTTACTAAAAGATTTTGTAACCCTATTCTTAAACTGTGGGAATTTAAGATTAATGTACACTCAACTCTGTTTTGCAAGTTTTTTTTTTTTTTACCTTACTTTGATTTATTTTTTTTTTCTTTTCTTAAGGAAATTCGTTCTTTTTTTAATTTCAATTTAACACATTCAGCTTAAATTCCAAAAAAACATTTTTCATATTGCTTTTCTATAAGTTTTGTTAGTCTTTTATAAATTAAAAACTGCATTTATTAAAAAGAAAAACTATATGAGCATCTTACATGCACAGAGTTCAGTCACTACCTACCCATCAACTGAATTAAATAAATATATACTTGTATACAGGTTCATCCCGAATTCATGGTACAAACTTTAAGGGTTGGTACAGACACTATAACAATCATTTATTGTATAGGAAACCAGGATCAGAAATACATTTATATAGTCAAAATCACAGGGTGTTTCACTCCAATCTGAAGTCGCGTTTTCATTCATAACTTTAACAGTAGTGGAGATATTTTAACAAAATTCAAAACAGACTCATCTTTGTATAATTGAAAGGATGTTGTAAGGATTTCATTAAAGTATCTTCCCTGTTAAAGTCATGAGCAAAAACACGACTTCAGATTGGTGTGAAGTGCCCTGTAATTTTGACTCAATAAATATTTCTGACACTAGTTTCCTATACAATAAATGATTTGTTTTTTAAGTTATTTTCATAATGTAAACGGTATACATATATTTTCACTTTACACTACCATTCACAGACATTAATAACAAATTTCGCATATAAACTGTCAATGTAGCTGTTATTCACAAAGATATATGTTACTTTCTTCCAAACAGAAGAAGTCAGTCCTTTTAAAAACATTTATATGTGCTAAAAAAATATTTTCACCCAACGTCTCGGGCATCCTCAGTTTTTCTGTTTAAGGATGTCCGAGACGATGAATGAAGACAAAAATATTTTTTTAGCACATATAAATGTTTTTAAAAGGACTGACTTCTTCAGTTTCGCCCATCGTCTCGGGCATCTTCAGACAGAAAAACTGAGGATGCCCAAGACGATGGGCGAAAATATTTTTTAGCACATAAAAATATTTTTAAAAGGACTGACTTCTTCTGTTTGGAGGAAAGTAATGTATATCTTTGTAAATAACATCTACATTGACTGTTTATATGGGAAATTTGTTGTTAATGTCTGTGAATGGTAGTGTAAAGTGAAAATATACAATAAATGATTGTTACAGTGCCCTTTACCAACCCTTAAAGTTTTTACCATGAATTGGGGATCATCCTGTATATGAACCTAAAATAAGCACAATAGCAATTGCCTCCTAGGATAGGAGATATAGCTCCAAAAAATAATGAATGAATAAAATCTTGTTATGTATAACTCCGATTATACTGCATAATTTTTGTGTTCATGAATTAGAGACATTTCTTTCCAAATGATTTTTCTTTAGTGTGACAAATGTTTGTGTGCAATCTTTAAAAGATAATTGTGCAGCATGCAAGATTTTCTTTCTCCTGAACATCAAAATATGCTTTAACTTGTTTTCTGTACTGTTAAATATTGAGATAAGAATTTTTATATATTTATATTTAAAATCATGAATCAATTTCAGACATGATGGTTTTGACTCAAAATGTAGAAAGACTGCCCGAAGCTGAAAGGTGGAAGTACATTAGTCGGCAGTCTATGTTCTTCAGTGTTGGAAATATGACTGGTAGCAGAATCGATCCGCAGGCTGTTGTTGATTACGTCAGAACTAATGTAAGTAAAAATATTTTGCTGTAATGTAAATCTTGTTTTACTGGTGTAAAAAAATGTACTCCACATTTTTTAATCACCAAATTCTGGCAGAGAAAATAAAAATGGCTATTCAATTTAAAATTACAGTAGAACCTCGATTATCCGACCCTCATTTAACTGGAACTCTCCGTAAACCGACATTGGTTCCCTGACCTTTTTTTTTTTCAGTGTTTTTTTTTTCTTTTTACTTTAACGTTCCTTGTATATGCAAGTGGTCCTTTCCAAACTACAAGTAGAGATAAACATTTTGGTTCTCATTCTTAGAATTCCTTTAAAATTAGCTTGAGCTTCCGCAAGCTCCGATCTCGGTATAAGTGTATTCTTTCCCCACCCCCACGCCCTGTGTACACGTCTCTGTTCCTTTCCAAACTACGAGTACAGATAAATATTTTGGTTCTCATTCTTAGAATTCCTTTGAAATTAACTTGAGCTTCCGCAAGCTCCAATCTCGGTATAAGTGTATTCTTTCCTCACCCCCACACACTGTGTACACGTCTCTGTTCTAAACAAAATCACGTCCCATTTCGAAATTTGTAAGGCCATACTGCCAAGTGCCACAATATTGCTCTACATAGCCTCCCCCAAATAGCAGTCATGAGTACTAATAGTTTTAAAGGTAATTTTAATTAACATTTCTGAGAAATACAAGAATGGACAAATTTTTAAGTTATGTAACTTTTCAAAACTTGTAAAAATGTATGCAGTCAAACTCTGTTAATAAGAGAAGCAATGCAATAATGAAAGTCCTTGTATTAACCGTTGCCCATAATGCCTGTGAAGATAATGAAAATATTAAAAACACACACATGTTAAAGTATAACTAATAATTGTTCTAATTATCTCAATGCTAAAATTAACTTAATATTATAAAGTTAACATAAAATATTCAGTCTTACCTTCGTAAGTGTCATTTACTTTAGACAAAATCACAGTACTGAAGTCAAAGTCTCAAAAAAACTTGTGATTCCAAAGGACAGGAACGACGTACAGTAAGTAAAGCAACTGATCACTTCTATTTTCAGGAAAAATTGGCTAACATTGCAATAGTCACTGCAATTTTCGAGCTATTGATTTCACATATACTTTTCATTTTAACAGTGTAATAAGATACATGAAAAGACTGGTTAATATGGTTCAGAGTTTGGATTTAAAGAAAGAAACAAATAAAAGTTTTCTTCTGTGTTCATTCCTTTCCATGACTTAGTTATTAATCATATAATGTGCATTTTTTTGGGCCGGGGTGGGGGTCTCCTTGAAGGTTGAAATTCTTTCTGGTAAAGATGGAACATTACTACATTTCAACAGACAGTTGCAATCAGAAATATTATCACTGAGAGAGAGGAGTGATAAGAAAGGGATTTCTTTCCCAATTCTACCTTACTTTTCACTTAAAATCGAATTGAAAGGGACATGTTTTGTTCATATTAGTCGTGATGCTGATTTTGTGTAGCTCGTAAAAAGCGTGAAAAACTTAATAGAGTTTAAATGATGAATCATTCTGTAAATGCAAATTGCTTGCTTTAATAGTATTCTCATTTTAGCCTTGCTTGTATTAAATGAGTTAAACTGTATATGTATCCAAAATAAGTTTTATTTTGAAAGGGGGTGGGCAAAACTTAATTATATCTGCTGTAAATTTTGAAAATATTACATTTTTATGATTGTATTTCTGTAACAGAATTGTGTATATTTCAACAATAATTTTATTTTTTATCTTAGGTTACAAAGTACAACTGTGAAGAAATCCAAGAAACTCATCCTGATCGTTTATTTTTGAGAGGTGATATAGCTTATGGAAAAGAAACTCAGCTAGAAAATGAAGCTCGCATGGCACTGCGTCTCGCAAATTTCATATCTTCATTTCTTCAGATTGTCGACCCAAATGATTTGTTTGCTGAATTCCGTGTCCCGGATAGACCCTTGACGGAAGATCAAGTTATTGGAGAAGTCTTATCTACCGTAATTGGAAATGAAAAAATTCAAGGCTGCGGAGTGTTTTTTGATAGAAATCAGTTTATTAACCGAACATTATTTGCTCCTTATGCTTTCAGAAAAGAAAAAAATACTCAAAGTTTTTTTGTTGAAGATCTTGCTCGTCAGACAGGTAAAAGAAGCTATTTGAATAAAGAGTGGTTCAAGACATTAAAAGTTCAGTGGTCTGCAAACACCGATAATTTGGAAACATATACCACTAAAATTAAGATTCGTTATAATTCGTCTGGTCTTTATCCTATAAGATATGACAGATATCCACTACAGTACCAGGCTGCCGAATTAAAACATGGTTATTGGAGTGTTCCATATTATGATTGTGGTGGTTTTCATAACCAGTGGCTTCTTACCTATGCGGCTCCTTTCTTTGGCTGGGACAAGATTAAAAGCAGATTGGAATTTAAGTAAGTAATATGGATATTTTTTTACATTTTGATAAAAAAATATTTACTCTGTAATCTATTTTATCCAAACATTTAACCCATTAACTGCACACTAGTGCAACAACCAAAATTTCAAATGTCGGTGTTTTTTGAAAACATGCATTCATTAATTTTCATTTTTATTAACAAAATGAAATTTTTTATGATAATTAATTTCACAGTTTGATTTCTCATTAAATTTCGTATAGGAATTATGTATTATATTTTATTATTAATATATTGCCAACAAAATTATACACAGTTGAAGTTACGGAATCCTAAATCACACTAGCGGGGAGTATATAAGTGCTGATCCATAGTATGGAGTCCACGATTCTGTGTCTTCCAATGTGCAATATTTTGACATCCCTGGCAGACAATCTTAGCTAAAATCATGAGTTTCATACCCATCTGAGGAAATAGTTGAATCATTGCAGATGTACCTTTATGATAAATGCATATTTTACATCAGGGCACGAAATTTCCACTCGCCAGCTCGCCACTGACGAGCAAATATTTAAGGTAGGCGAGTAAGTTTCATCTTTTGAAATGTTGTGCTTCAAATCAAACTGTATATGCTCAGAATATCGTGCCTCAATCTAGCGAAACGCAGAAGTGTTTTAAAATCAAGCGATGGCATTTATCTTCCAAAATAAGAAAAAATGCGGCGTCACGCACTTCAATTTCTCTCCTACGGAGGAATGAACTTCCCCCGTCTGCATTCGTTCTCTTGCTTTCGCACAGCGCAAGCGCCAAAGCTGCTTTTTTCGCTTCCGAGGCCTAATCTGATCGCTCTTCACTCCTGCGCGAAGATAATCAGTTTTCGCCACCTAGGCTCTGCGGCTTGAAACACAGTAAAAATTATTCGCTTTCTCCTGAATTTTTAACAGTTTAAACATTTTTCTTATTTTTTATGAATGTAAAATATCCTGGATTTAACAGATAGCTCTTTCTAACAATGGTCAATTTAAATTCAGTTTGTCCTAAACAGTTCATTTTCTGGGCAGGTGTGGTGACCAACGTTACTGTCTGAATGAATGTAAAATAGTGGCAAGCAAAAAATTTAGTCTGGCTAGTACCTTTTCAACTGAAATTTCATGCACTGTTTTACATCATTGCATTTGTATCTCGGTCCTTTATTTACTTTTGTTATTTTTATTTATTTTTAAAAAGGATTGTCCAGATTAAGAGATGCATGATCAAATGAGAGTTTACTGTAGATGGTTATTATGTTACTGAGATTATTTTGATATTTCTTACTATGCCTGAAAATTAATTCCAAAAATTATAATTGTTTACTGTTAAGTATTTTTATCTCCATTGATAATGAATACTCATGTGTGTGTGTGTGTGTGTGTGTGTTTTCCTTTTTTAGAGGTGCAGTTGCTGTGAATATGAAATTAGAAGAATTGGATATCAACCAGTGCGATGATGAATACTACGTCCAGAATGCTTTTAAAGGGACACATAAATGTGACAGAAGATCATCAAGGGTAAGTACTGAATTTTTGGTTGTTCAACAAGCTAATCAGTATGTTAGTGTTCGTCTTAAGCATGTAAATATGCAAAAATGAACATGGTATTAGAATAATATAATAAATAGTAAATTCATTAGCATTGAATACAGTCTTCCTTATTTCAGTATTAAACCCTATAATTATTATCACATTTTATGACCATTAATCAGTGATGCCACTAGGCTTTCAGAACGTTGGCAATTTCAAAACCTGGGATTTCTTTATTTTGCAAAAGCAGAATATTTTTTCATAATAATTTAGTTAAATAAAAAATAATTAAAATCGGCACTTTTACATCTCTTAATAAAATTAATTTATTTGTTGATATTTTATTTATGTATTTTGTTCTTTGCAAAGTTTTCATTAACTTTGTTTTGGTTTTGGTTAAAGTAAATTCATTATCAGTTGTTTGAGTTTTACTTATTATCTTTCTTTCTTTCGTTTTATTCTTTGTATTGTTTAAAACTCTCTTTCTTAACAACAGCAGGTATCATAAGCTGAATTTTTATTATCTTTGTTAACCCAGAAAAATTTCTTATACTGAACAATTAATTTTTCTATGAATTTTTTCATGGTAAATACTTTAAAATTCAATTAATTTGTTGGAAAAACTAATAATAAATCTCATCAAATGCAGTAATCCTGTAACATTGCAAGTTTTAAATTGTTTACAGACATAGATAGAGCATATAGACAAGTTTCCAGATATTATTATGTGGTCTTTTTTTTTTATTATTCTGTATCACTGTAGTTCTCAGAACTCCTAATGGTAAAATCTTTTCTTTCTTGTATACAATATTTACCTACCAATTTTCAAATGTCAGCTCATGGAAAGGATATTTGTTAAAGGAAAGTTGGGCCATCAAGGGATTAACTCTGTTAACGATGAATTGATCTTTGTAATGGCAATATCAAAAGTGAAAGGTTGATAATGACATCTTTATCTAATTCATTTAAAATGACCTGATGTTATCTTACGACTTTCTAATGTTAAATTATTACCACACTTTTCTTAAACCTTTTTAAAATAAACTTGCATCAGTCAGCAAAATTTTGATTCCTTTTTAGAAAAAATATATATATTCTAAATACAGCGGGAGAATCTTCTGTGTTTTAGTAGATATCTTTTTTTTTTTTTTTTTTTTTTTTTTTGTAGTTGTTTGTTTGTTTCTAATGTAATTTCATTGATTCCTAGCCCTTCCCCTCCAGAGAATTTCTGTCTCCCTCCCCCCCCCCCTCCCCTTGCCCTGTGTCTCAGCACATGAAGCTAAAAGTCAATAAAACTCTTTAAAAAATAAAATTAAATAAAAAAAAATTGTTGTTCTCTGGTAACAATAAATAAATAATCAGTCATCAATATCCCTTCCCTCCAAAATTTGGCTTCCCTTTTCTACACCCACTCCTCCCAACATAAAAAGTTTAAAATCTTTAAAATTCTTTATTTATTTATTTATTTATTTATTTTTAATCTTATTTGTTGCTCATTAGAACAATAACTAAATAATCAATCATCTAAAATAATTACAAACTCCCTCCCTCTGAAATTTACTCTTTTACTCCCTTCCCCAGCATACAAAGTTAGAAATCGTTAAAATTCTTTCTTTTTTTCTTATCTTCTGCACTTTGTTGGCCTTAATAACAATAAATAAATATTCAGTTATAATGTAAATTACCCCCTCCCATCAAAATTTCCAGCTCTTCCCTCTGCCCATCAGCACAGAGTTTAAAAATTTTTAAAGATTTTTTTTTGCCTTATTTTTTATTTTGTAAAATTATAAATATCAGTCATCTAAATTTTCCCTTTTAAATTTCCACTCTTTCCTTTTGCCTCTACTCAGAAAAAAAGGGATTCTAGATATGGTGGGAGGAGGGGGGGGGGGGGGGGTAAAAATGTTCCTCTTTTTTGCAGCTTGGTTGTTCTCACCCTAACTTTTTATATAATTTCTTTGAATTTCTACATAATTTGCATGTCCACTGCATTGATGTATGTAATGTGACACACGTTTGTTTCTTGCAAAATATTAATGCAAAAATTTATCCTTCAGTGTGTGCCGATTCTTGGAAGAGGATTTGAAACAGGAGGATATAAGTGTCAGTGTAATCAAGGCTATGAATATCCTTTTAATGATTACATTACATATTTTGATGGGCAGATATCTGAAGCTGAATTCGAGAAACTGTTGAAAAATTTTCCTAGTAGATTTGATACTTTGAAATGTCGTATTGCTGGTGCATGTGTTATAAATGCTCCTATTTTGACTATTTTATTAATGTTTTTATTACATAGGTTGTTTTATTAGCAAAATTTTTAGTTTTATTATTATTATTTTACATTCCATTTAATGTTTGTTTGTTTTGTGTAATCAAGATAAAGTAGATTGTGAATCTACTTTGTTTATTTTATCACAGTTTTTTTATTTTATGCACGATAGGATGACAACATTCTATAATTACAAATCAAAATGTAATATATTACTATATCCAGTTATTTTTAATTTATTTACATCTACTAGTAGATCTACTCCGTTCATTTTATTATTTCGTTTTTAATATATGTATAAACATGATGACTACATTCCAGAATTCCTGATGAAATATATTACTATATCCAATTATTTAAAATATTTTTACAAGTTAAATATATTTATATGTCTAATTATTTTTGACACATCAGTATATTGAATAATTTGTCAATATATTAATTTTCATCAGAATCTTATTTTTAAATTTATTTATGAATGTATTGCATTTTGCAATAAGCACAATTTATTTTAGAATTATTTTAGTTCAACAAATAGTTTTTTTTTTCTAACTTGGAGAAATTTATTAACTTGGAGAAAGGGAAATGGATCAAAGATTTCAAAAAGTTTTGATCTTAGGCAAAATTGTAACTTATTGCATTATGTTTATTATAATCTGTGTGTAATCTAAATTTAGATTTTCTTTCTTTCTTTCTTTCCTTTTACTATATAATATTTGTTCAATAGTTTTTGTTCAGATTACTACTTTACATAAAAGTTATTTAGTTTTATACAAAATCTAAAGTTTTTAACTCTCTATTTTTATTATTATAAGTTTATATTTTTTGTAAATTATCTAAGTGTTTTTCTTGGATATATTTTTCAATGATCTGATTTATTTATTTATTTTGCGTGTTTTTATTTTTTAATCAATATATTTTAAATGTCTATTTCAATGTTATGTTTCAATAAATAATAGATTATTCTGATTTTATTATTTATTTAAAGTGCATTATGCTTTAATAAATAATTATTAAAAGCAATGCACAATTCATTTTATTTCAATGTATAAAGTATTTTTCTTTCTCTTTTCTTCCTTTCTTTTCTTTGCTTGAATTTTTTTCTCAAAATTGATTTTAATTTTACTTTGTTGATCAGGATTTGAAATGCATTATAATACTATAACAAGTATTAAAAATAATGCACATTTTGTTTCCATTCTAGAAAAAGATTTTTTTTATTTTTTTTTAACCAGGAAAAATTTTTGTGGTTTTGTATTGCTAATTGTGATTGAGGATATATTACATTATAATAAATATTAAGCATCATATATCATTTGTTTTATTTCAATAATAATAATAAAAAATAATTAAAAATCATAATATTATTGTTGATTGTGATTTCAAATGTATTATTTGTTATAATGTATGCATTTTTAAAAGTTTTAATTAAAACAAGCAATAAAAAATATATAAAATTTTTCATATAAAAATGAAAATTTTCAGTATTTTCTTTTTTATAGCATTAAGAAAATGAATTTTGATTATATTGTTAATCATGATTTAAAATGCATTTACACTATTGAAAAAATAATGCACAATTTATTTTATTTATTGAGACAATTTTTTACCCTTTTTTAACTCTAAAAAATTATTCTGTTTTTTATTGCTAATCATTATTAAAAATCTATTATAATAAATATTAAATATAATTCTATACAAATTTTATTTTAGTTCAATAAATATTTGTTTAATACAAAGAAAATTTATTTTATTGTTGATTGTGATTTTAAATGCATTATATATTAGTAGTTATTTTTTAAAATGTTTTAATTTAAATAATAAATTTTTAAAATGTTATAAGAATTATCACATAAAATAAAATAAATTTTTATTGTTGAGTAAACAAGTGATTTGAGTCTACTTCTTCAATCTCAAAGTTTATTTTTAATTTTATCCTGTTTTGAATTTCCCCCTGTTATAAAAATCTCAAAAATAAGAATGCTTTTAATTTTCTTGAATTTAAAATTTAATAAGTAAGATTATGCATCTGTTTAAAATCTAAAGTTTTTGCAGTTTTAAAATCAATGTTATGTAAGGTGGCCAACTGACCTGGAAAAGTGGGAAAATCGGAGGATTTTATTAAAATCCAAAAAGGATAGGCAACTGTTATTAAAACCTGGAAATTTCATTTATTGTTAAAATTTACCATTTGTTGCACAATTTCACCAGTGAATAACCTGTAAAAGTCAGGGAAAATTGCCTGAAAAAATCAAGGAAATTGACCTGAGAAAGTTAGGGAAAATTTAAAAGTTTCAGTTTGGGCCACCCTGTTATTATAAGTAGCATTCTGCTGAAAAAAAAATCGAGTAGTAGACAAGTGAAGCCTATCTTCAGTTTTAAAAGAAAGAAAAATCATTAGTTAAGGCTGTTCTCAAATCCAAAAGAGCTACTTTCTGATATATTTCTGAATTCATTTTTGTTTGGAAACACACAGAAGTGGCAGGTGTTCTTATTCAGAAACCATGTAATCAAATGACATTTTCCAGTTTTTGATAAAGGCATCAGATCTTTCAGAAAATACTGTCAAATTTGGTGTTTTGAGCCAAATTTTCAGACACGACAGTGCAGGAAATGAGAAAACCTGTCATCATGTGACAACAAGCGCTTATAACCCAATAAGACATTTATTTAACAAAAAATGGAAAAAACCATTTGATTCCAAATCGTTTCAATAGTCAAGCCGGCCAGTTTTATGCCTTTATGTTAAAAATGCACCAGAAAATGTGTCAAAAAGTTTTGCATTTTTGAACAGGAAATTTGAGAGTCACCCTTTAGTATGACAGAAACTTTGACCTATCTGAATGTTTTCAAAACATATTCACTGTAATAAAGATCATTCAGTTAATTATTACTTGTAAAAAAAGGAAATGGATCAAAGATTTGAAAAAGTTTTAATCTTAGGCAAAATTGTAACTTATTGCATTATGTTTATTATAATCTGTGTGTAGTCTAAATTTTAAAAAAAATCTTTCTTTCTTTCCTTTTACTATATAATATTTGTTCAATAGTTTTTGCTCAGATTACTACTTTACATGAAAGTTATTTAGTTTTATATAAAATCAAAAGTTTTTAACTCTCTATTTTTATTATTATAAGTTTATATTTTTTGTAAATTATCTAAGTGTTTTTCTTAGATATATTTTTCAATGATCTGATTTATTTATTTATTTTGTGTGTTTTTATTTTTTAATCAATATATTTTAAATGTCTATTTCAATGTTATATTTCAATAAATAATAGATTTTATCTGTATTAAAAAATAATGGATATTTTAGCCAGATACATCTAATTATTATTATTATTATTATTTTGGCAATAGCACACCCATTCCATCATTCATTAAAGAATAAAAACATCTACATCAGAGATCAAAAAGTAAAATAAAAGCAGTTTATATTAATTTTATGTAAAATACAAAAAATTGACAACTTTAATGATAAATAATACCTGAAATAGAAAATATTTAATTTAAATATCAAAACAGCGTTTTTAATACCCACATGCAAGAATCTAAATAAAAGAAAAATGTAACAAGTGCCTGATTTTCACACTAGTTGCATTAGCATGCAAAATGCTTTTTCTAGGGGGAAAAAAAATTAGTATGGCTTTCCTTTATAGGCAGGTGGCAAATTTTCATCATATTTCAGTAGACTGGAATCCTCCTATTTTTATTTTATTTTTAAGTTTTGGTTGTTAGAAATCATGCAGAACATGGCAAGAAATGGTTCCTAATGGCAAATGAAACAATATTTGATGATTTATCATTTATGCCTGGTTAAAGGATAAGTACCCAATGATGAATTAATAGTAGTAGTAAGAAAAACTCTCCTGTGAAGCCTTCAAATAACGCATACTATCTTAACACAGAATGATCCAAAAAGATTGCCCTAATAACAAATGGTGATAACTTCATTGTAAATAATGTTAAGAAGAAAAAGAAATTAACACAATGGAAGTTCAAAGTTTTGTTTATGTATTTTATAGCTGTTGTATGTGACGCTTCTTGGTTACTGAAGCAACATCCAAGTGCTAGTACATTTCAAGCCAGACATTGTGAAACAGGTTTGTAATCACTGATGCCTCGCATATACAGGGTGTTTACAAAGTCTTTACAGTTTAAAGCTTTTATTACAAACATTAATGAACAGATACGTGTATGGAAAGTAGTACAATATTAGGAGTACATATATTGAAGTTCTTTTATGGCACATGAAATTAATGGAGACCCGCTCACTATTGGATAAAGGAAATGGATGAAAATGAGTATCAGAGGAAAAAGGCCAATGTTTATTGTCTTATAACATGCTTCATGCAACCAATGGTGCACATATAGAGGCTTATTAATTGATGCAAAAATAAATAAATAAATAAATAAATAAACTTTAATATATACTCCTAATCAGGGCTTTACAAATTTGATAAAATCTGGTAGCCAGCAAAAAATTGTAGTCGCCAGGAAAAAAATATTTACCCCACCCCTCACCTCGTCAGTGATTTTCAAAAAGCACAAAAGCTTTTCATGAATTAATTGAGAAAAAAATAATAACAAGCATGGTTTAGAATTATTAGTTACATAGTTTAGAATAGTACATAATTTAGAAACATAAAATAAAATAAACTAAGTTTCATAATGAAACTTAACAAAATTATATACTCTGAAAAAAAGAAATACTGTAAAGGCTGAATTAAACAGCATGTTCGGGAAATTCTGATTGCGGAATGCTTCAAATGTCTGAATAGTTGACTGCTACAGAATCTATATCTGATAGGGAAGGGTGGGGGTGGGTGGGCATCGATGAAATAGTAAAGCAAGAAAACAATTTTTTTCCCTATTGTCCTGTCGAAGTCAGTCAAATATTTCTGATTTTGTTAGTTTAAAATTTGCCGAGCATTTTAAGTGTGGAATAAATATTACAAAAACAATAATAATATGTAATATTCTTTAATTTTATTAAAATTAATTATTCTTGAAATTTTAATTAAGTTTTATAAATTTAGTTCAAATGAATTACCAATAATCACTTAATTACTTTAAAATGAATCAGCTTTAATTCCGAATACAAAAAACTGAATTTAAACTTACAAAAAATCTTGAACACTATTTAGCATTGTATCCAATTTTAGAGGCCACGGGTGACTGGATTGACATTATTTCTTTTTATTTTTTTAAACTTGTCCCCCCTGATATTCTAATCACGTGACATGTTAGCTGGCTAGAGCGGAAAAAATGGCACTTTCTGTGCATGAGATACAAAATGCTTTTTAAACTTGGCTCTTCCTTTTAAAGTATGAGAGAAAAACAAGATCGCTGCTTGCCACGCATGTATAGGGATGAGGGAGAGAAAAAAATGTCGTTTGTGCTATTGTTTCTTGGATAAATTTTTATTTAAAAAAAAAGGTCAACAACAACGCCAGATTAAATAATTCGGTCACCAGATATAAAAAACTGGTCGCCAATGGCGACTGCATTTGTCAAGCCCTGCTCCTAATATTGTACAACTTTCCATATATGTATCTGTTCATTTGTGTTGGTAATAAAAGCTTTAAAGTGTAAAGAGACTTTGTCAGGAGTCGTACTTGTTCTGAAATTCCTGATATTCTTGAAAAAAAAATTTAATTGTCTTAAAATATGGTAGTCTGTCCTAATATTCCTGAAATTTTACAAGTTTTGTTTTATATTGGCATTTGAAATTATCAAATAGGGGGTAGGTGTACCTTTTTACTGCTGCAAAACTATCATGAAAGTCGCAATTTTCTTCAGTCTATCATTAAAAATAGTGATTTTCATCAATTTGCACAAAAAAATCATCATTTTTATCGATTTGTCATTTAAAAAAAGTTTGCTATTTTCGTCTGTTAGTCACAAAAAATCACAATTATTATCAGTCAGTTATAAAAAAGAAAATGTTTTGCAATTTTCGTCGATCAGTGAAGGAAAAAAATCGAGATTTTCGCCTTTCAGTAATTCAAAAATCACATTTTTTTAACAGCTTGGTCAAAGAGTTCCGGTAAAATTACTTTTCTTTTAAATATATACTTTTGCAACAAAACAGTTGTGTATATAGTGTACTATTTATGATAATAAAATGTATTGAAGAGGGAGTTAAGGGTTTTTTCGGCCAAGCAAATGTGTCCTGAAATATCGTAAAAAGTATGTCCTGAAATATCTCCTAGGGCTAGTACTACCCCTGCTTTGTGGCCACCCTGTATATCAAGCTGTGGCATGAACCCAGTAGCATAGCCAGGATTTTCTTTCAGGTGGGGGAGGTGTTGGGGGGGGGGAAGCAGAGTTGACCTTAAGTGAGGTTATAGAAATGGGCAGAATGTGCCCATGATTAGACAAAAAAAAGAGGGGGGGGGGCTTTAACCTCCTCCTCCACATGAGCTCTATCTGTAACATGTAGTGTTCTATACATTACGTACCTGTTGCCTGTAACAGTTGCCTCAGCAAAAAAAAAAAAAAATTATACACAGCTTTGCTGTTGAAATTGCAGAGAAAACATTGATTTTAGCTGACTGTGTGTGACCAAGGGAAGTCACATCGAAGAGTTATGTTGTTGCTTGCAATAAAGTTCTTATCATTTGCAATCAGGAAAATCATTTTGAATCACCCTGTATGTTTCAAAATAAACTAGATAAAATGTATATCATAAGAATTGTGTTATTTATGTTCCTTCTATTCTCAATTATGTCTGTTAGATTTTCAAGTGGTGCAGAGTAAAAGTACAAAAAAATTGTAATCAGTACTTAGGTAATTTTTTTGTTGAATAAATAGTGAAATAGTAAATAAACTGTAATAAACTGATAATTTACTAAACTGTTTTATCAGATTTATTGTTGAGCTTATCTATATAGTTTTATTATTCATAGTTTTGCATTTTAATAACAAATCGTGTAATTTTTTAAATTACAAACTTGTCTATTTCAAATCAAAATGTGTCTGTGATGTCATATTTATGCAATTGATGTTATGGTTTGTTGGCTTTTACTAAATATATTTATAATCATAGTATTCATTATTATAATCATTCAAGTAAAATTGTGCTATTTGCTTAGTTTTATTATTGTCACTGTAAAATTTGTTATGTTACTCAGTCGTTATAAAAGTTATGCAGAAATATTTTATCATTGATATTTTTTCCACCAATAACTATTTTTAAAGTGTATTTTAAGAATAAGTAATGAATTTGTAAACTTGAAAGTACTTGCAATACTTTTATAATTCATTATAAGAACTTTATGTATGTAAAATCTACAGTTTGGTAATGGTTTTAAAATAGTAATAATAATAATAGAAAAAAAATTGAGTGTTATTTTAGAAAACAAGTTATCTGAATTGAAGCATTCAAGTTATGATAAAATTCTACCCCCATTTAATCATATTAATTTTTACCATTGAATATAATTGTATATACAGTAGACACCCTTAAATTCATATAGCTTAAAATCAGAAGTTGTGTGGATTTTAAAATTTTGTGGATTTCTGGTCACTGTTTTGTTTACATTTTTAAACAGCAATTTGATTTTAATAATGCACTCGAAATTATAATGAATACTTACAATAAAGTAAAATAATAAAAATTAACAAAATTAAAAAAAATATTAAAAGTAAAGTAAATAATTAGTAGTGAATAACTAAATATGCATATTGCAATAGAATGAGATATTTTTTTCTTGAATCATTCAGTGAAACTCTCCTTATAAATGTTCACTCATAATTTACATCAAAATCTTAAAATAACAAAGTTTTATTTCATGTTTAGCCAAACTTAATAACCAAAAAAGCTTGATTAATACATAAATGTATTTAGTAAAAAGATTGCGATTGCCACTGATATCAGCCCTATCTTAAAATTTTTCTGAAATAAATTTATACGTACTTCCATCATGAAAAAAAACATGAGTTCAATCATATTAATCATATTAACCAGAATTCCGTATTAAAATGTGTACAGAATGATCTAAAAATATAAAAAACTTTTAATTTTTCACCTACATTTTAAGTGAAAGTTTCATTGTTTACATCTAAAATGATGTGCAAATTTTGGGGTCGCGGATTTGAAGGAGTCTACTGTATTTCTTTTTAAAGGTAAATATCACATTTTTTTTTTCTAACTCTCAGATCAAAATCTCACAATATAAGTACAGTCTATTCTCTAAAATCTGTCACACTTTAATCCACCATTCTCTAAAATCCTCCATTCATTTTGGACTGTAAACCAGGAAAATCGTGGTTAACAGTTAGGCCCACAAAAGAAATTTAATAGGGTAGTGATTTTATCAATTCTAATGAAAGAGGAAACCAAATGTAAATATTAAAAGAACCATTGCAGTTTTAAGCTATGCAATATTAAAAATAGTAAATGGCTTGAGAAATATCATTTAACAATAATTGAATTGGCATAAACAAAATGTTTATATGTAAAGTTCTTGAATTGAGCACATCTATAGGTGATTTTATTTAAATTTTTATCTCAAAACCAAGAATAATAATTAGTTGTGGAAGACAGAAGGAAAAAAAAAATCATAAACCAAAACATAAATTACCATTGTATCAATGCTTAAGAATTGAATAATGACCAATAAAATTTTCATATAATTCTACTTTAAATAAGTAACTTTTGCATTATGTTTTCTTCTTCACATGCATTTTTTTCCTTCCCTATTCCTCCCCCCCCCCCCTCGAAAAAAAAACACACCAAATTTTCACATTTCATATTTAAATAAGTAAAATGTTAAAAAAGTGTTTAAATGTAAAAATAAATGCATCAATATTTGTGGATGGATCTGTGTATTGTAAAAAAAATATATTTTATCTATTTTTAATTTACATATTGTATATACTCGTAATTATATATATATATATATATATATATATACATTCAACAATTTTTCAAGTTACTAAAGCTGGAATATTTATAGCATTAAACCATTTTCTCTCACTCTATGCTTAAAAAGAAAAACTCCTCTCACCCCCCCCCCCCCCACCTAATATTTCTTGTATTTCAAGCTAAATAAAATTAAAATAGCAATATTATAAAATTATTTAAATTTATCTTTCTTACAGTAACATAATTTTTAGCATTATTTATTCAAAATCTCATTTGTTTAAATAATCTAGACATTTAAGCTGTAGATTGGAACTAATTAATGTTAAAAAATACAGAAATGGAAAACATTAGTCTTATTCGATCAAAAATTCATGCAGTTTTTTTTAATCCCCTCCCCCCCCCCCACACACAAAAAAAGGACATTCTTTTAGTTTAATTCTTCCTTAACATTTTGTTATAAATTCTTTGACGAGGAACATACAAATAATGGTCAATGTAAATTGTCACAAATTTGTAATCTGATTGCATGTTTATAATTTATTATCTTAAATATTAAACATGAATATCCCAACCTCTGAATATATAAAACATATACTATATTCAAGACATATTCTTTTTCTTTTTTTTTTTTTTTTTTTTTTTTTGTAGTTTTTAAAAGATATATTTTCTGAAGAAAACTGCCAATTAATAACTAAATAATTCATCATTTAAAAAAATATTGTTCAACTTTTTACACTTTTATAATTTCGGAACAGTTATGAAATAGTGTAATTTATCTTTTATTTTATATTTATGAAAGTGTAACTACTAATTAATTTCAATGGCATATCCCTAAAGATGTAAAAACAATATTGAAGCAGTAACATTCTTAGGTATATTTTAACCAGTTTATAATTATTGAAAATCCTCTATAGACATTTAATCTGTAAATTTCAAGCGCAGTATCATTTTCCATTGCAAGAATAAAAATTACCAGTTTGATTTTTCTTGACATAAATTAGCTTTGATTTTCATCAGCAGAAATATTATTATTTAAAAATTACAACTAAAATAAAAGTTTTCATAAATAATTAAATCCAGAATTTTTTTCTTTTAAATAATAAAAATTTTCCAAGCTGCAGCAATTTTTAACTGTGCTTAAAATGTGTAATGTGTTTAAAATATAAAATAAATTAAAAAAGGTGAAAAAGTTGCGGGTTAGGTCAAAACTCTCTCTGCCTAAAACTAAATATTTGGAGATTGGACCTATTCATGTTTAATATTTATGGCAACAAATTATGAATATGTAATCTAATTACAAATTCATTCGAATTCACATTGATCATTGTATTTATGTATTCTTGTGCAAAAAGTTTCCATTGATATCAGCAAAAACAAGGTTCAAAAACTAAACACAGGGACTAAAAATATATGAGTAAATGCTATTTAATTATTTTTTCCACATTAATTTATTGATTAATAAATGTATAATTTTTTACCTTCTGCCACATGCAAGTGTTTTATCATACATCCACACACTGTCCCAGTTTGGTTGAAAAATCCAAAATGAGGTCTAATTTTTGCTAGATGTTGCAATTCATATGTAAATATTCACTTATCAAATGCTTAGCAAACTATTCTTTATGATATTAAGTTTTAAAGAGCTGCTAGCAGTATTAAATGAAAAGTGTATTTAAGCAATAAAATTGTTTTTCCGTGTAATATAGAACTTTTATTTGCTGTGCAATTTCTGGTTTTATATGATAGATTTCACGAAATATTATTCTGAAAATGTCATTTCTATATTTGTGTAATGTGTGCTATAACCATGTATTTATACTGAGTTTCATTTATGTTTGTGGTGCTTGGGACAAGTTATCTTTGTGCTAATGGTGTTGTGACATTCCGAGTGATTTTTGTGTTGTATATATAACTTGTTGAAATGTACATTTTACATATCTGTTGTGATAGTATTCCGTCCATTTTATATATTGTTCACACTCATTTTACAATAAAAAATATTTTATTACTTTTATTTGTTTGGATTATTCCGATGTTCCTCTTTTAATTGATTTAATCATTAAAGTTATGTGGGCCATAAAAACACAAAGAAATCACATTTTTACTTCTTCGGCTTTAAAAAATATTTTATTACTTTTATTTGTTTGGATTATTCTGATGTTCCCCTTTTAATTGATTTAATCATTGAAGTTGTGTGGGTCACAAAAACACGAAGAAGTCACATTTTTACTTCTTCGGCTTTAAAAAATATTTTATTACTTTTATTTGTTTGGATTATTCTGATGTTCCTCTTTTAATTGATTTAATCATTAAAGTTGTGTGGGTCACAAAAGCACAAAAAAATCACATTTTTATTTCTTCGGCTTAAAAAAAAATATTTTAGACTTTTCAGAGTAAAATGACACAAATTAGATGTAAATATAGTAATTAGATCAAAATAGATAATACTTTTTATGTTGTATTGTCTGTGGTTGCCCCTCTTCTGTGGTTTAAATCCATTTGTGTCAGAATGTGTTTATCAAAGATTTGTCATTTAAATTTGCGTATCAAAATTTCTGTAAAAGATAAAGCTAAGGAATTTTTTATTTTGTTTTCTGGTTGTATATTCTTTAAATCAGGACTGTCCAATGTGGCAACCTGTAGAATGTTTCTTTTTTCTTTTTTTTTTTTTTTTTTTTTTATAAAAATATTTTTTAAAAGATGTTGTCTTTAAAATCAGTTGTTATAGGTGCAATTAAGATTTCTAACTCCTTCTTCAAAGATTTTTGACATTAGCCATTATCAGAAAAATATAATTCTAAATTTGTTGTGATTTCTGTTTTTTTTTTCTCCCTTGCAAATCATTTCTACAACGAGTTCCTGAATCGTAGGGCCCTTATAGCTTTTGCCCCTCAGGATTACTCAAAAGTGTAGGTTGAGCTCCCTTGGTCGTGATCTTTTTTTTTTTTTTTTTTTTTCTTCCATCATGGCTACCACTGTGAGTGATATATGAAGATGTGAGTTTCAAAACTTGCTTTATTCAGAAAATCAAATTTTGGGAAATTACAAAAAACCTCTAACTGCTTTCATTGTAAACCACGATTTTATAATGCCAGAAATACATGCTAAAAAAACAGTTTTCTTGCAGACTGTACAATATTTTTGGTACAGATTTACCAATAGAATAGATTGATGGAGGAAACATGATTTTTTAAACTTTGGATAAGGTGAGTTTTGAAACTCACGTTCTCATATGAGCATCTTATAAGACATGTGCATTAAAGGTGTGTTTGGGCTCTTTTTTTTTTTAAGCCCGAGCCTGAATAATTTGTGTCATCAGAGCCAATATCAAAAGTATGCAGTAAAAAATTGTTAAAAACATGTTAAAATTGTTTCAAAACTAATTTCCTCATTTGAAAATTTCTTCGTGCTTAGAAATAAATATTAATCCTAAATACTTTCTCATGACAATGTTTCATGTTTTTTATGTCTCTGAAAATCTATTTAAAATAGCAAAACTGTTACCTACACCCAATGATATTCATATAACATTATTATTATCTGCACATTTGTTCATATGTAGGTAAGGTATATTATGTAATTTGCAAGTTTAGGAAATTTTCTGTATATACAGTATGCTTCAAAATTATATTAAAGATTTCAACTCATTTTATTTTATTCATAAATTCCCAAATGAGGTATGATTTCACTTCAAACATGCATAATGTGTGAATCTAATTATCTATTGCGTGAATCTAGTGATTGAAGTTTAATATCAGTAATCGTTTTATCAAAGTAAATTAGATAATCACATAATGAGATCATTAATTATATTTAAAAATGGATAAAATGCTTAAGTAATACAAAGATAAACACAAAAAGGCTTATAAAAATCTTAATATAAAGATCGACATATGTTTCAACGCTTACAATGATGCCATTATCAAGATATATAATGATAAACAAAATATTCTCACAAATTTTTGAAAATAAACTTGAAAACCATAAATCACGAGATCATATATGTAAAAAAGCAGGTGCTTAAAATAGTCATCTGTAAACATGAAAATTAATATTTCCTTATTAAAGCAAGGAGGGGTGGGTCTGTCTTCCGAAGCTCGCATCTGCCAAACGAAAATAAATACAGAAAGAACAATTACACCAAATTAAATATCGCACTTTCGACTTTTAAAAGAAGTCTTTGGTTTAAAAATATATCAATATTAACACTTTCAAAAAAAATTCCTGCGAGCCATTTCGGTATTTTTGCATTTTTCCGCAAAGTTAAAAAAGCTGTATCTGCGTTTTGGATCAAAATACAGAAAAACAAACGACACCCACTTGATTCACGTACATTCATACTTAAAAAGATGTCTTCAATTCAAAAAAAGATGAATCCTTTCAAAAAAAAAATTTTCAGAAACTCACTCTTGCAACGTTTATTGTTCTGCACCTGCCCCTTATAATCGAAGTAAGATAAAACATATCATACAAATTTAACAAGTGTACATTTAGCTTTAAAACGATGTCTTTGCTTAAAAAAAATATTAACTCTTTGAAAAAAAAAAATCTTTCTGAAACTCACTCTGCTGACTTACGTTTTTGATCCATATTTTAAAACTCTGTATCCAGCTTGGAAATCCAAATACATAAAAACAAATCACACACAATTAACAAGTGTACATTTAACGTTAAAAGGACATCTTCAGTTAAAAAAAATATTAATATAAACCCTTTCAAAAAAGTAATTGAATGAAAGTCATTTACCGATTCCTCGATAAAAACTTTTTTTTTTTTTCTAGGCAAGAAAGGCACTTTTTTACACAGTCTTATTTATATCACATATAAAAATTATAAAACATTCGGTCAATTTCAAGTACTTAAAGCTAATTAAAATCTGATACACTGTTCGCATGCTTTGATCGTGAATCTGCTGGTGGCAGCTGCTTTCTATGTAAAGTGAAAAGAAAAATTAGAAAAACACTTATTTTGCAACTTAATATCCATATTTGTACATTGCTGAATATAAAGAAGCCCTCACTCTTGGTTCATTTGGATAGATTTTCATATAAAACTATATAATCATACAAATTTGAGGGTGTACACTGCCAAAGACAGTGGAACCCCCAGAATTAAGATCATTTGGAAAGATTTTCGTTTAAATACATAAACACTGATATGAAATACATTTAAGGTTATTATCATGGTCCCGGTCAAAACCGGATGGGTCAGCTAGTAGAACATAAATGAAAACCGGCAAATTTAATTGAAAATAATTTCAGAACTAATTAATCTCGAAGTTTATAGATGGCAGCACTATGAAATATTTTTGGCTCTGCCTTTTTATTTTGTTTAGTTGTTTGTTTTTCTAGAAAATTTTATTTGGTGACTTTATGACCCCTGTCTGTCTCTGTGACAATGTCATACTACATGCACAGATAAAAATACATTTCTTACTTCTTAGATTAGAATTTTTTTTTAATTACAAAAATGGAATAAAACTAAAAATACTTGTAATAAAACAACAAAAAATAAAACTAAGATTCACCTGAAGAAAATGAGACAACTTGAATTACTGAAATGGGATTCCATATTAATCTAATCGCATACAATTTAAAATATGTAACTTATGTAAATATATATAACCTATAAAAATTTCCTCATTATATTTTTTAGGTTTTAAAATTTGTAACGCCTCAGTTATTTATTTCGTGGTAATTAAAATTTGAATAAAAATATCTTCTGGACTTACGTTGTTCAAACTAGAAATGGGATTCAGTACCCTATAAATGTTACAAAAAAGTACTAATCATATTTTTATTGGGAGTTTGGTAAAATAACGATAATAGAACGTAAATGAAACCAGCAAATTTAAATAAAAATAATTTCAGAACTAATTACGCTCAAAGTTCATAGATGGCAGCACTATAAAACACTTTTGGCTTTGTTTTTGTCTGTTTCTTTCTTTTGTTTTTTTTCCTAGAAAATTTTATCGTCTTGCAGCGAAAAAACGCGCAAGCTAATGTTAAGTCTATGGGAAGGTTCTTGCGCGATTTCTCGCTCGCATTTTAATATTTTTAAATGATTTTTTTTTTTGCATAGGATAGCTGACGGCGATCTCTAACGTTGTTAGTTTTTACTTTTTAGATTTTGGTTCCAGTTTTTTTTATATAAGGGTACTTTCACTTTCAGAACTGGTTCCAACCGGTTCCAAAATTGAAAATGTCCATTTATAAAAAAAAAAAAAACTGTAACTAAAATCAAAAAAGTAAAAACTAACAACGTTAGAGATCGACCTCGGCTATCCTATGCAAAAAAAGCATTTAAAAATATTAACCCTTAATTGCATAGTGATGTAAATTATCATCACTTTTTATTTAACTTTTAATAAATAAATCAACTTCTTCGCCACCACTATATTTATATAGAAATATTAATCCAGTAAATTTCCCGTGAACTATGTTGCTGAACAAAGTTAAAAATCTATCTTAAAATTTCTGGTGTCTAATATTTAATATATGTGTAAAAAAAAAAACACAATTGTAAAAGAAAAACTCATGCAAAGAAGGGTTAAAATGCGAGCGAGAAATCTGCCAAGAACCTTCCCATAGACTTAACATTAGCTTGAGCGTTTCTTCGCGTGACTAGCGTAGGCTCTTAAGGGTTGACATTAAGCCCGTTCTCAAATGCTCAACAACGCGAAACTTTCTGACTCATTTTTAAACGTAAAGGCATAAAACTGGCAAGCCTGAGCCTGTAAATTGACTATTCAAGCTGTTTAATCGAAATACGTTCTCTATGCTTTCATAAACAAATTACTTATCAAGTTATAAGCGATAGTTGTCAAGTGACGACCAGTTTTTCCCTTTCCTCGCGCTGTCGCTCAGGAAATTCGGTTCAAAACGCCAACTTTGACAGTATTTTCTGAAAGATTTTCTACCTTTACCAAAAAAATGGAAAACGCTATTCGATTTCATATTTTCTGAATAAGAACGCCTGCGAATTTCGTACTTTTCCGAACAAAACTGAATTTAAAAATGTGTCAAAAAATAGCTTTTTTGGATTTAAGAACAGCCTTAAGGCACACCAGCATCGTGTTTGATCACATTTTCTGCTTGTTCTGTTATTGGCCATTGGGATATATTTTGTATCATTGACTAATGTTGTTTTTGCAATAAACGACATTTTTTCCGTGCCTTTTGAGTGGAAACGGGTTAATAAACATGAGTAATTTTTGCCCACACTTGTAGTCTAAACATGAGACAAGCTGAATTTTTATACCAACCTTCAGGCTCACAGTGAAAATTATATTTATTCACAAATTGAAGCTATAATCGGATGTGCCAATCCCAAAACTTTCTTCTATCTCATACATTTTAATACTTCAAAATTCGTTATCACAGCGATAATAAAATCAATATTTTACGTCATTCTGTGGTAGATCAGCTGCTTGTGAAATGCTGGATTAACTGGATCGAAGCCACCCTTCGCTGCACGAGCAGCTGATGTACAACACAACTACGAAAAGTCGAGTAAAACACACAACAATCGTTATCACAGTGTCCCCTTCCAGCGGAATAGCCCTAACAAGTTCCACCGAAAAATTTCTGGCCATAGCCAAAATCTTATATATGAAATTTGGTTCAATTCTATGCATAACTTCATGCACTTTTCGGTGATATAACAATGAAAATGGAACAAAAAATCACTATTACAGCGCCTTTTTCCGGCGGAATAGCCCCAAATTCAACTGGGACCTGCTGGCCATAACCAAAAACCTATAAATAAAATTTGGTCCAATTCTAGGCATAACTTCATGCACTTTTAGCACATGAACAGACAGATATTTTGTAAAAACATGTTTTTTTGGACCTCTGATTCCTAAAACGTGTAAATCCGTCGAAAACCGTAAGTCGAAAAAATTTTCAATTTCAATACTTTCTTCTATTATAGATCGAAGAAAGTAAAAGGAAAAAAAAAAAAACTTGCTAATTGAGAAACAAGAAAATAGTATAAGTTCCTTAATGTGTTTTACAATCCTTTAAAAATCAGTTTGAAAGGAAATTGAATTGTTATTGGTGGGACATAAGGAGAAATATTCTATCTTATTCTGAAGATACCTTTTGCACAGCCAGTGTTCAATAACACAAAGAAACCGTGGGGCATCTTTTGTCTAGCCTCGTTTTCTGTTTGACGTCCTTTTCCAGAATTGCTGGGGGGAAAAACTCATGTCTTTTTGCTACAATGCTATTTTAAAAGAATGTAAATTTTGACTTTTGCAGGTTTCTGCCAGTGGTTCAGTATAAATAACAAATTTGCTATTTTAAATAGATTTTCAGAAACATGAAAAGGATGAGACGTTGTCATGAGAGCGTATTTAGTATTAATAATTATTTCTATGTAAGAAGATATTTTTAAATGCGAAAATTCATCTTGAAACAATTTTAAAACGTTATTATAATTTTTCTCCTACGTACTTTCGCTATCGGGCTTGGACTCTGATGACACAAAATTTTTCGGGCTGTCTATGGGAAAAAAAAAAAAAAAAAAAGCCCGAAATTATCTCTAATACAAAACTTTACTTTTAAGCAAATTCTCAATTTCATTTAAGGTGACTCGGCACCCAAAGCAAAACAAAATTTATTATCAACTTAGAAAAAAAAAATCTATAATATTATGTGAATGTTAAATTAAAATAATTTAATCTAAAAAAATTTAAAAAAAAAAAAAATTATTTTTTTGACAAAATTAAAAAAAAATTCTATTTTAACCACTTATTTCAATATGCTACTACTATTTTATTTTTAAAAAATGTCTGTTATTTTTTTTTTTTTTGTGCAGGTCATCAATGATATTTTGAATAGATTTAAGGATCGGATTGTTTTTAATATCAATAGTTTTAGAGTAACAAAATATTAACTAAATACAAGTGGTAAAAAGCGAAAAAAAATGACTAGTTTTTGCACATGCGATTTTTTTAAATAAAAATATTAAAATTCGGATTCTTAAATCTCTTACATATAGTGTGATGTTCAACTAGAAAAAAATTCAAGCACTTTCATTCAAATCTAGAAAAGCCTTAGCATTTTGAAAACAAGAAAAATCTGAAAAACACAAACTGGGATAAATTGGTTTAAAGATTTCATTTGCAAAGAGGTTGTCGTGGTATTTAAAGAAACTAAAATGACAACAGAACAGATGTTTGTTAAATCAGCCGTAATTGTTGTTCTATAGGGAGTATCAGCCTGAAATTTTGTTAGGATGTAATCGTAAGTATGTGGTATGTAACAAGATAAAAATCTGAAAATCGAAATTTTTACGGTGCCGAGTCCTCTTAATCCTAAAAATTCATCTTTTCTGGCAATAAAAATCATAATCAATTCCGAAGGTAAATATAATGTACTCCCACAGGATTTACGAATAAATTATTTTTAACACGTTCCAACTTAGTTCAAAAGTTTTTATGGCTTCGGTTTGTCTAAAAACCTGTCTGTCTGTCTGTCCGAGCTCTAACTCGCGTAAATATACTCGGACTGCCATATGTAATTGATATATGTTATTGAGGTTTACTATGGCATGTTCGGTATTGAAAATGCAGTGTGTAACATTTATAATTCGTTTACAGGGACCCTCAAAAGAATTCCGTTACATTATGGTATATGGGAAAAAATCATTTTCGATGTCCTGCAATGGTGTTATACAATTTCCAACATATTGAAACTGATGCACATCAATGATGTGCACTATAAAACACTGTAAAATATGGTTTTCATAGCATTTATTGTTCTTTTACAGGAGCACACAAAATAATTCGGTTACAGTGCTGGCTATGAGCAATGATTGCTGGAATTGCGTTTTGAGTTGTGATATGTGTTTATAAATTTAACTATTTTTTTTCACATTTTTTTATGTGTATAAATTCTACAGTGTTAAAAATTCAGCAAACTTGTCCAGTCATTTGACCGTTTTTATAGAAAACGGTTACATTACCGTAATTTAACTCTATAACTATAACAGTTATATATAACTGTTTTCTATAAAAACGGTCAAATGACTGGACAGTTTGCTGCAAATTTTTAACACTGTAGAATTTATACAGGGCTGCACAAAATAATTACAGTACATTTCAGTTTATTGACGAAAATTACTGAAGGGGAATTTTCACCTGTGTTATTCGTTTCTTAACTGAGCTAAATTTTAGCATACTACACTGAGAAAAATGACACTTTCAAATCTGAGTAAATCGATGTTTTCATTTTGTTATGAAAATTTTTGTTTCAAATAGGACAACAGTTCTGAAATACTCAGAATATTGAAACATGGATATACTCAAAACGGAGCACATAGAGGTCAGTTCATACTCATTTTTGAAACATGGACATAGTCAAAAATGAGCACATAGAAGTCCGTTCATACTCATTTTTGAAACAGGGACATACTCAAATATGATTAGAATCAGTTCAAACTCATCTTTGAAACATGGCAATACTCAAAAATGAGCTCATAGAAGTTAATTCATACTCATTTTTGAAACATGGACATACTAAACAAGAACGAAAAATCATGCGTCAAGCATAGATTATGTAGCACTTTCCAACGCTTCTAAAATAATTTTACAAATCATTACCGTTTAATAAGCTGAAAGATGACATCTAAGTAAACAATTTGGAAAACGCATAACATATTTAAAAACGTAATTTCAGGAATTTTCAATATATACAATATTCGGAAAAATATCCGAATACTTTTATGTAGCCCTGTATAGGATCTATAGATTTGTATATATACATAGGATGCTAAATTTTAGTTTAGTTAAGGAAACGCGTAGCACCGTTTAAATTCTCCTTCTGGAGTTTCTGTCAATAAACGGAAATGTGTTCGCGAACTTTTGTGCTGCCCTGTATAGGATCTACAGAATTTATACACACCACGTAATAGACAAAAAGCTAGTTAAGATTAAAATCGCGTTCAGTAACTTAAAACGCACTTCCAGGAATTATTGTTAACAGACAGTAGAGAATTCTTTTGCGTGTCCCTGTAAATGAACGATGACTGCTATACACACACTATTCTGTAGTAAGCCTCTTGTAATGCACCTTAGTAATGTATATAAACTTCAATGCGTTTAAAATAGTGGAACATTATTTAAATAAGCCGCAGACGATTTTTCTCCATAGACGTAATGTAACGGAATTATTTTGACTGTCCCTGTAAAGTAACTCTAAGTGCTATCCACACCCTATTCCATATTAAGCTTCTTCTAATGCATCTTAGTGAACTATATAAATTTCAATGTGTTTACAATAGTGAAACATTTTTAAAATAAACCGCAAATGATTTTTCCCCATAGACCGCAATGTAACGGAATTCTTTTGAGTGTCCCTGTAAGAAAACTATAAGTGCTACACACTTCAGTTGAAATAGGGAACGTGCCATAGATAACGACAATAACATATAAAAATTGCAGAGCAATCCGAGCATATTTACGGGAGTTAGAGTACGGACAGACGGCCAGACAAACCGAAGTCATAAGCACTTTTCAACTAGGTTGGAAAGTGCTAAATATGAGCACATAGAAGTCAGTTCATACTCATTTTTGAAACATGAACATACTCAAATACGAGCACATAGAAGTCAGTTCATATTCATTTTTTGAAACATGGACATAATCAAAAATGAGCAGATAGATAGAAGTCCGTTCATAGTCATTTTCAAAACATGGACCTATTCAAATAGGAGCACATGATGTTTTATTCTTGAGTGTGTGCATGTTTTCAGAAATGAGTGTATACATGTTTGAAACTTGAGTCATTTTGACTATGCGACATACTCAGATTTGAGTACTTTTTGCTCAGTTTTGAAAATGTTTTTAGAGTAATACGTATACAAATCTATAAATCATATGCAGGACTGCACGGAAGAATTCGAATATTTTACCAATTATAGAGGTAAATGTTGAACTTGGCTTTTCATATGAGTTATGCCAATTCCAATAAGCCGTTTACTTAGATAAAGATATCACCTTTCTCGTATTAAACGGTGAAGATTTGTAAAAGCATTCTCAGTGAGTTGGAATGTGTTTCTTACTCTATGCTCGACACATGATTTTTCTTTCTTCTTTTAAATATCATTCGATAACTGTTTGATCTTTAATTCGACAGCTTATTTGTCACGAAACATATTTGAATGATTCATTTCTGCCGTGAAAGATTTTTTTCAAAGAATCGAGTTTAAGCTATCGTATCCGTCAATTCAATAGCAATATCTCTCTCCACGAGGATACAGAACATCTGCAGTTTCACATCACGTATTTCGTAAGAACAAAATGCTTCTGAAATTGAACATCGCAAGAACAAAAACAAAGCTTAATCAGTCATGTCAGGCTGCATCACGGATAAAATCAGTAATATAAAAGGGATTCGAATTTCTTAATAGAGTCGACAGGCGCACTATAATATTACAAGATAAAGGGTTTGAAACTTTCAGTTTACATATAGGAGTTACCAGTGCAATTTCCATTTTTCTCAATGCTTTTTAGCTATGTAAGTCTCTAAGCAAGACAAATGTATGCGCAATGGACAAATATTCTTCTTTTGGGTTCGAGGCTATATAAAAAAAAATTCCTTGACGGATCGGCCTACAGGCACAGGTAGATTTCAAAGACGCAGAGCGTGGGGCGCCTGTTTAATGGGAATTCCAGAAGAAATAACCTTTTTGCCATGATGCTGCTGTTGAGACCGCCCACTTCGAAATCTAAATGTGTTTGTAGGCGGAGCCGACGGGGTTTTTTTGTTTTGTTTTTATTTTATTTTATTTTTTTTTTGCAAGGGTTGGTTCTATAAAAAAACTTGTCACTATAAAAGTTTTAGATAATATTAAGAGGATTTATAATAAATTTAAGCGGATTTGATATCTTGTGAATTGACAAAGTTATGAATATTTTCCTTCTTAAACCCCTATCCCCCCCCCCTCTCCCTGCAGGCCATTTTCAATTATATCAAAAATCTGGCATACATAAATTTTCGACATTTTTCCTAGAAGCAATAATAACTTTAAACGGATTCGATACGTATCATAATTTAGAAGTTACGTTTTTTTTTCTGTTTTCAAAAAAAGCCCCCCTCCCCCTCCCCCCCCCTGGTTCGATTTTGCCCATTAACGAACTTGACCGAGATTTTATACCCCTTGATTTTATGTATCAGTTTGGAAGAGATTTGTGCAGATTTATTAAAGTTATCGTGTCCATAAAAAAGTGACATTGATAGATAGATAGATAGATAAAGTTTTGAACTGGGGGTGTTTTGGGGTTGTGGGAGTCATGATCGGCGTAGATTTGCAAAAAAATTTCAGAAATTCCAACATAGGGGAGAATGTAATTGGTAGTATTTCTTACGAAATCTATCTAAAACTCACTGAGCTCCACAATGGTATTATGAAGCCCAGTGAAAAAAACAGCTGTTTGGGAAAACATTGAAAAATCGCTCCATTCGAAAGCATTATGCTCTCGAAGAATTCACTTATTTTTTTATTCTGCTGCTGAAACGATTGAAATGCATGCAATAGATTTGAATAATATAAGGAATATTCATTTAATTTCAGATTAATTGTGTGTTAATTATCGAAGTTATTAGAAATATAACGGTAAAATGAATTAAGTTATAGCCAATGACAAAATGAATGATGTAAAAAGAAGTGAAATTTAAAGTGTTTAAATTGAGGCATGTTTATAAATTATGTAAATTAAACTTATTTTACTTAATATGTTTTTATTTCACGATTTCAATGTTCATTTTTAGCATTTAGAAAAATTTGCCATTTCAATTTCGCAAATTATGCTTTTATGAATTTTTCCATTAGTTAATAATTAAATAATGAAAGAATATGCTTTTGTTTTCATTAATTTGATTTCTGAGCTCATAACTGTGACAATAAAATAACGTGACTAAGAGAAATAGCGAAAAAACCCTTCATGAATGCTAAGCATAAACAAACGATTACGCCGCCATTTTACTTAATGTGACGTCACGAGAAAATTGTCCATTTTATTTTATTTTATTATACTAGGGGGACCTGCTCCTTACGAGCTACGCTCGCCAGTCACGTTCTCGACTCAGCAAAATTCTGTAACGATAATATAATATATGAATATATGATAATATACGATAATATATGAAGGGTATAAATGCAAAATTCGCACTCTCCACTTAACCTAGTTTTTAGAAAAAATATTGGCACATTTTTTTATGATACATTTGTTCCCATAACAACTAGTTGCACATAGTCCTAAACCTGTAATAATTGTGGTAAAGCTGGAATTTAAATTTAAGTATGGAAAATGTGAGTTTTGCAGCAAACTTTTATGGGTAATGTTAGTTATAAACCAAAATAGTTATGAATTAAAAAAAAAAAAATCAGAACATTAGTTTTTATTATGTTAATAAACAACAAAAATCAAAACGCAAAAAACATTTATTAAAAATAATTTGTGCAAAAATTTTACTTTTAGACATGGCTCAACTTCTTCACTGTCATTAAACTAGTGGAACATTTTACGGTACTTCTTACTTCTCTATCTCTCTGATTGGTTGAATTGGAGAGTGTGAATTTTGCTGCAGTTGTTGGATAATGCGAGTTATGCATCAAAATGAGATTTTCAGCATTTTTTTCAACCTTAATATGTTTTTTATGGTCCAAATCACTATTACAGACCGATTCGCCTTAAAAAAACGAACACGGTGAGATGAATAACTCAATACCTGAAAAAAGGGTTTAATGTGACTTTTGCATCCTGCACCATTCATATATTAAATTTCAAACCATTCGGTTGGGTAGTTTTTGCGCTATTATATGCGGACGGACGGACCAGACGACGACTATGGTTGCTACGTATTTATATAATTACGAACGCACCTAAAAATCACCCGTCAAACATAGATTATGAAACAATTTCCGACACATTCAGAATACTGTAACAAAAGTTCACCGTTTGATAAGGCGAAAAATGCTATCAAAGTAAACAATTTGGAAAACGCATAACATATTTGAAAACCCAATTTCAGGAATTACCACCTATAGTCGAAAAAGTATCTGAATTCATTTGAACAGCCTTGTTATAATACGATTTACGGTTTGTATATGTACTACATAGCAGTGGTGGAGTCGATGAGGTACGCGGGAGGACGGCGGGGCGTCCCCCGACTTTTTTTAAATTTTATTTCAAACGTCCCCCTACTTTTTATTTTCAGGGGAACGCTAGAGGCTCGGAAGGACGTAGACTTTTGAAACGTATTAATATTTTTTAAAAGATAAGCAGCTAAAAAATAACAATTTTAAGAAATAAATCACTGATTTTTAATGCTTTCCAACGAAGTTAAAAAGTATTTAGGATTCCGGATCGTCTGTCTGTCTATCGCTTCTAGCTTACGTAAATTTCAAAACAAATTTTAACGAAAATCTCGTTGCGTGAATTGACGTTACTGAATTCCGAATTTCTTTGTTCTACTATTCAGACCCTATGTTGGGGACTATGAGCGTCCCCCCCCCCTTTTTTTCTCATAGCACTACACTACTGCTACATATAGTATGTGCTAAAATTTAGTTCAACGCATAACATAGTTGAAAATTCTCTTTCAGCAATTTCCATAAACGGAAATGTACTCAATTTATTTTGTGCAGCTCTGTATAGGATCTATAGAATTTATACACACCAAGCAATATGCAAACATTTAGTTAAACTTAAAGGTAACGCATACCACAACTGAAAAACGCGCTTCCAGCAATATTATCGCTCATAAACACTACTGTAACTGAATTACTTTGTGGTTCCTTGTAAATAAACGATAGGTGCCTTCAGCGCTTTACAAATTTGATAAAATCTGGTAGTCAACAAAAAATTCTAGTCGGCAGTAAAAATACCCCCCCCCCCTCCCCTCCGTCATTGGTTTTCGAAAAGCACAAAAGTTCTTTTATGAAGTAATTGAGAAAAAAAAATAACATGCATATAGTTTTGAATTATTAGATTACATAGTTTAGAATAGCACACAACTTAGAATGAAAATATAAACCAAGTTTCGTATTGAAAATTATGAAAATCATATATCTCTGTATCTAAACTAATAAAAGAAAGTTTCGCTCTGTGTGTCTGTGTGTGTGTCTGTGTGTGTGTCTGTTGGCGATGGCTAGGAAAATCTGGCCCACCTAGAAGGCTGGAAATTTAGATTTAGGTAGTCCAAACCCTCTCCTGGTGCAACATTACTTCAGAATTTTAATATTTTAATTACTTTCTGAAATATTAATTAAAATGCACAAAGAACTCTCATTAAAAATACGCTTTTATTCTCTTCGGTTGGTTGGTTCACTGGTTGGTTGCATCGATTCTTCACAGAAGTAATTAAATAAACCAGAGTAGCGATGCACAAATAAGAATTTCTAACTAAATAGTGTCAACATGGATTGAAGTTATTAGCTAGCGTAGAGGAGCCATGCGAATGTCACGCCACCTGTCCATGACAAATTACACATACGTCCCACTGATTGAAATATTTTGCAGGCATATTTTTCTTCATGACAATTAGTCGGGTTTAAGGTTTTTTTTTTTTTTTTTTTTTTTTTACATGACATTTATTATTATGATGGAGATTGTTAATACAGAAAACTTTATTTAACAGATTTTTTTTTTATATTTGCGGGAATTAAGAGGGACAAGGGTCTAATTACATTTAAGCTTCAAGGTGTATTTCTAGAAAGCAGTTACCAGAATTTCCGAATAGTAGTGTAAAAGTAGTAAGCCAAATTTCAAATTAAGTTCCTAGCTTAACCAAATGAATCAATCATTAAAGATGTATTGTGATCCTCCTAATTAGTTATTTGCTGAAGGCCACTTGAACAACCCCCCCCCCCCCCACACACACACCCCTCCCGGACCGTCCTTCAAGGTTTTTTCTCTAACTCTGCTCCGTTTCCATATCTCAGCAACTATCTTTCCGATTTCAACGCAAGTGATTTCAAACATTATAATTAATTTAATAGTCACCATTTATAACATTAAACTAAATTTATGAGTAGCGGTTACCACTATTTACGAATAACAGTTTAAGCCAAATTTGTAATTAAATTCAAAGCTTAAGGAAACGAACGAATTTTGAAAGATGCATAGTGGTCCTCCTAATTAGTTATTTGCTGAAGGCCACTTGAACAACCCCCCCCCCCCCCCTCCTGGCCCGTCCTTCAAGGTTTTTTCTCTAACTATGCTCCGTTTCCATATCTCAGCAACTATCTTTCCGATTTCAACACAAGTGATTCCAAACATTATAATTAACTTAATTGTCACTCTTTACAACATTAAACTAAAATTATGAGTAGCGGTTACGACTATTTACGAATAATAGTTTAAACCAAATTTGCAATTAAGTTCAAAGCTTAAGCAAACGAACGATTTTTGAAAGATGCATAGTGGTCCTCTTAATTAGTCATTTGCTGAAGGACACTTGAACAACCCCTCCCCCCCCCCCCCCCCCCGGCACTCCTTTCAAGGTTTTTTCTCTAACTATGCTCCGTTTCCATATCTCAGCAACTATCTTTCCGATTTCAACACAAGTGATTCCAAATATTATAATTAACTTAAATGTCACTCTTTATAACATTAAACTAAATTTAAGAAGTTAGCGGTTACCACTATTTCCGAATAATTGGGTAAGCCAAATTTGTAATTAAGTTCCTAGCTTAAGCAAACGAACGAATTTCGAAAGATGCATAGTGCTCCTCTTAATTAGTCATTTGCTGAAGGGTACTTGAACAACCCCCCCCCCCGGCCCCTCATTCAAGGTTTTTCTCTAACTATGCCCCGTTTCTATATATCAGCAACTATCTTTCCGATTTCAACGCAAGTGATTCCAAACATTATATTTAACTTAATAGTCACCCTTTATAACATTAAATTAAATTTATGAGTAGCGGTTACCACTATTTACAAATAAGAGTTTAAGCCAACTTTGTACTTAAGTTCCTAGCTTAACAAAACGAACGAATATTTATGCATGCATAGTGGGCCTCCTAATTAGTCATTTTCTGAAGGACACTCGAACATCTCCTCCCTTCGGCACCTCACTCAAGGTTATTTTCTCTAACTGTGCCTTATTGCAATAACTGGGCTAATAATGTTCCAATCTTCTCGAAACCAGCTCAGTTTTGTAGTGCGCCTACTATACAGTAACGTAGGCTGCGGGGACCTGTCTCAGAAGTTCGTTCGGAAAGAGGTTTGTTTAGAACAGAATGCTCCCCTGGCGGTGGTAGGGGGAAATAAAAGATTTTCTAGAGCGTACTATGCATGCCTGGTATACGGTTCCGAAGCTATCGTAGACCGTGGCCAGAGTTCCGTTTTTTAAGAGATTTAAGTTTATTACAAGGGCTCGGGCAACGCCGGGCGGGTCAGCTAGTATTAAATAAAAGTAACCACCGCCGCAGCAACCGCTGTCAATGAAGATTTTGTGCCTTGAGGTCTTTCTGGACTAATATCTAGAAAACTATTGCATATAAAAATATGAAAATTGGTTGTTTTGTAGAAAAGTGTTTGATAAACACACTGAAGAAGACAGTTTTTAAATCAAATAATTGTTTTAAGAGATATTTAATTTTAAAGTTGGTCAAAATAGTTTTCAAAAAAGTGTTATAGGAACGAAAACTATGCACAGGAATTAACCATAATTTATAAGGATAGAGTTGACAAGCTTGTGGTGTGCAGACTGCAATTATTTTTTCTAGATAAAAGAAATATTGTAAAAGCTAAATTAACCGTCATATTCGGAAAAGCTTCTTGCCGAATACTTCAATTGTCCGAATAGTTGAGTGCTACAAAAAATCTATATATGATGATGTTTGTTTTGTTCGTATTGTATGCAATTTTAAGTGCTACAAAGGCTGGATTAACACTATTTCTTACTGTTTTATTGAAACCTGGCCCCTCTCCCCCCATATTCTAATTACCTGATATGCTAGCTGGCTAGAGCGGAAAATAATGGTGTTTTCGGTGCATAAGATGGAAAATGCCTTTTAAACGTGGCTCTTCCATTAAAAGTACGAGAGGAGGGGAAACATCACTGCTTGCCGCGCACTAGTAGGGGTGGGGAAGAGAAAAAATGTCATTTGTACTCATTTCTTAATTCAATTTTTGTACAAAAGAAAAAAAAAACTAGTTATTCTCAGACAAAAAATACCTCGACAGATTAAATGATTTGGTCGCAAGATAAAAAACAGTTGGTCATCAGTGGCGACTTGGAGACCGTGTTTGTCAAACCTTGGGTGCAGTGCAACCTCATATTACAGTAAGCATCTTGGGGTGCCCCTCAGTGATGTATAGCAATTTCAATATGTTAGAAATAGTGTAACATCATTAAAATACACCTCAAACGATTTTCCCCCCATTGATCGCAATGTGACAGAATTCTTTTGAGTGTCTCTGTAAAACTGTAAGTGCTAAACATATCATTTTGACTACGACACATGCCATAGTAAACCTCAATAACACATATCAATTACACGGCAATCCGAGTATATTTACGCGAGTTAGAGCCACGAACAAACAGACGGCCAGACAAACCGAAGTCATAAACATTTTTCAACTATGTTGGAAGCGTACATACACAGATTATTGACCGCGGCTTGAATGAATTTCGTGCATTCTAGAGATTGCTGCAAAGCGAGTTTCATGCATCCAGTGATGTTTTTTTTCGGTTAATGTACGCGAAGCGTACATACACAAGTTATTGACCGCGGCTTGAATGAATTTCGTGCATTCTAAAGATTGCTGCAAAGCGAATTTCGTGTGTGCAGTGATGTTTTTTTTAATGTTAAAAATTGTTTTTTGGATGTTAAAAATTCGCTTTAAAACGCTATAAAATCGTTAAAAATCCTTAAAAATTGAAAAATCTGGAGGAAAAAAAATGTATTTTAGTAAAAGTCTAAAATTGAATTTCTTTAAGAATGTTAAAAAAAAAAAAAAAAAAAAAAAAAAAACTAAAAATAATGAAAATTGTGAAAGAAACTATTTAGTTATATTACGCTAAATGTTTTAAATCAAAACCCTTTTACGAATTTAGAAAAAGTGCCGCGAATGGAATAAAATTAATATGGTTCTCGTTGAAACTGTCTAGAGCAATGCGCATGCGCGCAGCAGAGTGATCCATTTTTTGAAATCGTAGCCAAAAGCAAAAGTGCAGGGGCTAGACGCGTGTGTCCTTCTTTCCCTCCCATTTCTTTTCAGTCTTGCTCCTGCCTTCAAAGTGGTTGCACGTCTTCTTTGCGCCTGACGAAGAAATACAAAGTTCTTTCGAGAGGCCTTATGCGCATTCCTTATTACTTTCTTCTATCTTTAGAAGAAGAAAGTATTGGATTCATGAAAATTTTCGACTTACGGTTTTCGACGGATTTATACGTTTTAGAAGATACTGAACACATTTTGACTGTTTTTACAAAATGTCTGTCTGTGTGACTCTGTCTGCCTGTCTGCCTGTCTGTCTGTATTTGACAAAAAATTTGTGGGCGCTCTATCTCAAGAACTAATGCACAAAATTGAATAAAGCTTTAGATTCAGTTAGTTCCTGATATAAATTGGGTGCTGATTAGTTTTTGGGGAAAATCTCTCAATAGGTCGCGCTGCTATGTTGCATTTTTCGCGATTTCCGCAATAGTTCTATCTCAAGAACTAATGCACTTATTTTCATCAAACTTCAGATTCAGTTAGACCTCGACATAAATCGACGCTGATTACGTGTTGGTGTAGATATCCCAACAGGTGGCGCTGCTATACCACTTTTGTCATGATTTTTACGATAGCTATATATCAAGAACTAATGCACGGAATTTCATCAAACTTCAGATTCTGTTAGACCCTAACATAAATAGATGTTGCTTACGTTTTGGTGTGAATAGCCCAACAGGTGACGCTGTTATGCTACTTTTTTCATTATTATCACGATAACTATATCTCAAGAACTAATACACGGATTTTCATCAAACTTCAGATTCAGTTAGACGTTGACATAAGTTGTTGTTGATTAGGTTTCGGTCTAAATCTCCCAATAGGAGGCGCTGCTATGCTACATTTTGCAGGATTTACACAATTTTAGAAGTAGTCATATCTGAAGAACTAATGCACGGAATTTAATAAAACTTTAGATTCAATTCTTGATATTAATTGGTGCTGATTCTTTTTAGTGTATGCGAAACCTGTGTGAGATAGAAGAAAGTATTGGGATTAGCACATCCGACTAGTTTTTATGGTGTTATAAGAAGTTCTTTTTTATGCTTTTATAGTATCACATCAGTTTATTCAATACTTTAATATACTTTCCTATTTTTAGGTACGTTGGTCATATTACGCGCACCCCTTTTCAAAGAAACATTTATGGGATATGTTGCACAAAAATTCAATAATGAATATCATAAAGTATAAAAACTAAAAAGAACACAAAAAAATAAATTAACAAATACGAAGCGAAGACATGCGATGACAAGCCTGTTTATCGAACTGAATCCCTACAAAGCGTTTGCAATCGTATTCAGGTTTATTGAACTAATTAAGTCTTCTTGGTTTTTGTTCATTTATATTGAAATTTCAACTCTTATACATATATTTTCTAAATTTGTAATCTTTATATTTATTTTTTCTCATCGTAAAACGCGCACCTGTTAATTTTGATAAATTTTCTTGTTTATCAGGCTCATATTTTACGCTGGAATATGCAGTAATCGAAATACATTCGAATTTGATAAATAAAGCTATGTTTTTGATCATATATAAAACGTCTAAGCAATCTTCAAAGATAAATCAATCGGACAAACAGTAAATTATAGATCCCAAATTATATTAAAATAATTAAAACATAAAACAAGAACGAAAAATCATGCATCTCGTCATAGATTATGAAATATTTTCGAATTCTATCGGAATACTGTTAAAAAATTTTAGTTTCGTTCATGCAATGAAATGAGATATCTAAATAAACATAAAAGAAAAAAAATACAACCCAGTCAGTGATTGCTCTCCACAGCCGGTAATGTGAGCGAATTTTTCGTGTAACCCTGTAAATGATCTACACATCTCGTAATACATTACAAAATAGTCAAGTTTTTAAATACACATTACAGCAGGAAACGTACATCCAGCAGTTGTGGCTCATTATCAGTTCTGTAGCCGAATTCTTTTGAGTGTCTATGTAAATAAACGATAATTCTAAGTACTCTGTAATATATAGAAAACATGCTGTAGTGCACATCAGTAATGTATATCAATTTCATCGAAATAGTGTAACATCATTAAAATACACTGAAAATGATTTTTTCTTATTGATAATATTGCAATGGAACACTTTTGTGCGTCCCTGTAAATGAACTATATTTGATACTTACTCTATGCTCTGTATAAAGCATCTTGCCATCCACTTCAACGGTGCATATCAATTTCAATATGTTTAAAACAACATTGTTGTAAAAAAAAAACTGAAACGTTAGATTCCATAGCAGAAAGGTTTCCGAAAATTTAGCGTAAACTATTGATATTTTTCAGTTACTGGCTAGTTCGGAAACGTAACACGTATTTTCGTTAAATTATTCAAAGCCCTGTCAAAAAAAATCTGAAACGTTTCATTTCAAAGCAGATATGCTTCCGAAACTATGGGTTATCTTCAGTTACTGGTTAAATCGAAAATGTAACACTAATTTTCGTATAAAGTTTCCGAAAGATAAGAATGGAATACAAAATAAATACGATTTGAGCATGCTCATCCTCTCGAACCCATTACTTTCTATAAACATCGTCATCACGTGATTCGTATTGTTCTGGAGAGTAAAGTCATGTCAACGCGGTGCTTAGACTTATACCAACGCGGTCGTAAAAACCGCCAGGCGAAATCTTCAACGAAAGAAACATAGAAATAAAATTTAGAAGCAAAGAAACGGTCCGAATCCGTAAATAAATTTTGAAACTCTGGTGGAGAACTTCGAGAGCCATTCCAGAGTGTGAAGGCTCGTGCTCGTGGGATCCAACGTGGTCTCGAAAAAAAAACAAGTTGGAAATTGTACGTCAAACGTTACAAACGAGGTGCGTTCGTACGCACGTTTTAGAATTAAATTCATGATATCCCGTGCGTAGAACGGGTTAAACAGCTAGTTAAGTATATATTTTATGACACTGTTCATACAAATATCTTAACTAGTTATATAAATATTCAGATATATATGTATCAGCTAGTTATATAAATATTCAGATCTTGATGATTTTTAATTCTGTGAAATGAATTATATCGGCTGCAGATTAATTTCTGTATTAAAATAAGTATCTCGGTCGCTTGACGTTTAAACTTCGGAAGCTCCTATAACAAAAAAGCACCGATTTAAAAAAAAAAAAAAATCAAATTTCTTAATAAATATTTTTATTAATATCTCCTAAAGTTTTGATTCGATTTTAATAAAATTTGAAATGTCTCGACAAAATTCTGCAAAGATAATATATTTTAAATTGCAAACCATTTGGTTGGGTAGTTTTTGAGTTGTTATATACGGACAGACAGACAGACGGACAGACAGACAGACAGACGGACGGACAGACGGACGGACCAAACGACGACTATAGGTGCTACGTATTTATATAATTACGAACGCTCCTAAAAATGGCTCATAGAGCAATTACAAGTTTTAAATCCTATACTTCGTTGACAGACTAGTCTAACCGTGCGATCAAAAACGGAGAAAGAGCTATAACAGACGTAACTTTTTTTTTAAATAGCAGTAAGTATTCTGTTTTATTATATGATTTATTTAAGGAAACGATATACTTTTAAAAAAAAGGATTAAATTATCCGATTGAATTTTATTGTCCAGTAATATTCGAGTTGTTATTAATCTTTTGTTGCACATACAAACTTAAATAACTCGTTCAATAGTTTCTTTAGATTTGTGTCCCATGAATCCATAATAAATATTAGATATTTGATTGATGAATAATAATGTAGGACTATAGTGAAGTTCAGAGAACATTGTTTATACGTTTTTATTATCTTTTCGTTTCCTGATTAGGTTCTGATTCAAAACTTTTGCAATGATGAAATGTATCGTTTATATAACAGATAAAATTTATAATTTCACTTATACTATATGTTTTTTCCTCATTTTTTATAAATCATATATTTGTAAATAAAAATTATTGAAAATTTGATTTATAGATCTATAAATAATTATTTTTTTAAAATGCCATCTCGTGAGTTCCATCCTGTAAATAGATTACATATACACATTATGAAAATGTTTAATTTTCTAAATAGATGGGTTTTTTAATACCTTTAAATAAATATTGTTTATCTTAGTAGATATACTATTTGAAAATATTTCATATCTGTGAACAATTATTTTATATTTTCATGCATTGTACACTTATAAAAAAATATTTTTGAAAATGTTTTGTCTATTTGTAAATATTTTTAATATATAGTGTTTTACAACTATCATGCTTCTGAATACCTTAAAAGTATTCCTTAAAAGTATTTATTTTATTTGTATAACTTGAGAAGTTCTATAAAATAACCTGAGAAAATATAAATATATTTTTTTATAAGTATACAATGCATGAAAATAGAAAATAATTATTCACAGATATGAAATATTTTGAAATAGTATATCTACTTACAAGATTAAAAAAATATATTATTTATTTAAAGGTATTAAAATAATTCATCTATTTAGGGAAATTAAGGATTTTCATAATGTGTATATGTATCTATTTACAGGATGGAATTCACGAGACCGCAATTTAAACAAGTTGGAAATTGTACGTCAAACGTGACAAATGAGGTGCGTTCGTACTATAGCTAGTTATATAGATATTCAGATCTTGATGATTTTTAATTCTGTGAAATGAATTACATCGTCTGCAGATTAATTTCTGTCATAAAATAAGTATCTCGGTCGCTTGACGATTAAGCCTCGGAAGCTCCTATAACAAGAAAGCACCGATTTTAAAAAAATCAAATTTCTTAATAAATATTTTTATTAATATCTTCTAAAGTATTGATTCTAATTTCATAAAATTTGAAATGTGGCGACAAAATTCTGCAAAGATAATATATCTATTTTAAATTTCAAACCATTCGGTTGGGTAGTTTTTGCGTTGTTATATGCGGACGGACGGACCAGACGACGACAATAGGTGCTACGTATTTATATAATTACGAACGCACCTAAAAAGAATTATTTATAGATCTATAAATCAAATTTTCGATAATATTTCTTTACAAATATGTTATTCATAAAAAATGGGGGAAAACATATAGTATAAGTGAAATTATGAATTTCTTCTGTCATATAAACGATACATTCCATCATTGCAAAAGTTATGAATCGGAACCTAATCTCAAAACGAAAAGATGATAAAAACGTATAAACAATGTATAGTCCTACTGTAGTGAATATTATTATTATTATTATTCATAAATTAAATATCTAATATTTATTATAGAGGATAAGAGTATAAAGAAACTATTGAATGAGTTATTTTAGTTTGTGCAACAAAAAATTAACAGCAACTCGAATATTATTAAACAATAAAATTCAATTGGATAATATTAATTCTATTAAAAAAAGTGTATCGTTTTCTTAAATAAATAAATAAAAAAAATATGATACAGAAATTATACAGAAACATTTCTGATATACAGAAACATTTCCGAAATACACTGAAAGGTTTCCTAAATATGCAGAAAAATTTCCGAAATATACAGAAACGTCCGAATATCTAACCAAAATATACTGGAACGTTTCCAAATGTCTTTCCGAAATGTACGGAAACGTTACTCCATTTACTGGGTCACATTGCTGTCCCACTACATGGAGTAAAGTTTCGATTTTTTTAAATTATTTATTTATTTTATTTTTCACAGTGAGAATCATTACTTATCATGGGATATCATTGAATTAATTATACGTATGATAGGATTTAATAGAATAAAGAAAACTTTTATTAATGTCTTTTTAAGTTTTGATTCGATTTTCATAAAATTTGAAAGGACTCGACAAAATTCTGCAACGATAATGTATATTACATTTCAAATCATTCGGTTGGGTAGTTATTGCGCTGTTATACACGAACAGACGGACAGACCAGACGAAGACTATAGGTGCTACGTATTTATATAATTACGAACACACCTAAAAAACTGATGATATTTAACTCTTTCCAACGAACAGTTTATGGCTTCGGTTTGGCCTGTTATAATGATCTATGGGAAAAAAATCGTTTGCAGTATATTTTAATGATGTTACACTATTTCAAACGTAATGAAGTTTATAGGCATTGCTGAGATGCACTATAAGTTTGCTTACTGGAAAGTATGGTGGGCATTGCATTTGTCGTTCATTTACAGGGACACATAAAAGAATTAGGTTACAGTGCAAGTGATAAGTGCTGGAAGCGCGTTTCATCTTTGGTTTAACCCTTTTCGGCGCGGAGTAAGTCTGTTTTTAAAATGATGAAATTATCGACCGACACCAGAATTTACAAAAAAATTTATTAGAAAATAAAAACTTGCTTATTTTCCCGTTGTTTATAAAAGGGAAAATTTAATTAAATGTTCTTGGTGCCGTTTGTCAGTTTTGGAATTGAAATTAGGTGTAATTTTTTGTGGACACCGCCCGCTAAAGGGTTAAACATTGGAGAGAGGAATTTCACATATGGCTGATAAGATGCATTAAGGGGTTAACAGAATCGTACTTCATTAAATTGGGCAACCCGATTTTACCCGACCCGACCCGTGGTTCGGGTGGGTCAGGTTGATGTAATTTTTTTCGTTACGTGTCCAAGGTTTACTTTAATTGTATCAGGTTAGGGCCTGTTTCGTGTAACTCTTTCGGTTCGGGGTCGGGCGTACCTGATTTTTTCAATCCCTACTATTAGCTTACACTCTCTATATATTTATATATCTTGTTCAAATTTTCAATCGTTAATAAAATATTTTCTATTCATAGTTCAAATACATTTTTTTTTTAAACTTGTAGTGGATGGCACTTGAGGTTAATACAGTTTTTTCAAATATTAATTCATTAATTAAATTTTATTGATTAATTGTAGTTTTATATGGGAGAAAATAATTTCTCCCATTATTTTCATAAATGAAATGAAAGATTTTCCTCAAATTTGTGATGCCAACAAAAAATAAAATACCGCAACGATGATTATAAAATAAATGTTCAATAAAGATAACGTGGGACATGAATGCTGCATGGGTTTATTTTATATATTTATGTTTAAAAAGTAGGAATTGACTTAATTCTTTTATATTACTTGTTAAAAAGAAAATCCTGAATTGTTTTCAAGGGAAAAAAAAACTACTACTGTTTGAATATTAATGAGTGTATTTGAGTAATGAGTGTTCATTTTTATATATAAAAAAGACAGCGGTACAAGTGTAGACTACTTTTCCACAATTGTATTAAAATATGGAGTAATTATCTTTCACTTCAGGTTCCGGTTAGAATATTTTGAGTTCGAATCGGTTTCAGGTTGAAGTGTGTCTAAGGTTGTGTAAAAGTGTGTCTAAGGTTGAAGTGTGTCTAAGTGTGTATAAGGTTGACGAAATTTTTTTTCGTGGAGTTCGGATTAGGTTTGAGTTGACGAAATTTTATTTGTCGAGTTCGGGTTAGAATATTTTGAGTTCGGGTCGGTTCCAAGTTTCGGGTTGACGAAATTTTTATTGTCGAGTTTGGGTCAGGTTCGGTTTAGAATATTTTGAGTTAGGGTCGGTTTCGGGATGAAATGTGTCGAGTTTCGGTTTGACGAATTTTTTTTTGGTCGAGTTCGGATCAGGTTCGATTTGACGAAATTTTATTTGACGAGTTCGGGTTAGAATACTTTGAATTTTTGGTTAGAATATTTTGAGTTCAGGTTAGAATATTTTGAGTTCGGATTAGAATATTTTGAGTTCGGGTCGGTTTCGGGATGAAGTGTGTTGAGTTTCGGATTGACGAATTTTTTTTTGGTCAAGTTCGGGTCAGGTTTGAGTTGACGAAATTTTATTTGTCGAGTTCGGATTAGAATATTTTGAGTTGACAAAATTTTATTTGTCGAGTTCGGGTTAGAATATTTTGACTTCGGGTCGGTTCCGGGTTTCGGGTTGACGAAGTTTTTTTTTGTGGATTTCGGGTCAGGTTCGGTTTAGAATATTTTGAGTTCGGGTCGGTTTCGGGATGAAGTGGGTCGAGTTTCGGGTTGACTTTTTTTTTTTTTTTTGGTCGAGTTCCGGTCGACTTTAAGTAGAATTTTCGGGTTAAGGTTCGGGTCGGGTTAACCCGACCCGCGCAAGACTCTAGTCAACAGTCATAGGACCATTGTTGCCATACTCAAGCTAAGTGATTTGTCGATCTTCTGCGTTTAGTCCAAGACACAGTTATATTAAACTAAGTTTTTAAGGGTGTATTCAAATCCAAACTGCTTATTTTGAGGCACATTTTTAAATTCATTTTTGCTCTAAAATGCATCCAATTGTCAGGTTCTCTTATTCAGAAACTTCATAATGTCCCTTATTGGTCGTTTTTTTGATAAAGGCAGAATATATTTCAAAAAATGCTATCTAAGTGGACATTTTGAACCGAATTTCCCGAATCGATAACGCTGGAAACAACAAAAAAATATTATCGTACTGTGAAAATAATTGTTTGTAAATCAATTTCTAATTAATTGAACGAAAAATAAAAACACAGACTCCTTATAAATCTCTTCATAAATCATGCCGCCAAGTTTCATGTTTTTACTTTAAAAAATGAGTCTGAAAATGTGTCTCAAAATTTTAAGTTGTTGAGCGTGGAATTTTTTTTTTTTTTTTTTTTTTGAATACCGCCTTAAAAGCTAGACATGCTCAGTTCTGTAATTTTCACTCAAACTAAACCCAGCAGCAATATTCCAACCAGCTATTAAATTAGAAACCTGACTTGTTATAAACACCGTTATTCACGTAATCGATCGATTATAATCCATCACAAGAAAGACATGTAATTGCATTGCAATCGTGATCTAAAAATATCACTCGGGTTATAATCATAATCTAATTGTAATCTTATCATGAGACTTTCAGGTTAATCACAAATATAATCTGTATAGGAAAACATATAATAGTAGTAATCTCATAAAGATTATGATGCTTTTATTTCTTATTTCACGGAAATTGTAACGCAATGTAATTATTAAAGTACGGTCGATCAAAAATAAATAAATATATAAATACATTTTAATGGCAAAATTGTGACAGAGAGACTCAAAATATATACTATTCACATGGGAATTGTGTTTTATTTAAATTCACGAATAAATAAAAGTAAAACAATATATATATATATATATATATATATATATATATATATATATATATATAATTATAATATCTATGAATTTCAAAATACATATCAAGTTCTAATATCATTCTACTTTAATCTACAAAGAGATAAATAATGATATTGTGTAAACAGAATACCACATATCTAATAATTAACATGTGCAATCATAATTTTACCATAGCATGTGCTTCAATGGTAATTGGCCAAATTTACTCATACCTGAATAATATTTAAAAAAGAAAGAGAGAGAAAGGGGAAAAAAAAAGTTTATAGATTGGAGTTGCTATTAAGTAAACACAAATGGATTAATAAATCAAATATGAACATTATACAATGGAAAACTGGACCACAAGAGAACAAACAAGAATTGGATATGAAAAAACACATGTAGATGTACTCGTCAGCTTGGTTGCACCCACATGTGTTTTTAAAAATAATTCAGTATTTCATAATTCTACTGGCATGATGCTAAGAACAGTAGAATCAACCAAGTATACTGAATTATTACCAGATAACAATTGGAAAAAATAAGATTGGAAATATTTAAATTGGAAATAAAAAACCATTAAGATTATATAATATAATTCACTTACATCGATTATCCAAAAACATTATAAATCATCTCACTAAATTACCACTAGATATCATTTTTGAAATAATATTGGAAATTAGAACCTTTAAATTGTAGATAAAATATTTTTACTCACATTAATTATCCTGAATGCACAAAATATAGAAACTACTGTATAATATCCACGTCCACATGGCACGCACATAATTTTGACAATCGAGTTGAGAGAAATGATTTGTATATATATATATATATATATATACTTGATATGTTTTTGAAATTCATAGATATTATAATTATATATATATATATATATATATATATATATATATATATATATATATATAATATATTAAATCTTTTATAAGCATTTAATGTTTATATTAAAAATCAAGCTTAATTTTATCTCTGCAATCCATGGAGTTCCAAAAATATCCCGTTACAATACATAAATTTGGCGTGGAAAAGGTTATCGTAAATTCTCCGCTTTTATTTATGCGTGATAGAAAGCGCGAAGTAGTGAATTTGTTAAAATATATAAATATAATTTTTGCTCTGGTTCTTTTTAAATAGGGCAACAGGAAAGAAAAAGAAATCGTTATTTAAACTATCTATTAAGTATTTATAAATTGTTTCTCAGCATATAATTGTAATTTAATTAATGTTAAACTATAAATGATAATTTAAAATTATTATACGTTTTATTTTTTATTTATATTCTCTATTGTTTAGTGTTTTAAGTATTTCATTGTTGTAGTTTCACAGCTCGTTGACCTATTTTGGCGAATCATTAACTTCATTGTTTCTGTAACTCGTAAACAGTTGTAACCATAATGATTATTTGCCGACCTGCGGTTGGCTAACGGAAAATTGCCTTAGAATTAATGTATTAACTTATAATTAAATTCTAATATATTAAAACATTGTATTGTCATCGAAAGCACAATTGTTATGTATTGTGCATATAATTTTTATCATTCTAGCATATGAGAAAGTGAGCGAAAATCGATTACAAAATTTCAACAATAATAAATCGATCAAGTGCGAGTATAAATCGCGCTCAAAGGGTTCCGTACAATAAATTTATTAATTAATAAACTCATACTACCCCTAATTCTTTTATAATTTTAATTTCAATATATTCGGAAATAGGAGTGTGTGTGTGTGTGGGGGGGGGGGGCATATTTTTGTAGTACACTTTTGACGATATCTCTGAAAACTAGTCGTTGGGGGCCACCGTAATACTTACCCATCATGTATATGTATAATGTAAAATATTAAAATAAAAATGTGTAAACTACTTATAAAATGCATTGCAATTCAAATAAAATCGTGGCTTGATGACGTCATAAAAAGGCTCGATTATTGTATTGCTTGAAAGAGGTTTTTCCTTATAACTCCAAAAATAATACTCCTATTAACTAGCGGTTTATTGCATCTGATTAAGCGTCCAATTTCCAATTAAAATATATCTTTGAAGTGAAATTTGTATAAAATACAGGGTCATGAAAAATCGAAGAGTGTGGAAAATAGAATTAGAAATATCTCGGCAACTCATTATCCGATCGACTTCATGTTTTATGCAAAATTTATGTTTTTTTATTGTTTTTTATATTTACTACTTAAAATAAACAATTTCGAAAATTTTTATATACCTTTCATCAGAACGAATATTTCGAGAGTCCGAAAAAAAATGTTCCGGTTAATCGAGGTTATTGAAATGAAATAGGCTTCTTCCCATTATTACATACTAAGTACATACCAAATTGCAAGTCTCTATCTCAATTTGTTCGAGAGATAGAGCGTTTACAGACACACAGACACACACACAGACACACACAGACACACAGACGGACGGCAAATTTTTTTTTCTAAAAATATGTTTTTTGGAATCTCCAGTGTCTGAAACGTGTAAATCCGTCAAAAAATTTTTTTCGATTTTCAAAACGATTACAAGACTTACCCTATACTACGTATGATGGGTAAGTAATATATTTTTGAATTTGGTGTTACGAGATCTTTCGAACGATACCATACATGATACATAAAAGATTTTTTTTCAAGTAACTTATTAATATCTCGGCTAATTACCGACAATTTTTTCGAAAATCATTATGAAATATCCTTGTATGATTCTGCGTCGATACATACCTCGAGCGCCCGTCAACTCCCCCCTGACCGCCTGAAAAGTAAAGTTTGTGTGTTTAACGGAAAAATGCATTTTTCTCAAAAACTATGTTACCTAAGAAAATCGCTATAATTTTCCTACAAGGTTTAAATAAACTCCTACTACCCTTAGTTTTTTTCATACTTTTAGTTTCTGTAAATTCGGAAATACAGGGGAGGGGGGGGGGGGCATATTTTTGCAGTGTATTTTCGACGATATCTCTGAAAATATAATACCTAACATTAAAACAAATATATTTTTGAGTTCGGAATTACGAGATCTTTCACACGATATTCAAAAAGAAAACTTTTTTTTTCTCCAAGTAATTTAATTAGCCTCCTAAATTTTTCCTAAACATATTTGTGAATGGCTAATAATCCGAAAATATGTAATGTGTTTGCAAATATACAGGGTGTCCGAAAAGTCTGGAAACGGTCAAATAACTCGAAAAATATACATCGGATTGAAAAACGGTAAAATGCATGTTCAATATTTTTGAAAAATCTATTTAGGGATATCAAAGTTCCCCCCCCGGGGGGGAAAGGGGGGAAACTTTGAAATCTTAAATGATGACCCCCATTTTTTATTGCAGATTCGGATTCTACGGGAAAAAATACGTAACTTTTGTATTGAACATTTTCTTCGAAACATTGTAGATGGCGCTGTCATCGAGTGCAATGCTGTGAGAATCGTTACCATTGCAATGTCTGGAAACGCTCGAATAACTCGAGAAACATACAACAGATTGAAAAACGGAAAAATACGTGTTTAATATTTTAGAAAAATGGCAACTTTGAAATCCCTAAATAGATTTTTCAAAACTATTGAACATACATTTTTCCGTTTTTCAATACGATGTATATTTCTCGAGTTATTCGAGCGTTTCCAGACATTGCAATGGTAACGTTTCTCACAGCATTGCACTCGATGACAGCGCCATCTACAATGTTTCGAAGAAAATGGTCAATACAAAAGTTACGTATTTTTTCCCGTAGAATCCGAATCTACAATAAAAAATGGGGGTCATCATTTAAGATTTCAAAGTTGCCCCCCCTTTCCCCCCGGGGGGAAAAGTTAGGGGGGGCAACTTTCATATCCCTAAATAGATTTTTCAAAAATATTGAACATACATTTTGCCGTTTTTCAATCCGATGTATATATTTCGAGTTATTTGACCGTTTCCAGACTTTTCGAACACCCTGTATAAAAAGGCTTTACAACTTTCCCAAGTTTGAACGTTCTACGTACCATAATTTACGAGAAAAAAGGGCTGTGACAGACGGACGGACAGACACAGGAGTGATCTTATTTATAATGGTTCCGTTTTTACTTTTTAATTACGGAACACTAAAAAAAGTTAAGTTACATAAAAGAGTATAAAAATCAGTTTGGAAAGCCATAATCCATATTAAAAGGAAAATAAACTTTAAAAAAATTAAATTCTAGCACTTAAATTTAACCCCCAGAGACCAGAGTAAGGTTTTAGATCCTCATACTAGCTTAAATGTAAAATTTCACGATGTTTCAATGAATAATTCCGGAAATATTCATTATCAAAAATTAAACTTTTTTTTGAGGGAGGGGGGTGGAGGCGTTAAAAGGGTCATTCCACATAATATCGATTTTTTTTTCCGCATTAGCATATTAGTTTTCCCGTACTGTGTGTACCGAAATCTGTACAAAAAAGAAATTAAAATCCATTTCCAAAAAAAATCCTATCCTAAAAATCTTATCCAATTCAAGTGGTCGAGCGGTCCGAAGCTGCCATTTTGCGCACGCTTTTGTGAAATTCAAAGGTTTATAAAATCTTGAAACAATTTCTTAAACTAATAGAGGTAAAGAAGAAATTCAAAAAGATTTGATATCTACCCTATTTTTTCTATGAAATCATATAAATTTTAATAATTTTCATGTTTTTACTTATTTATTTATTTATTTATTTAGAATAAATATACTGAAATGTTAGTCAAAATGATAGCTTAAAAAGCGATAACAGTATGCATTTTTAGGGTTTCGTTCATCTCACGAAACCCTATTATACTCCCGCTCCGTTGTCTGTGTGTCATCAGAGCCATTCACAAAAACTATGTAACTTACAGAGTTGAAACTTTGTGTATAAATCTGAATACCAGCTATGAAGAGCTCAAAATATTAAACTTTGAAAAATCCGTATTATTTTAATAAATAGAGATAAAAAACCAAAATTCTGATAGCCTTTTCCTATTAAATTGAAACATTTTTCGTTATAACAGATGCCAAAAATTAAAAATCCACGATGAAATTCTGTCTACAATAATTAATTTTCTATCAGACGTTTTCCACGTGAAAAAGGAAAATTAAATAAAAAGTCTCACCTATTGAAAAAAAGATTAATATGAAATAAAATTGATTGACGTCATAGTGGTAATTAAACGGAAAGATTTCTCAATAATACAAGGAGTATGAGTATGTGTATGTATATGTGTACACAAAGCAGATTAATATCACGTCATTAGAAAATTAAAAAGAAAATCTGACGTCATATCGGAAGTTTAACGGATTTTTCAAATGTTTCAGAATAATACAAATCGAGTATCAATATGAGTAATAGAGAATAGTAAATATATGATATAAATGCTGGACGATTACACCATGAAACATTACTACATTAAAGACGTGAGTATAAAACATCACAAATTTACTGAATGATGTATACAAAACGTTTGTATATACCATTCAGTAAATTTGTGATGTTTTATACTCACGTTTTTAATGTAGTAAATATATGTTTGAGGAATGTATTGAATCATGATAAAAACCCGATTACGGAAATATTCGCATATTTTAACATTTTGAAGGTGTACAAAATGTTTAATTTTGAAATTATTTTTTTTAAATATCGCATTTAGTCCACATGACAGATATTATTATGACAGAATATAATAGTGGGTTTCGCCCACTATCAGGCTGGTTTAGATATTCGAAAAAACGAGAAAAATAGACTAGTAAATTTTTACTTTATAAAAAACAGGGCTTTTTTTTTTTTTTTTTTTTTTGGTTGCTAAATGAAATTTATTTGAATTTATTAAAGAAAGGATAAAGTGTTTTGAAAGGAATATTAAACGAAACCCTTTGAGCGATCTTCGATCACACTTACCCACTTGTTTATATGTGTTATTAATACTTCAAAACATAAAATAAAAAATAAAAAATAAAAAAAAAATAAAAACTGGTTATATCTTTTTCCTCTTGAATTATAACAATTTAAATTTTGAAAATTTCCAAAAAAACAGCATTTTAGACAGCTTGTAATTCGAAAGGGAGAAGTTGTATCCATATGCGATTTGGCAATGAAATACCTCTCTATATAATGTCTGTGATTTGTGCGATTTTTTTATATTCCAACTGGTGTATGAGGTACACAGTGCCTGATTTACGACAGGGCATTCGGGGCACGGGCCCAGGGCCATCGAATGTCAGGTGGTCCTAAATGCTACTACAGATTTTTCAATTATTGGCCAAAATCGGAGGAAGTTTTAACTATTATAAACAAAATTAATATGGAAAAATCTGTTTATCATTTTTTTCATTTAAAAATAAACTTTTTAATGTTTTTAAGGTAAACTTTTTAAGCTACTTCACTCACGCGAAAACACCCGCTCGCTAATGTTAATCCTATGGGAGAAATTTTTTAAAACATCTTGTTTGCATTTCAATATTTTGAATATGATTTTTTTTTTTTTTTTTTTTTTTTTGGAAAGTTGAAGTTGATCTCTAGAAAGGCCGTTTTTCACTTTTTCGATTTTGTTTACAGGTTTTTTGTTATTAGGATACTGTCACTTTCTGTACCGATTTTGAAAAATCGTCGGCGAGATAAAACACTAAATATTGATTATGAGGATGTTATAACAACTTTTACTGCTAAAAAGTTGACAAGAAAATTTTTGAAAAAAAAAATCATTAAATATGTATAAGGATCTTCCTTCTGCTTCGTTTTAGTCTTAGATGTCTTAAATCTTTATAGTAAGGAAATTTTAAACTAGTTTCTTATATCTAATCATAGGATGATACTGTGAGAGATTCCTTAAATCGCACACAGTTTGCTAATTAAGCCTGATAATCAGGTACAGGAATTCCTATGTGTTTGGGACTTCATCGTATATTTCTTCTAAGTTCCAAAAAATGTCGCCAACTACAAAGGTATCGATAAGTCCACTATCAATCTTGCCACTCGAAGCTTTCTAGACAGCAATAAGAATGGGCCAGGTGAAGGAGAGTGCCTATCATCAAGCCGCCATCGTGGGAGGCCAATACCGTGAGAAACTTTGGATTGTTTCAAATCTTGGTAGGAACCTCCCAAAAAGAACCCTCATCCAATCACGTGAAAACTATACATTATGACGAGACCTAAAACTTCTTTTAGTGGTGAACGAAAATGCAATTTGTTCAAAGAGTTGATAGGAGGTTGCAGAGAAAAAAGAGAGGCAGTCTGCTTGGGGGCTGAGAGATTGTGGAGTAAGAACATTACTCGGGGAAAAGGTTGAAAATTTCTCTGAACCTGATAGGAACATAGGTTCCTGGTGACAGAATTTAAACAGAGAGACACTCTCTCAGAAGCTAACGGTGAAACCGTTGGGGAACCTTTTATGAAAGTTGAATGCGAAAATTTACTTAATTTTGACAACACAAACGCTGTTTGATGCTGGACACTTTCCGTTGATTGCAGACAAGTTAAAAGCCGAAAGAACCTTATATTTATTGTTGTGTGACTTCGAGGAATTCTAGATGATCTGTAATTTTTTAGTTCATTTGAGAATCGAATTTATAATAAATATCTTTTCTAAGTTTTCCTGAAGCTGGTTCTTCCTAAAGGTTTTACGCTACCCCTTTAAATTTCTAACATCTTGGATCTATACATTTAGTTAGAATCGGGATTCTTAAATTGAAAATAGCCGTTATATTTGCTATTTGTTAGATTTTTTTTTAGCAGGAATTTTACATATCATTCTACATTCTATTGTGTTAGGACGGTATTTTTTATAAAATCGTATTTTTTGTCTAAAACACGTATTTTTAATTACTTTATAACAGGGAAGTATTTTCTTTTATCTTTATCATTTAAAAAATATATTGTATTTTTAATTCTTATCTAAACCTGTTTTTTTTTTCAGATTATTATGCCCCAAAGACAAATTTAATTTTTTTGTAACCATTTTACCTTTAATTATTAGTGCTAAACATTTCCCAACTATTCTATTTATGGATATTGCCTAAAAAATTAGGTTTCATTAAAAAATTGAATTTCCTTTTCTTATTTCTGTTTTTGATAATTTAAGGTATATCTGTTGTATCAAAACTGATTCGTTGCTAGAGTTGATATGGAATTTAATTTTATTCAGTAAATGTTTTTAACTAATTGGTAATAAATACAAGACTAAGTAATGAATTCAATTATGCACTAATTTTATCTTTTCCTACATATGCAGGGTGTTTCATAAAGGACTCCTAACTTTAAAAGTCAATAACCCGGAAACGGTGATAGATAGAAGCATGAAACCAGTGGTATGTTTATTAAAAAAATCGTAAGAATCTTATACATAAATCTCAAAATTTAGTTAAAAATAGCACCGATAGATGGCGCTGAGAGCGTTAAGAATCATTCTAAAGAGAGTTCAGAAGCATAGATAGACTAGCCATCGAAGATTTCGCCACTGAAATCTGACTGCTATTAGCATATAGTAAAAATAATTCGCATCAGATACGTTGCCTGTCTGTTGAACTTTTTTGAAAAGCTCACGAATTATTTTCCCATCTGGGCCTTTTGCGACGTGAAATCGCGTTTGAAAACTTCTCCTTGTGGCAGAAGACTCTGATTTAATCGGTGGTACTCCAACACAATAAACACACGTTCCACCACGGTATACATCACTTTCGGAATTATTTTCACTATACGGTAATAGCGGTGAGATTTCAATGGCGAAATCTTCGACGGCTAGTCTTTCTATGCTTCTGAACTCTCTTTAGAAGGATTCTTAACGCTCTCAACGCCATCTATCGGTGCTATTTTTAACTAAATTTTGAGATTTATGTATAAGATTCTTACGATTTTTTTTAAATAAACATACCACTGGTTTCATGCTTCTATCTATCACCGTTTCCGGGTTATTGATTTTTAAAGTTAGGGGTCCTTTGTGAAACACCCTGTGCATTCTCTTTGCCCCTATACATCTCTTTTACCTATACTAATATAATAAAGGGAGAACTCCTGACTGACTGACTCATCAACGCAGTGCTAAAACGACTACAATCAGGACAAAGAAATTTGAACACTAGATTGCTGTTATGACCAAGGCAAGCAATAAGAAAGGATTTTTGAAAATTCACCCCAAAATAAATGGGGGTTCAATGGAGGTTCGAAAGTTGTATGTCATTTCACCATATCTCTGCAGCAGTTTTAGGTAGAAGTGTGAAATTCCTCATAACAAATCTACTAAAAAAAATAATTAAACGCGAATTTCAGTGATTTTAGAAATTAAACCACCATGGGGTTATATGGGGGATTGGAAGTTTTGGGTCATTTCGCCATATCTCAGCTGCAGTTATGCGTAAGAGTGTAAAATACAGCTAAATCAGTCTTCTAAGAAATAGTTAAACACAATAGTTCATCAATTTTTATGGACTTAGGTAATCAGCACCACATAATTTATTGTAAAACATCTATTCAATTAAAATTTAATATTTATGAAATAATTATTTAAAAATAAATTAATGATTATTTAATTTAATTTTTTTAATGGATATTTTACAGAAATTATTAATGTCAATAGTAGTTGTCTTAATAAATACCGCTTTCAATAATATTTTTTTTACAATGATAAATTCTACGCACTCAATAATATATATATATATATATATATACGAGGGCTGTAAATTAAGTAATGGCAACATAGGTATAAATCAATTTTTAATGAACTTACAAGTACAATTGCATTACATTCCTTCTATGTAATCACCAGCAAAGCTTATAACCTTTTGCCAAATGTCGGGAAGCCGTTGTAGACCAGTGGCAAGGTGTTGATTGTTGATGTGAGCGACCGAGCGCCCTACTGCGTGGAGTACAGATGAAACGTCATGAAATCGGTGACCTTGACTTGAACCCATCGTGCTACTGTCCTATACGGTAAAGCATTTGTACCACAGGCTTCCACTAATCCTCGATAGAATTCTGTTGCATTTTTGCCACGGGCAACCTCGATTTTAAGCCACGACCGCTGATCACCTTTTGAAAACATGCTTTAGAGCGATGGAAACGAAAGTCCTCACTTCACTTTAACGCCACACAGCAACTACCCTTCTAAGCAGATCGACTGTTTTTTGCACTCTACACATCGACAACAGCGCCACCTCACCGCTCCCATATCCTATTTGTGCATGCCCGCCCTTCTGCGAGTTTCAAAGTTAAGGTGCCACTATTTAATTTACAACCCTCGTATATATATAATTATAATATCTTTGAATTTCAAAAAACATATCAAGTTCTTGTAACAATCTAATTAAATCTCCAGAGAGATAATTAGTAATGATGTGTAGACAGAATACCACATAGTTAATAAATTAACAAGTGCAATCATAATTTTACCATAGCTTGTGCTTCAATGGTAATTGGCCAAAAATACTGAAAATATGAAGAATATTTAAAAGGACAGAGAGAGAAAATTATATATAACAATTCTTTTAAAAAAACTAATGAAAATGTAATTGTAAACAATCGTAAAATTCACAGTTATTATAAATTATTAAATATTACTTCTACTAACTTTAATTAACCTTATTTAGTTCTTATACCCAAATTTCATAAAAATCCAATTAAATTTAGGACTGTAACTATAGGATGCAATACATATAATAATATAGCCAATAAACATCTATTAAAAATTCTCAATCAAATTTATACACTGACAACATCCACTGATAATACACATTGTATAAAAAATAGCTATCAACTCGTCAATATTTTGAAAAATCTTAAATGTGTTAATAATATAATGACATATGATTTCAAAGATCTATTTAATAATATAGATTTATTAGATCTACATAATATTATAAATGCATTATTTTATAAGTATCATCATTCACTTAATTTACCAATTCATATAGATACAGCTTATTTTAAAACTTTAACAAATTTCATTATATATAATAATTATATAATGCATGATAACACGTTATATTTACAGAAAGTCGGTATACCACAAGGGGGATGTACATCTAGTATACTTTCAGACTTATACTTGTATCATTATGAACGTACTTTTATTAATAGTAATATACATTTATATCGTTATATTGATGACATAATTTTAATTGCCACTGATCACACTAATATTTCTATATTTCCAGTTGATTATCCTACTAATTTAGAATTAACGGAAAACCTCCTTTCTAACAATACTATTAACTTTTTAGATCTTAAAATTACACTTAAAGAAAACAAAACAATAATTGATCTATTTGATAAACGTAAAGAATTTAAATTTAAAGTTAATTCATTTACTAATTTTAAATCGTCTTCATAATTCTGTATATCGTAATATACTCCTTAATCATATTTATAGAATAAAAAGTTTATGTCCCTCTCAACTAATTAACAACAATATTAAAAAACTCATCTATGAAGCATTACAACATGGTTTTCCAAAAAAATTCATATATTCCTTAATATATAGTTAGTTCTTATTTGATCTTTACAACCAAATTAAGACATGCGTTTAAAAAATGTATAAAAAAATCATATAATCTTATTTTAAAAATAAATAAATATATATATACATATACATATACATACGTACATATATATATATATATATATATATATATATATATAACCATAAATGAAACATTATCATAACACCAACTTAAACATTTATTTAATTAAGTATGAAATAATTAGTTGACAATAAAAGATTCCCCAACACACTGAATATGGAATCAAAAACATTGAAAGAATAAGAAATTAAATAAAAATTTGAATATATGGAATTAAATGAATTAAATGAAATGAAATTTGTGGAATTTAGACAGAATTATCAAGTCCCAATTGCCTAAATACCACAAATAAAATGAAATGAGATGTTTCATCATCATATTAGCCATATATTGCTAAAAAATATGATATTGGGACTACATCTCAAATACAATGATTCAAATCAGTGATAAAATAAAAAATAAAATACAATATAAAAAAGGAAAGAAGCCATACTTATAAATTACAGAGAGAACATTTAATAGAGACATTAAGTATAAAATCCATAAAGATGAAAAGAGATAAAAATAAGATACCTTGCAGTTCATGAACCATCACGAAAACTCCAACATGACTGGGGAATGAATTGCATAAAAAATCATAACATGTTGCCAATTTTAGAAATATAAATTGCTTAGAAATATAAATTGCTTTGCAGTGATGCCAGAAATAATGTTAAAATATAATGGATTATAAAATAAACAGGAACATTAGTGCTGCCATCTATTAGTAAAAGTGAATATAATCTGAATCGAAGGAATTGTATGGAAATAAATGTTTCATAAATCAACCAAATTACTATCTTAATTGATACCAATTAGTTAAATAATAAATTAATGAAATTAATTAATAAATAGAAAATTGAATTACATTAAAGGATGTATTAATGAATAATTCTATGTTGTAAATAAGTATTAAGATGGAAAAATTAATAATAAAAAACAACTTAAAATAGTGCTGCCCTCTAGTGGTAAAAGTAAATATAAAGTAATGGATGAAAATTAGTGTTTAATAATTAAACCAAATTACTATCTTAATGATAGCCATAAGTTAAATAATAAATATATGAAATTAATTAATAAATAGAATGTTGAATAATATCTAAGTAATGGATGTAACAATTAATAATACTATGTTATAAATAAGTAGTAATATAGAAAAATTAATAATTAATGCAACATTAAAAAAGTACCGTTAAATGACAACAACGATTAATTAACTGTACTAAAATTGCAACATCAATTAAAATAATTTAAATTAAAATTCTAAAGATTTGAATTAAGAATCAAAGAATTTAAAATTAATATTGATTAAATATTGAAATGAATTAATCACAAATAATGTGGCTTCAAACAAAGTTAAATTAAATAAAAATACTTAATAAAATTAAAACATATTATATTAACACTGTATAAAAGGAAACATTATCTTAGAAGTAAATATGATATTGTCCACCAAAGGTATTAATCCAAATCATTAGATCAAATACATTCTTAATAATAATGAATATAAATTCATTTAAAATAATTAAATAATGAATAACTAAATCTAACTAAGTTAATATACATATAAAAATAACACATCGCAGTCCATTATAAAATGTGTATGATCAAACAATTGTGTAAATCAAAATGCCCCCATTTTTTTTTTGTTTAATAATATAAATTAACCATGCGTATTTTTCCATACATCGCCGCCACACACCTCCTCAATCCAACGTCTACCCACCCAACCGATATATATATATATATATATATATTATAGGACGGTTGGGTGGGTAGACGTTGGATTGAGGAGGTGTGTGGCGGAGTTGTATGGAAAAATACGCATGGTGAATTTATATTATTAAAAAAAATGGGGGCATTTTGATTTACACAATTATTTGATAATACACATTTTATAATGGACTGCGATGTGATATTTCTATATGTATATTAATTTAGTTAGATTCACTTATTCATTATTTAATTAATTTAAATGAATATATATTCATTGATATTAAGAATGTATTTGATCTAATGATTTGGATTAATACCTATGGTGGACAATATCATATTTACTTCTAATATAATGTTTACTTTTATACAGTGTTAATATAATATGTTTTAATTTTATTAAGTGTTTATATTTTATTTAACTTTGTATGAAGGAACATTATTTGTGACTAATTCATTTCAATATTTAATCAATAATAATTTTAAATTATTTGTATCTTAATTCAAATATTTAGTATTTTATTTTAATTTAATTTAATTGATATTGCATTTTCGGTACAGTTATTTAATCGTTTTTGTCATTTAAAGGTACATATATTTATATGTTGCTTTAATTATTAATTTTTCCATCTTACTACTTATTTATAACATAGAATTATTCATTTATACATCCATTACTTCTATGTAATTCAATATTCTATTTATTAATTAATTTCATTTATTTATTATTTAACTAATGGCTATCATTAAGATAGTAATTTGGTTTAATTATTAAACAATAATTTCCATCCATTACTTTCTATTCAGATTATATTCACTTTTACCAATAGATGGCAGCACTATTTTAAGTTGCTTTAATAATTAATTTTTCCATCTTAATACTTATTTATAACATAGAATTATTCATTAATACATCCATTACTTTAATATAATTCGATATTCTATTTATTAATTAATTTCTTTTATTTATAATTTAAATAATTGGTATCATTTAAGATAGTAATTTGGTTTAATTATTAAACATTAATTTACATCCAATACTTTCGATTCAGATTATATTCACTTTTACCAATAGATGGCAGCACTAATGTTCCTGTTTACTTTACAATCCATAATATTCTAACATTATTTCTGGCATCATTGTAAAGCAATTTATATTTCTAAAATTGGCAACATGTAATGATTTTTTTTGCAATTCATTCCCTAGTCATGGTTGAGTTTCGTGCTGGTTCTTGAGGTGCAAGGTATCTTTTTTAATTTTTATGGATTTTATACTTACTGACTCTATTAAATGTTTTCTCTGTAAATTATAAGTACGGCTTCTTTCCTTTTTAATATTGTAATTATTTTTCATTTTATCACTGGTTTGCTTCATTGTTTATGAGATGTAGTCCCAAAATCATATTTTTTAGCAATGTATGGCTAATATGATGATGAAACATCTCATTTCGTTTTATTTGTGGTATTTAGGCATTTGGGACTTGATAATTCTGTCTAAATTCCACAAATTTCATTTCATTTCATTCATTTAATTCCATTTATTCAATTTTTATTCAATTTTTATTTAATTTCTTATTCTTTTAATATGTTTTTGTTTCCATATTAAGTGTGTTGGGGAATCTTTCATTGTCAACTAATTATTTCATACTTAATTATTATTTCATTGTTTAAGTTGGTGTTATGATAATGTTTCATTTATGGTTATATATATATATATATATATATATATATATATATATATATATATATATGTATATATATATATATATGTATAATTTATGTTTGTGATTTATAATCAACAATGTTATCAACAATGTTATCCATGTATAATTTTATGTGTTTTTGTGTAAGTTATTTTACAGTTATTTTAATACAATGCATATTTTATAGACTTTTATAACTGATCATTAGAATCACTTAATATAAAAGTGATCGACTAAACGCACAATCACAGTAACTATATAAAGTGTAAATAATGTTCAACCATGTTAAGTACTGTCCTTATATGTATTAATGGTATATGTTTTAATTGTATTTATATGTTTTAAATCTGATCATTAGTATCACTTAAAATAAAGGTGATCGGCAACGCACAATCACAATAACTATATAAAGTGTAAATAATGTTCAATCATCTTAATTATTGTCCTTATATGTTTTAATTGTATTTATATATGTTTTAATTGTAATTTGCTATATCATTTGCTATTTTTTATCGCACACTAAAACAATAATTTATTACATAACATGTTTATATTTATATGATGTAATAAATGTTATTTAAAAGAGTTGATAATTTAATTTATCAAAAAAATAGGATAACCACATAGTTTTGCATGATCTCGAATAAATCTAATATTTTTGTTTTTATTTATATCTGAGCATAGATATTTTATACGATGAAGATAATTGGTAATTATATTTTTATAAACTGATTTATGTAAACATGAAGCAAAATTGGTAAAAATATTTACTTTAAATGGAAAAATCTTTTATCATAAATATCAAAAATTAATTTATAATTATCATTAATTTTAATTTTTAAGTCAAGAAAATTTATATTATTATTAATCAAATCATTTTCGCTTAATGTAAGCTGATTAGGATAAAAATTTAATGGTGATGTGCAATTTTTATCATTGAAATAAAATATGATAATGTCATCAATATAGCGATAAAATACATAATCATTGTTCGGACCAATATTTCTTTCATAATAATATAAGTAAAGGTCAGAGAGAATACTAGAAGCGGTCCCACACTGCAGTATTCCCTGGCATTGTTTATAAATAATATTGTCATATATGATGTAATTATTATGCAATGTAAAATTTAGTAAAGTTTAAAAAAAATTTACGGAAATATGATCTTTTAATTCTAATTGAGATTTAAATTCTTTAAATAATATACACATTGTTTTATGTAAGTCTTTTATATCAATGTTATTAAATAAATCATTAAAATCTAATGTTTTTTATGAATTTTACTGGATTGATATTATTTATTTTATTAATAAGCTGAAAACTATTTTTTAGGCAATGTTGGTTATTATGTTTTATCGTTATATCATATATTTGCTTTAAAATATTAAGTAGTAAATTGCTTGCATTATTATTATATGTATTACACCCGATGGTAACTGTGCGAAATTTAATTGGATTTTTATGAAATTTTGGAATTATAACAAGATAAGGAAACTTTAAATTATTACATTTGATTTTTAGTAATTTGTGATAATTTAATAATTTTCTATTATTAATTTCAATATTTAATTTAGTTTTATTAAAAATATTACTTGTGTTAATTGCATTGTGAATTAACACTTTATAGTACTCTTTACAAATAATAGCATAATTATTTGGAGATTTATCTACATAAGTAATTATAAATTTGTTTTGTAGTTCTGATATATGTTTATTTATGTTTTTAAAAGCTGCATGTGTAATATGTTGATAATTTTTTATAATTTCATTTTTAAATTTATCTATTACAGAAAATCTCCATTCACTAAAATACTCGATAGGTTTATTGTAATCAATAGCAATTTTATATATAAATAAATCAACATCTTGAATAAACTGCAATATTGTGGATTGGATTTTACACATGTATGGAAGGCGAAATTTTGTGCCATTATGCATTAAGTTTTGTAAAATAGGTTGTTCTACAATATTAAGATATTGAGATGCTCGGGGTATTCACTAATGTTCGCAACTCCCTCCGCCGGCAGCGTGAGGCCTGCATCGTTGCTGGTGGGCACTCTTTCGAGCAGTTTTTGTGACATCATGCGTGTACCATTTTCTACGTGTCAACCTTCATTCATATTGCGCACTACATGCATACATCAAATTGTTTCTTTTTATTTTGCGCGAAGAAATTGCTCATGTCTGTTATGAATAAATTTTCTGTTTAGTTTTGTCATTACTCTATCTGTTGGTGTTATTTTCTCGGTAGTCAGTAATTTTGCGCTTTCTAAAGCAATATAAATTATAAATTCAACTTTCGGAACAAAAGATAGGTAAGATATTTGCTTACCTCTATTTTCCAGCAATCGTCCTCACTATACCGCTAGGACATGATCACCAGAATTTGTATTAATCCATTTTGCTTAGCACACACTCACTATATAATCCTTGGTATGTAGGATATCCATGTAACTGATTAAGTAATGTTAAAATATTATTAATTAATAAAACATATTCATAATACTGTTAAATTATTTAATTTACATAGCTTACATTTAATAGTTACATAAAATTTAGTTTTAAACATTATTTCAATTTAAGTTTAAGGGAAAACGACATAATGTCCGTTTCCATCGCGAATTAAAAAGAATCTCTCTAAGTTCTATAAAGCAGAGATGCAACAGTCTTAGTCCTTATATAGTGACATCATTTTTAAGTTTTTTCATTGGATGGTAATGACGTAAAGTCAATTTACGTCACTAATACGTATTTTAGTCTTTCACTTCCTTGTTCAGAGCACGTGCTGTAAAAACCTCTTCATCTTGCATTAGGCACTTTCATTTCCTGTTTGAAATTCTAGATAATTACTTTTTATCGGGATGAGTTTTTAAATGATGTAAATAAACTGTCATAGAAATTAATTCCGGATATTAATCTTTTGATATATTACCAACAATCTCCTCCTTAATCTCTGGAATTTGATTTCTTAAGTTTAAGTTATTTCTGTGAATTTCAAAGATAGGTTTGGGAGTGGGCTTGGTTAGGATGTCCGCTATCATGTTCTTTGATTCACAGTAATTTACATTAATTGTACCATTGTCCTTTAGGTGTTTAATGGAATGATACCTTATATCAATGTGTTTCGTGCGACGGGTGTATTTTTCTGATTCGATCATTTTTATGCAGGACTGGTTGTCCTCATGCATAGTTATGGGTAATGTCTGTTCTAAGTTAAATTCTTCTAAGAGTCTAATTAACCATAAAATTTCTTGTGATGCATTTGCTGCTGAAATATACTCGGCTTCAGCACTTGACATGGCTATGCATGATTGCTTTTTGCTGATCCATAAAATTGGGTTTTTCCCTAATAAAAATAGGTTTCCGCTGGTGGACTTTCTAGTTTGTACGTCTCCAGCCCAGTCTGAGTCACAGTACACTTCAAGTATTGGTTGCTTTGTTGTATTTATTTCTAATTTAAAGTTTTTAGTGTGATTTAAATAGGAAAGCACTCTTTTAGTTGCTTTCCAATCCTTCTGTGAAGGGTTTTCGTTTTTTCTACTTTGGATGTTAATCGCAGCTGAAATATCTGGTCTTGTGACAGTTGAGATATACAAAAGTGCGCCAATTGCCTTTCTATAATCGATGTTGTTTGGCAATGGTATTTCTTCGTTATCAAAATTTAAATAGCCTGTTTCCATGGGCGTTTTGTATGGTTTCGCATCTTCTAATTTAAATTTTCTAACTAATTCTTCAATTTTACCTTTTTGATTCAGTTTATATCCTTCGTTTGTTTTTTCAATTTTAATCCCTAGGTAGTAGTTTAATTGACCTAAATCCTTTAGTTCATATTCAATCTTAAGTTTTTGTATAATTTCTTTAATTTCATTTTCTTTTGCTGATATTAATAAATCGTCTACATAGACGATAATATATGCTTTACTGTTTTTAGTATTACGTATGAATAAACACGTGTCTGATGTTGATGGTTTGAAATTTAACTTTTCTAATGATTCTGAAATTTTTATGTGCCAGGCTCTAGCTGCCTGTTTTAAGCCATATATAGCCTTATTTAATTTGCACACTTTGTTTTCATGATTAGGTTTGACATAGCCTTCCGGCTGAGTGATGTATATATCCTCATCTAAATTTCCATACAAAAATGCTGTTTTTACATCGACATGATTTACGTCTAGTTTATGATAGGCGGCGGCTGCTAAAAAAGTTCTAATCGTAGTATGTGAAACCACTGGAGCAAAAGTTTCATAGTAATCAATACCAAAATTTTGCGAATAGCCTTTCGCCACTAAACGCGCTTTATATTTTTGTATTTTTCCTTTATCGTCTAATTTTGTTTTGAAGAGCCATTTCGAACCTATTATTTTTGTATTTGGCGGGGGGTCAACTAATGTCCAAGTTTTATTTTTGTTGTGAGATTCTATCTCCTCCTGTGTCGCTTTGATCCAGTTTTCTTTTTCTACTGGGTTTTCCATGTTTATTATTTCCTGCCAATTTTTCGGTTCATTGATATTTTCATCTTTAACCATATAAATTAGTCTATCTGGGGGAACCCCTTTATTTACTCTATCTGATCTTCTTGGTTCGGTTTGGTTTAGTTCAGATTCATTCTGATTATCATTTTCATTTGAAATTTCGATTTTTATCAGATTTGGGTTTTCCGATTTTTCGTTTTCGGCATTAGTGTTTTCATCTAAATTTAGTTCTAGCCGTTTTTCTTTATTTGAATTTATCGGATAGTTTTCTAAGAACTTCACCGTTCTGGCTATAGTGATATCTTTGCCGCTCGTATAGATACGATATCCTTTGGAATAATTATCGTATCCCACGAAGATCCCTTCTACTGCTTTATTATCTAATTTCTGTCTTTTTTGCTTGTTAATATATGCATAAGCTTTGCAGCCAAAGACTCTTAAATATTTTAGATTTGGTCTTCTGTTTGTCCATAATTCATATGGAGTTTTTTCGTTGGCTTTAGTCGGCAGTCGATTTTGTAGGTGATTTGCAGTGCATATCGCCTCTCCCCAGAAATCTAATGGTAAATTAGAGTCACTTAACAATGTTCTTGTCATTTCAATTAATGATCTATTCTTTCGTTCAGCAATACCATTCTGGCTGGGAGAATATGGTACTGTTAGCTGTCGCTTAATTCCATTTTCTTTTAGAAAATTATCAATATTAGAATTTTTAAATTCTTTGCCATTATCAGTTCTGAGTTCTGTAGGCTTTTTGCCAAACTTATTGTTGACCAGTGCAACATATTCCTTTAATTTTTCAAATACCTCACTTTTATTTTGTAGTAGATAAATTATAGTAAATCTAGAGTAATCGTCTATGAAGGTTAAAAAGTAATTTTTTCCCCCTATTGTTGGAGTTTGAATAGGACCACACACGTCTGAATGTACTAATTGCAGAATTTTATTTGCTCTCAATTCCGTTTTCTTTGGGTAAGGTGCGTCAGTTAATTTTGCTTTAATGCAAGGCTCACATTCGGTACTATGGGAACAATTATTTATGTTTATTCCGCATGCTAATTCCTTCGTCATTAATTCTTTAATCGACGCGATATTTTTATGTCCTAATCTTCTATGCCACAGTTCTATGCAATTTTTATTTTTGCAATTAGTTATCATGTTTACAAAATTTTCATCAGTGTTTATGTTTGTTTGCTGAATTTCATACAGATTATTTTTTCTTATCCCTTCTAAGCGTATTGATCCTTCATATTCTAGAAAACATTGATTATTTTCAAATGTAATTTTGCATCCGTTTTTCGTAGCTTTAGCTACCGAAAATAAATTTGTTTCAATTTCCGGTACTAGTAGAACATCTTTTAATGTTATTTCATGTGTTCTACCGTCGGATGTTATTGTGGTAATATTTACATTACCTGAACCATAGGATTTTAATTTATTGCCGTTGGCAATTACGACGTTGGTATGTTCTTTATTTGTAAATTCATAAAATAAATTTTCATTATTTGAAATATGGGAGGATGAGCCAGAATCGATAATCCATGCGTTATTTTTCGATTTGTTCGTTAAAAATGCGCAATTTTTCTTTTCTTCGGTTCCGAAATAAGCTGTGCTTTTTTCTTTCGGTTTATTTGAGTCCGCGCTTCTTAAATTATTTTCGTCTTTTTGAAAGACTAGCGAAGAAGAGAAATGTTTTTTGTTGTTTTGTTTAAAATTATTTGTTTTATGTTTGTTATGCCAGCAATTAACTGTGTTGTGATTTTTTAGTCTACAAATCGTGCAGTATTTTTCTTCTTTTTTAAAACCTGTGGTTTTAAATTTTCTTTCAGCTCTAAAGGCTTTGTTCGAATTATCACTGTTATTAGAATGCTCGTTTCTTTTATTAAATTCGTCTGTTAATTTACTCTTTATAAATTCTGGAGTTAATTCGTCTTCCTGTCTGGCTTCTAATGCGGTTATGAGGGTGTCGTATGAAGGAGGTAAAGAGCAGAGCAATAATGCTGAAATATGATTTGCTTTAATTTCTTCGCCTATGGCTGATAACTTATCAATAATTTCTAATATCTTTGTTATATGAGTTATCATGTTGCCTCCTTCTGATAATTTCGTTCCGTAAAGTCTCCTGAGGAGAAAGAGTTTGCTAGAGAGATTTGATCTCTCATGGATGTTTTTAAGCGTGTTCCATGTGTCCCGTGCATTCTGTAAATGCTTAATATGGATGATTTGATTATCCTCAATACTTAAATTAATCAAGGCTCTTGCCTTTCTATCTTTCTTCGACCATTCCGGGGTTATTGGATTAGGTGGGTCGTCTGTGACAACTTCAAAGAGCTCTTCTCTTATCAAGAGCATCTCCACCTTGAATTTCCAGTTTGCATAGTTACTGGAATTTAATTTTTCAATTATACTTCCTTCTTTGAAGGTTGCCATTTTTCTAATTTAGAATATATCTAAAATTAATTAATTTCTTTTAAGCATTCGAGGATTCTAGGACACTTTTTTTTTTTTTTTTTTTTTTTTTTATACTTAAGAATTTTTCACGTCTCAGAATCTTTGTTGGTGTTATTTTCTCGGTAGTCAGTAATTTTGCGCTTTCTAAAGCAATATAAATTATAAATTCAACTTTCGGAACAAAAGATAGGTAAGATATTTGCTTACCTCTATTTTCCAGCAACCGTCCTCACTATACCGCTAGGCCATGATCACCAGAATTTGTATTAATCCATTTTGCTTAGCACACACTCACTATATAATCCTTGGTATGTAGGATATCCATGTAACTGATTAAGTAATGTTAAAATATTATTAATTAATAAAACATATTCATAATACTGTTAAATTATTTAATTTACATAGCTTACATTTAATAGTTACATAAAATTTAGTTTTAAACATTATTTCAATTTAAGTTTAAGGGAAAACGACATAATGTCCGTTTCCATCGCGAATTAAAAAGAATCTCTCTAAGTTCTATAAAGCAGAGATGCAACAGTCTTAGTCCTTATATAGTGACATCATTTTTAAGTTTTTTCATTGGATGGTAATGACGTAAAGTCAATTTACGTCACTAATACGTATTTTAGTCTTTCACTTCCTTGTTCAGAGCACGTGCTGTAAAAACCTCTTCATCTTGCATTAGGCACTTTCATTTCCTGTTTGAAATTCTAGATAATTACTTTTTATCGGGATGAGTTTTTAAATGATGTAAATAAACTGTCATAGAAATTAATTCCGGATATTAATCTTTTGATATATTACCAACACTATCGTTTATTTTACGTGTAGGGGGTAGTAGTTTCTGCCTGGATTAATTTTAACACAATTATTCAAATTGGTAAAGAAATCATATGAGTTGTAATTTTCCAACTGCACGAAAAATGTCCGGGCCAGGATTCGAACCTGCGATCTCTTGGCTGAAGCTGCCATGCTCTACCAACTGAGCTACCCCGGCATGAACTGGATGAATTATGCCCTCCAGATTCAACCGGGATAGCTCAGTTGGCAGAGCATTGCAGCTTCAAGAGATCCCAGGTTCGAATCCTAGCCCGGACATTTTTCGTCCAGTTGAAAAATTTCAACTCATATTGTTTCCGCCTGGTCTGCTACACCAAGATCGGGAATAACTGAACTGTGTTCAGGAGTGGGAGAGGGGGGAATCCCCATCCCCCAGGAGTTCAAATTTCAACTCCTGAACGCAGTTCAGTTTGCGCTACTTAATCACTCCCAACGATTCTGATTTTGAGCTCAAAATTTAAGTTTAAGTCTAAGCTTTTGAAAGCATTTAATTAGATGCAAAAAATAACGGTAAAAAAATAGTTTTTCGTTACTCCAAAGACTAAAGCGCCCTCTATCGGCATTTTTTGAACTGTATCTTTAAAATTTATTTTTAAAAAAATACTGACATAAAGCATAGTTTTAGCGAAAACCGCAAACGAATCGACCAATTTTTCCGTTTTTTATAATCATTTGAAATTTTGGACCCTAAATTTTTAATGGCGCCTATCTCCTTCGGAAGACGTTTGGGACCCTTAGTTTCCTATTTAATATTGTTTGTCTTGATGTGTTCTATCACCCCCTAGCGTATGTACCATGAGTTTAGGGACACCCTGTATATATATATATATATATATATATATATATATATATATATAACATGTTGTAGTAATAAATATCAGTAATGAATAACCTCAGTAATGAATATCAATTTCAATATGTTTGAAATAGTGTAACATCATTAAAATACATTGCAAGCGATTTTTCACTATAGATCATTATGTAATGGAATTCTTTTGTGAGTTCTTGTAAACAAACTATAATTGCTACTTACTCTTACTCTATAGGAAGCATGTTGCCATTACATTAACGATGCACGTAAATTTCATTATGTTTGAAACAATGTAATAATATGAATTCAACACTAGTGTTCTGTGATATAGACAGAGTTGGTAAATAACACAAGTGTTAGGAAGGAAAAATAAGAAACTTCAAGCAATAAGTTTTTATTTGAAACGCTTTTTTAAATACACATCGAAAAATAATAAATATACTTGAAATAATAGTGGTTCTAATTTGATGATTCAATATTTAGCAAACGAGGTGGCAAAAAATATATAAAAAAATCTTGAATGAATACAATATAATAATTATAATTTAATGTAACATATAAATTTCAAAAATGTTCGTCGAATGGGCACAAAACTTAGATTACATTGTTATATAAGAAAATAAAAATACATCTAAATAATCTTTTTAAACACGAAACTTTACACAAATAGTCTAAACAACAGACAACACAAGAAGATATTAAATATAGATTATTCATTGATTATCAACAGTTTACAAATGAACAAAGCAAAACTACCCATTTAAATTGCATTTTTTTAATTAATAAGTCAAACAAAAAAAATCAAATCAGCAATTTAGGACATAAGAATTTCTCAAAAACTGTACACATTAAGAGAACAGTTATCCACAACACAGAATGATTTCTATAATTATATCAACATATATTTTTAAAAAGAGCGTTTAATTATCACAATTACATAGTTCATAGCAATGTAGAGCACCATTTATACCTTTCTTATTTATACCATTTTTTTCGCTTATACTTTTTTTCGCTTAAGATTTTAACTTCATCAATGTATATATTATTACTTTATTTTAAATCTCACAATGTATTGATAAATGTGCTGAAGTAAATTTTCAATTATATATATATTTTTAAATATTCTTTTTAAAGATGTTACTTGAAAAATGCATAAATGGTGTTCTACTTACTGTATATAGTTTAATTTCTTCAAAACAAACAAATTCACATAAGTAGATAAATAACCCAAAATATCCTTTATCTGCAGAATCAAATAAGTTTTACCGCAGCCTTATGTATTTAATTTTAAGCACATCACTCTGAAAATTTAATAAAATGACATTTCAGACCATGTAATTCGTTCATAAATTTATAAAGTTACTTAAAAATATTTTAATTATACCATTTTTTATTTAATGTGCCGCTGGCAATAAATCTTAAATTGCAAATGTAATCATTAGGAAGTTTTGAAATTTAAGCGCTCTAAAAAGTAAAAAGTTTAAAGCAAATTTCAATTAATAGATTATTACAAAAATAAAATAGAAATAGAATAATGGTATTACATCTTGATAAAACTGATTACTAAACAACTTACGAAAAAGAATTAAACTGTTTGGAATTGCATTAAAACGACAGTAAAAATATATAAATTAATTTCAAATACTACACTGTAACAGTAAAATAATGCTTATTTTACTGTTTATTACTGTTAATTTTACGGTATAATACTGGCAGCTGAGATGCCAGTATTATATCGTAAAATCAACCTTTTTTTTTTTTTTTTTTTTTTTTAGTGTATTTGTGGCTTACTTTCTTATTTTATATTTTCAATTTATAAATACTAATATTTAAAATTATGAAGTAATGAAAATAAATTTAAATTTTGCTGCAGATAGTAGTAGTAGTATAATGCTCCATATAAGTAGAAGGCACGTAGGGTTTCAACGCATTAACACTTGATTTTCTTTTCCAACAGTAAGCTTTAGCAAAATGATCAGTAAACATTTTACACAATGTACAACAGTAATAAATAATTTATTTCTTGTTCAAAATTTTAACATATTTCCCTCCCCCCTTCTGATTTCTTTTGATTGCATAAAGTGGTGCATGACACAGGCATTGAAACTTCCTCACATCAGCTCTTCATGGCTCCTGAAATAGAAAATTGAATTAAAATTAATGTAAATTAATTAAAAAAAATTAAATGCACTAAAAAGTAGAAAATCTGATTTCTCCATAGGAAATCAAACTATAATTGAGTAACAATTAAGTTTTAGGTAACTGCACACCTTCGGAGGTGATTTTTTGAAATTTTTGAATTTTTCTCTTTATACCATTTTTTTCTAATGACATTTAAGTTAAAACTTTGAAAAATATATAAACATTTTAGAAATTACACAGAAATAATTTTTTTGACATTTGTGCAAAACATGATAACTCAAAATCCAATCAATGCATTCACATTTTGTAAATTGCATAATAAAGAGAATAACTTTTTCTAAGACATAGACTAGCCGCATTATAATAGCATCTCTATCGCAGAAGCTATGGCACTTTAAGTACTAATGTAATGGAAAATTCGTAAAATTTCTTGCAACTTTTTAAGTTATACCAGTGTAAATATAAAACTAATTAATATATCATCATGATTGTAGTCTATTCCCACAATAAACATTTGCAAAATAAGTAAAAAATATTTCAAGGCATTTTATGCATAATTTTTTGCTATAAGATGTTTTGCGTGCAGTAAAAATCTGAAAAACTTCCTTTTCAGAAAAAGCTAATAATAACTTTTAAAGACGGTTCTTGCTATAAAAATAATAATTATTATTTAAAGGTTTAATTATATACTCCGTGTATTTTCTTGAACATATAATCCAATTTAAATGTTAAATCTTGAAAAAGAAGAATGTAAACATACATTTTAGCTTACTTCCAGTTTACAGAACGATACTACCGTTTGTAAAATTCTTCAGCAAGCTGTAATAGTTGTAACTTTAAACGGCTGTAACTCGGGTTGTAAATCAGATACAGACACAATTAAAGCAGAATTCGACAGATAAAAAATCGGATTTTAATATTATTTCAAAAATAAAAAATCGATATTTTCATCGAAAATGACGTTTCAAAGGTGTGCGGATAAATGAAGTGTTAACCTTAGTAGTGTTAGTTAAATCTTAAGTCGTGTTTTTGAGTTGTCTTTCGAAAATGGGGGGTGGGGGTGGGGGTGGGGGGTGGGGGGGAGGGGTGGTAAGCCCCCACTTTGTTCCCCTTAGGGGTCAAATTTTTAAAAATTCCGAAACACGTACTTACTAATTTTAGTTATATTATAGCCATGTCAAGTTTCAAGATTTTATTTCTATTGGTTTATGCGATAAGGTGATTTTTTTAAATTTTAAATTTGACCCCCGTTGCCTCCCTCCTTAGAGATGGAATTAAAAAAAAAAATCAATGTCCAATTCATGTATTGCCCTCAGGAACACACATATATTGCAAATTTCAAAGCTCTACGTCAACGGGAAGGGGGTGAAAAATGAATAACAACATTTGACTGCCACATATACAAACATACTAACAGAATTGTAAGTTAAAAGAAAGCATGTAAATAATAACTTTTAATAAAAGTCAACAACAAAAGTCAACAATTTTATAAATCAATAAATAATAGTAAACTATTCGTTTCTCAAATTAAAATTATATAAATTAACGTAACTTAGACAATATAAAAAATAATTTTATGCAATACAATATTATCTTTTTAAAAGTTATTACGGTTGTTTTAGTATAGTTGAACTACTATTGTATGCTACACTGCAAAAAAATTTCTGAACGTTTCAAGAAATTATCCTAAAACATTTCGCATATTTTACCGGAATTTCGAATTTCTTTATTCCCCACGTCAATTACGGCAATAATTAGTGTAATATTTTTGAGAGGTTTCAACTTTTCCGTAAACTACATTCTGCGCATGCGTGCTTCATATTTTATGTTTCATTAGACATTTTGATAAATGAAGAAGAATAAAAAACAACTGCCTAGGTATAGGTACTTAGAGACAAATGCAATCTGAACAAATGCCATTCTTTGTTTGGATATCAACCGATAAAGTAAGTAGCTAATTTAAATATTTTTATGCTTTTTTATTTGAATCCATTTTATCTGTAATACGAAACTTTAAAATTTAATTGCTTAAATAAGATACTGAATAAAAAAGGTATATTGATTATTGAAAATTGGAATGTTTCACTACTTTGTTGTGAAACGTTACAGCAAAAGGTCGTGGCATCTTAGTGCCACCACTTTTTCCCGGAACCTTCCGGAAAATTTTTTACAGTGTAATAATGCGCTGCCATGTGCCACATTATTATAGTTTGCATAACTTTTCTTCGGCCAATAAAATTTATTTATCGCAAATGATACCGAAATAACTTGTACATATAGAAATCTCAGACATTGTTGCAGAATGAAGAAAATATTTTTAAACCGAATATATTGTATTAAATTTATCGATAAATAGAATAAAAATGCCAGTACTGTACGTGACTGTTTTTTTTAGGAAAAATAAAATTCTTTTACTCAAATTTTATGTGCACATCAAACAAGACAGTTGTTTAGATTTCGTCCGACCTTCGTATATGACTGTTAGAATATGTTAGACACAACGACTTTATAAATCAATAAATAATACTAGAATACTCTTTTCGCAGATTTCCTAAATCTAGGTAACGACTTTGAGACAATCTAAAAAGAAGTTTTATGCAGCATGATATTTTGTCTTCTCCAAAGCTAAGGATGATTTAGTTGACTATACCATTCATGCTAAATGAAAACTGCCACATTATCACATTTTTTCTTAATTCCCTTCAGTCAGTAATAGATAAAATTTGTTTATTGCCATAATCAGACATGTATAAAACCAAAAACTTTCTGCGCACATAAATATTGAGTCAAAAACTTTCTGCAAAATAATTTAATGTTTAATAAAATTACGTGTTGTATTATTTTGATGATATAAAATAAAAGCAGTAGTTTAAAATAATTACCATTTGAAATTAATTAAAGAATAATTATTTTGGTTAAAAATATTAATAAAGCTAAATATTCATGATAGGAAGAGCTGAATTCTTATCAATTATTTTGTCAATGCATTTAGAAACAACACAGTCCTTAATATTTTGACCTCTTCGCAAGCGTCTGTAATATCACAACAATGTTTTGCATCCTTAAATTTTGAATTGTGCGCAAACAGTGACTAAATCATACATAAAATTTCAAATATTTTTTATTTTTTGGTATTTAAAAAAAAAAAAAAAAAAAAAAAAAAAATCTGCAAAGTTCCGAATTTTTTTAGAAACTTTTCCACGCACGACGTGCGCGCGTGCGTCTATATTATACAACTCTGGCCATAATACTGGAACCATTTGTACTTAGAAACGTTTATTTCGTTTGATATTGTCATACTTTATAGCTCGGAATAAAGAAAATATCTTTAAACGCAGTACATAGAACCACAATATCGATAAATAGAAAATAAAAAAGTATTTTTTTAAATGTATATTATTACACTTTTAATTTTTTATTTATAATTTCTATTTTTTAGTGTTTACAACATTTCGTTGTCGCAGTTTCACAGCCAGTTGGCATACTTTGGCGAGCGTGGTTTGGTGCATCATTAACTCTCCATTGCTGTTGTAACTCGTATTCAGTTGTAACCATAAAGAATATTTGGCGTTATATCACCTGCGGCCGGATAATAAAAAATGCCTTAAAATTAATTTATTAATTTTAATTAAGTTCTAAAAATGTTAAAACGTTGTATAGTCATCGGAAACACACCCGTGAACACAACTGTTATAATTCTAGCATATCAGGAAGTGAGTGAAAAACCGATTACAAAAATCCACCTCTATACACAAAAATCAAATTAAGTTAAATAAAAAAAGTGTAAAATAAAATCATTACGTTTGATTGCCTTGTGGGAAAAGAGGGAAAAAATCCAGATTTTATAAACATATTAAATAAGTTGTTTGTATTTCATCTGACTTTCACATCACGATTGTAATATGTTCGGCACAACGATTTTATAAATCAATAAATCATAATACACTATTCATTTCGCAATTTTTCTAAACTAACCTAACGACATTGAGGCAATGTAAAAAAAAAAATCGGTCAAGCGTGAGTATAACTCGCGGTCAAAGGGTTCCGTACATCACATTTATTAATTAATAATGTCCTACTACCCCTAATACTTTTAGTTTCAGTAGATTTGGAAATAGGACGGGGGGGGGGGCATATTTTTCCAGTATACTTTTGACGATATCTCTGAAAATATAATACTTAAAAATAAAACAAATATATTTTTTAATTCGATGTTAACAGATCTTTCGAACAATACCCTATACCAGCGTTTCTTAAACTGTGGTCCGCGGACCCCTGGGGGTCCGTGAGATGGCTGCCGGGGGTCCTCAAGCCCAATGTTGAATTTAGATTTTTTTTTTCTTCGTTAGAAATTTCAAAAGCTCCGGAGGAGGAGGTATTTGCAAGACTAGAACTTCTAGTCTAGATCATTAATAAGCATAAAACTCCAAATACTTCGAGGGAGATTTTTCAATGTTCCATAGGTGGTATATGTGTGAAAATATTAAGAACCTATTGAATCAACACGTAAATAATAAGTTCTTATTACGCATTGCAATTAGATGAGCGCTTAGACATTTCTAATACTGTAAATTTGAGAGTTTTCTTTCATTATGAATTTGGTGGTAAGATATGTGACGATTTTTTGTTTTGCAAATCCCTTCCAACTGACACAACAAACGCAGCACTATTCATATGTTTAAACACTTTCATACAGGAAAATTATACAGAACAGCTGTAGAACTCGACTGCATGTTGAACCAGTCTTTCTTAAACACTGAACGAGATGTTACACATTCAGTAGCAAAACATAAGCAGCTTACTTCTCATAGGAAATAGTACTATGTATATTTTAACTGTCTTAACATGTAATTTACAATTATTTTCTTTGTATATATTTCTATTACTATTTTTCTTGTATTAATGTAGCTGATTTTTCTAACATCGTTAACTATAATATAGAATATGTGTAATGAAAAATAAGTAAAGTGTTTTCGTTAAAATAATTTCTTATCTTATATTAAGAAAAATATTGTTGGGGGTCCCCGAACTACATATCACATCAAAGGGGGGTCCGCAAGGTCACAAAGTTTAAGAAACGCTGCCCTATACGATATACAAAAAGAAATTCTTTTTCAAGTAACTTAATTAATATCTCGGCTAATTACCGACATATTTTTTTGAAAATCATTATCAAATATCCTTGGATTATTCTACGTCGATACATACCTCGAGCGCCCGTCAAGTCAACTATCCATCTGACCGCCCGAAAAGTAAAGTTTGTGTGTAATGGAAAAATGCGGTTTTTTTTTTTTTTTTTTCCAAAATGTATGTTACCTAGGAAAATCGCTATAGTTTTCCGGAAAGGTTTAAATAAATTCCTACTACCCCTATTTTTTTCATAATTTTTGTGGCATATTTTTGCAGTGCATTTTCGACGATATCTCTGAAAATATAATACCTAAAATTAAAACAAATATATTTTTGAGTTCGGTATTACGAGATCTTTCACATGATATCCCACACGATATACAAAAGATTTTTTTTTTCAATTAACTTAATTAGCCCCCTAAATTTTTCCTAAACATATTTGTGGATGGCTAATAATCTGACAATATGTGGGTAAAAAGGCTTTATAACTTTCCCAAGTTTGAACTTTCAACTTCCCATAGTTTACGAGAAAAAGGGCTGTGAAAGACTGACGGGCAGACACAGGAGTGATCTTACAATGGTTCCGTTTTTACTTTTTAAGTACGGAACCCTAATAATTTTATGCAATATCATATTGTCTTCTTTAAAGTTATTACGGATGATTTAGTATAGTTGAACTAGTATTCTGTGCTAAAACTGCTTTTCTACATTATCATATTTCAGCCCAAATTTCCTTCCGTCAATAAACTTTATTTATTGCCAGTGATACAGAAAGACCTCGTACACAGAAATCTTAAAGTTTGTGGTAGATTGAATTAAACATTTATAAACGAATTATATCGTATTAGAATAATCAATAAATCCAAAGAAATTGCTAGTACTGTATGTGACTGCATTTTAAGGAAAAGAAAAATTCTTTTATTCAAATTTTATGTACACATCAAACAAGACAGTTGTTTCGATTTCATATGAACTTTAGTGTTACTGCTAGAATATGTTAGACACAACGACTTAATAAACCAATAAATAATTCTAGAATTACTCGTTTCGCAGATTTCCTAAATTAACGTAACAGCATTGAGAGACTTATAAAAAGTAATTTGATATTGTCTTCTTTAAAGTTATTACGGGGTTATTTAGTATAGTTGAACTAGTATTCTGTGCGAAGACTGTTTTGCTACGTTATCATATTTTCCCTAAATCTGATCAGTCAATAAAATTTATTTATTGTCAGTAATACAGAAAGAGCTTGCACTTAGAAATCTTAAACTTTGTGTCAGAATGAAGAAAATATTTTTAAACGGAATATATTGTATTAAAATGATCGATAAATTAAAAAAAAATATTAGCACTATATATGACTGCCTTTTAAGAAAAAGAAAATTCTTATATTCAAATTTTACGTATACATCAAAGATGACAGTTGTTTAGATTTTATCTGACTTCGTATGATTGTTAGAATATGCTAGACACAACGACTTTGTAAATCAATGAATAATGCTAGACTATACAATTCGGAAATTTCCTATTAACGTAATGACTGAGACAATATAAAATATAATTTTATGTATTACGATACTGTCTTCTTTAAAGTTATTACGGATAATTTAGTATAGTTGAACTACTAATTATGTGCTAAGACTCCGCTGCCGCATTATCATATTTTCCCAATATTTTTTTTCGTCAATAAAATTTATTTATTGCCAGTAATACAGAAAGAGCTTGTACTTAGAAATCTCAGACTTTGTGGTAAAATGAAGAAAATATTTTTTAACGGAAAACATCCTATTTAAATTATCGACAAATAGAAAAAAAAAATGCTAGTACTATATGTGACTGCCTTTTAGGGAAAATAAAAATTCTTTTATTAAAATTTTATGTACACATCAAACATGACAGTTGTTTAGATTTCATCTGACCTTCGTATGACTGTTGGAATATGTTAGACACAACGACTTTATAAATCAATAAATAATTCTAGAATACTCTTTTCGCAGATTTCCTAAATCAAGGTAACGACTTTGAGACAATCTGAAAAGAAGTTTTATGCAACATGATATTGTCTTCTTCAAAGCTACGGATGATTTAGTCGTCTACTATTCTACGCTGAGATTGTGTTTCCGCATTAGCATATTTTCTCTTTATTTTCTTCAGTGAATAATGAATAAAAATTATTTATTGCCAGTGATACAGAAAGACCCGTATCACAAAACCTTGCCTGCGCTTCGAACTGCCAGATTTTATGACTGAATGAAGTGAATGTTATATATGATATGAAAAACATGATTTTATTTTTTTTTCTCTCGCAATCATTTTTACAGAAGAAACATCGTTAGTGTTCACTTCTTTGTTTTTTATGAAATGTTTTCCAAGTCTGAGGACAATAGCTTCTTTTTTTTTTCTCCCTTCTTAATACTTTTGATTCAGGATTTGCGTACTTGAAAATAAATGTTCAGTTCTCATTGATATATGGCGTTCAGAGATATAAGATTCAAATTTGATTTCTGCCATGAATTAAATTCTTGAATCAAAAAGTGTCATCTCGTAATGTTCAAGTCACGATGATTATAACAACGTTCTTTCGCATTCAAGAGAGCATAATTTGAGAATACTGGCTGACCCGCCCGGCGTTGCCCGGGCAGACTGTCATTGAAAAATATAACAGTCGAGTGGACTTCATAAAAAAAGACTGAATAATATTTATTTATACTCAGAGCTTGTAAAAAAAAAATAATAATAAGAGTTAAAAATTGAAAAGTATAACAGTTACGTTTAAAAAATGAAACGGTCAGGGAAAATTATTACGCTTATTTTTCCCTTTTTACTAAAAATCCCTTTTTAATTTTATATTGCTAATTATACTTTTAATATTATAAATATTAAATGCTTACAAAAATCAATATTTCAAATGAAAATGTATAAAAATATATCTATTTAATTGTTAATGTTGACAAATTATAATTACAATTTATTTGCACTATAATCAATAAATCACTGTTTGTTTCGCTTTTATTCCTGTAGATGGCAGCACCAACCAATGAGATGCGTTTCATTCGGGCGTTGCCATTAAACAATTAACAAATAATCGCGATTTCTGTGCCATGTACGATAGCGTAATATATATATAGATGCTTTTGGCAGTTACTCTAGTAAAAAATTGGCATATTAGAAACGTACAAAAAAAATTACACTATAGTCTTTTGAAAAAAAAATATATTTTACTTTTTTACATATTTTGGCGTAAGCTGCCAATGCGCTGCCAACTGAACTATCCTGACAAATCTGGCGGACACAATTTACCCAGGGAACCTTACTGATTATAACATCTGATCTGATATCTGAATCATCTCAACAGAATAAATCGCAGATAATGGAATTCCAAGAAAACTTGGAAGACGCTACTAACTAGAATAATTGTGTTAAAATTAATATGGTGTAATTACGTATCCAACGTTTCTTAGAGTTCCATTACCTGTTGGGCTGATTCAGATATCAGACCAGATGTTATAATTAATAAAGTTCTCTAGGTAAATTGCATCCGCCAGATTTGTCCAAGATAGCTCAGTTGGCAGCGCGTTGGCAGTTTACGCCAAAAGGTCTCTGGTTCGAATTCTGGCCTGGACAGTTTTTCACCCAGTTGGGAAATTACAGTTCATGTAATTTATTTGCCAATTAGAATAATTGGGTTAAAATTAATAAAGTCTACATACCTGGACAGAAGTAAGGAATCCCACCATATTGATCATTATACCAGACGGTGGAAATACCCCTACACAGGGCTGTAATCAGACGGGGTCAGGGTGCGCTGAGCCCCCTAGTAATTTCTTAACCCGCCTTCTAGATTTCAGAATCTTTCAATACTAATATCATTTATATTGCTTTTAAACTTTGTAATCAAAAGTTTTACGACAAGATACTTGTCCTATATTCTTCTTTCTATGTCATTAAAGTAGAGAGAAAATCACAAGCTGTGAATTAGCCCTAACAAAATCTCTCATATTGATAAATTTTCTCATAATCAATATTCTCAAATTACTCATATTGATACTCTCTTTGTATTATTCTCAAACATTTGAAAAAGTCCATTAAACTGCCAATAGGACGTCAGATTAATTTTCTTTTTAATTCTCTAATGATGTCATATCAACCGGCTTTCTGTACTTACACATACTCATACTCCTTGTATAATTGAGAAATGTTTGAAAAATTCCGTTATATTACCAATAGGACGTCATATTAATCTTTTTTTCAATTGGTGAAACTTTTTATTTCATTTTCATTTTTCACGTGCAAATCTTTCAATAATAATTAATTATTGTAGAAAGAATTTATTGTGTATTTTTAATTGTTGGCAACTGCTATAACGAAAAATGTTTAAATTAAATAGGAAAAGGCTGTTAGATTTTTGGTTTTTATCTCTCTATATTAAAATAATACGATTTTTTCAAAATTTTATGATTTTCAGCGTTAGAGTAGGTATTCAGCTGTAAGTATACAAAATTTCAAGTCTGTAAGTTATACAGTTTCTGAGAACCGGATCTGTGACAAACAGACAGAGAAGCGAGACAAATAGGGTTTCGTGAGATGAACGAAACCCTAAAAAGACATATTTTAAAATAAGTACATAGAAAAAAGGAGTTTATATTAATTTTCTAAGGAGATATTCTAAAAATACTAATGCATTATTATAGTCCATAGGTTTAACAATAGCGAAGGAAATTTGAAATTTCACTGACCAACAGCCTTAATGGAACTTTATGTAAATTAGATAAATTTTATTTAAAACATTCCAAACCAAGCTGTAATATCAGAGAGGGTTTTGAAATTCTTTTTCTGGAGCTAATTCACAGCTTACCTTTTCCCACCTATTTTAATTGTACTTGAACATGAATATAGACAGAAGATGAAGGCAAGTCCCCCCTGTCATAAAACTGTTGATTACAAAGTTTTGATAATTTTAAATGTAATATAGATTATATTAGCATTGAAATATTATAAAGTAACCTAGAAGGAGCTCAATAAGTTGCATGAGAGGAGGGGAAAGATCTGAACCCATCTTGTCCTCTTACGGCCCTGATATTATGTTGTTTGTTTATGTGTGATTAGTAAATAGTATAATAACTTCCCCAAATAATTCAAAAGATTACACTTGGTTTGAAGACGATAACAAACATTTAATAGGGCACAAAATACATGAAGAAATAAACAACATATAGTTGGACAAAGGCTTAACAAAACTTAAATGGCCGTATGCCGATTTTACAGTCATAATATAGCAGAGAAGCACTTTTGCTTTCTGTTATTAAATAAAAACAACAAGCCACTTAAGCCTTGTATAAAAACTGGACTACCCCAACGAAAAGTATTTTAATAATGACCTTATCTATTATCAGGGCACCGCCCCTTCAATACTAGGTCTACGTGCTTATAGAAAAATGACGGCTGTCATAGGCCGATTTTTTTAAAGCGTTTGTACAGTCCCCTGAATTTAGACACCATTTTTTTTTCAAAGCTTTGTTTGACTTATTTAATCTCAGAAAAAAGAAGGCGGAAAAAACTTTTAGAAATTATTGGTATTCAAATTCAAGGGACCGTACAAACGCAGACAAAAGTCCGCCTACGCAGCTGCCATTTTTGTGTCAGCGTGTAGGACTAGTATTCAGAGGGCGGTGATCAGGGCCCGTGAATCTATCATGGCTTGTAAATCCTTATACTCCATTAAGTTGAGATGTTGTTTCGTTTTTTCACATTCGTGTATGGGTTTTAAAAATCTATTATACATTTTCCAATTTAATATATGTTTCAATTCGCAGGAACAATTAACCACACTAGTCGAGAGAAACCTGTACCTCGAAATAGTTATGAGAGGAAGGTTTTAAGAAAGAACATCAATCATACAATAGTAATGAAATATTGCAATAAAGTATGTTGTTTTTCCTCTGCTTAATGTGAAAACCACTCTTTTTAATTATAGCAAGTATCTGGGTTTTCTAAAATGTTCTATTTATTTGGCATCATTTGTAACTGAGATATAATGTAAAATTTAGCCTCAAATCATTTCTACCATAATTATACTTAAAATATTATACAATGACCTGGGTTTGACCGGGTTATTTCGAATGCGCATTTCGTCTCTATCACCATTAAGTAAACTAAATTTATTTTCGTCTAAAAATTTCTGAACCATATTTAGACTCCGCTTTAAAAAATAACAACGCGCCATCCTAAACTGATTACGTGATCTAAAAGTAAACCTTACTTACGAACTTTAAAATCTCAAGGGAATGTTTTATTCTAAAACGTGTGCGTTTGACAAATATATATCTTTTAATGATTGTGAAAGGTGGATTTTAAACAGTGTTATGTAGTAATTTTGATAAATATAAAGAGATTAAAAACACGGCCACACCTATTTACGAATTATGGTTGCTTAGTGACGTCGGGAAGAGGGGAGGGGTGATAAGTTTGTGAAAAATATTAAGGTCGTGGTGGCAGCTTGCTTTGACTTTCTGGATTTCTTTTTTTGCAAAATATCAGAGGTCAGTTACGTTTATCAGAGATGATTGGTCATAAAAGCAACTAATAATGATTTTTCAAAGCTCAAAAATATAGTTCAACGAATTTTAATGCCGGTAACTTACCGTGTTCTTAGATTAGAAAGTAGGAGCACTCCCTTTTTATTTAAGGATTTCATAGAATCCTAAATTATTCATTTAATGACTAGCTTTGCGTGAGTGAAGTCGTAAAGCTAATGAATCGAGGCTAACATTACCTGAACAAGTGGCGTAATGTCCTTGAATGTTCATATTCATGATCATTCAACAGGCAGAGGGTTTCAGAAGGCATGTTCCTAGTTCATAATAGTAACAAATTTTAAAAGAATCTGCCGGGTAATGGTGATTTGTACCAGACAGAATGTAGCGTTTTGAAAAACATGAAATCTAAATCTAAACACAATATTCTATGAAAAGGGCATAGCCCTTTTTTACGAATAATTCACAAAACTATTTTATGTCCACTTATTTCGCGAATTTGAAAAGAATTCTTACTAAAAAAAGAATATGAACAGAAAGTCTATATTATTGTCTAACAAGATGGAAATTGTACGTCAAACGTTACAAACGAGGTGCGTTCGTACTATAGCTAGTTATATAAATATTCAGATCTTCATGATTTTTAATTCTGTGAAATGAATTATATCGTCTGCAGATTAATTTCTGTCATAAAATAAGTATCTCGGTCGCTTGACGATTAAACTTCGAAAGCTCCTATAAAAAGAAAGCACCGATATATTTTCTAAAGTTTTGATTCGATTTTTAAAAAATTTGAAATGTCTCGACAAAATTCTGCAAAGATAATATATCTTAAATTTTAAACCATTCGGTTGGGTAGTTTTTGCGTTGTTATATGCGGACGGACGGACAGACAGACGGACGGACCAGACGACGACAATAGGTGCTACGTATTTATATAATTACGAACGCACCTAAAAAATCGTCTGGCCGTTTTTAGTGCCGTAAAGCTCAGAAAGGATCAGGATCCTTAAGCCGTGTTTTTGGCCCATGAAATAAGACTAAAATTCGATTTTATTATACTCACATAATTATTTCACTATTTAATATTAGAAGGTTTATCTTGTGTGATTTCAACAATAGTTTTTGCATTTTGTTTGGATTTATATAACTTACCCAAGCTCAAAGTTCGTTTTATTCGTAGTTTTTGATGAAAAATACGCAATTTCTCCTAATTTTACCTCCGCATTTTTAATATATTTGTTAATATTTTACTATGAGTGCAGCTTTGCAACACTTTTATTTTGACATATATTGTAAATTTTGATGTATTTTATAATATATGTAAAGAAGAAAGTGTTGCACGATTGCGCTCATATAATTAATTGAAGTAAAATTAGGAGAAATTGCGTATTTTTCATCAAAAACTACGAATAATACGAACTTTGAGCTTATGCAAGTCCTATAAATCCGAACAAAATGCAAAAACTATTGTTGAAATCGTGCAGGATAATCCTTCTAATATTAAAAAGTGAAATAATTAAGTCAATATGACAAAATCGAGTTTTAGTCTTATTTCATGGGCCAAAAACACGGCTTATGGACACTGATCTTTTCATAAAATTCAAAGAAAGAAACTCGGTGAGTTTTGTTCCTGAAAAAATGGAATTTTCGCTTTTTTACTCGTCAGAGCATGGATATTTTTTTATAATAAAACTTATAGGATCCAGAGACCTTATACAAAATTAAATTTTGTATTGTAACATGTATACAGCCCTTTCTAAAAAAATGCCGTAATTAAAAACTATATTCATTTGTGTACTTTCTATGTAATTGGAAGTATTATGTTTCTATCACCAGCGATTAAAGAGATAAAAGCCATAACCACTATTTTGAATCACCCGGTATATATGTTAATTTTTAAAATTACTATATATACTTCTATACTGATATTAAAAAGAAGAAACGTTTGTCTGCTTGTAGGGGGTAATCTACAGGGCCTAATGAAATGATTTAAAAAATAATTGTGGGAAAATGATGGTGACAGTCTCTGCTCCAACATAGGCTGCACTTTATGTCGACACCATTAATCCAAGGGTGTGCAGAAGCAAAAAGAAAAAAAATCCCTATTTAGGCTCTTTTTCACTTTTTCGATTTTGGTTGCAGTTTTTTTTATTGAGGATACTTTCACTTTCGAAACCGGTTCCAAAAGTGAAAGTAAGTTAGTAAAAAAAAACTCGTAAGAGCAATACAAAAGAGCCTGCATAGAGATTGACCTCAGCTAGCCAATGAAAAAAAAAAAAAAAATCCTTTAAAAATACTGAAATGCGAAAGAGATATCGTAAGATATTTCCCCCCATAGGAATAACATTAGCGAGAGGTTGTTTTCGTCAAAGCTATACAGCTATATTAGCGGTCCCAGTTTTTTTTTTTTAGTTTTCATTATTTAATTTGTAGTTTTCAGTTTAACTATAAATACTAGTGAAATTTTGTTTCGTTTGCTACCCTAGTATAGTACTATCGCTAAGAGACTTCTGAATAGGTGAATTTTAGTATACACTAGTCCTGTACATGAAGTTTCGTACAGAAACAGTACCTCATTAGTTAATAGAGCCTTTTATTGATCTTTCAAATTAGCTATCTCACAGACCGCTCACAGTGGCTATGCGACAATTTCTATCAGAGCAGTTAAGTGCATTTGAGGAACATTAATTTCACAAAAAAATTTACTGTCCTTAACCTATGGGACGAAGCATTGTAACCCATTAATATAACCATCACTATCTACAAATAGATCTTCTAAACTAACAAGTAATTTCTTGTAGTAATTGCACAGTAATTTCTTGTTTTGCATTTTAAAAAAGTCCGTGGAACTGCCAGAAAGGTTCGCGTGAAAAAATACATTTTTTTTTTCTTTTTGAGGACCACGTTAGGAATTTAATTAAAAATTCTGAATTATAAGAAAAAAATATTTTTACTTAACCTTGAAAATTATTTCTTATATCTGTTCTACGTTGCTAGAAATTTGATGTTGATTCTTTATAAGAGTTTTGAAAAGGGGAAAAAAAAAATCTTAAACTATTCAACATAAGAGTTTTTTTTTTTTTTTTTTTTTTTTTTTTGTGGGGGGTAGAGGGGGGGATGCAAAAGATTATATTTTAGAAATTCAGGAAATATATATATGTAATATATTCTTAACGCAGTTCTCAAATACAATCTCTCAACTTTCTGATACATTCGCGAAGCCAATCTTAAGCTTAGACGAACGAAATTGGAAGGTTTACTTATTAAAAAACTACGGAATCCAATAGCTTTTTCCATTTTTTCAATAAAGTAAAGGATCTATCAGGAAAGACTGTCAGAGTAAACGTTTTGAAACGATTTTTGCAACGCGACAGCAACGAAATAGTTATTATAAGACTCTCTTATAACTTAAAATGTAATATAATGTAAATGCTATTCGTTTCTAAATCATTTCAATAGCATACTAGCAAATGGAGGTCTCTAGATATGGGAGATAAAGAGATAAACGGCAAAAATTACCTCTTTTTTGCAGTTTAGTAACAGAGACGATATATCGATATTTAAGGAAGATTTAAATCGATTGAGACGATATGTCATGAAAATCGATAGTTGATGATGCATCGATATATCACTCAGCCTTGGAGTTAACCTTGAGTAAAATGCTACCCGATCCTCAGCAAGAATAGGGTTTTAGCGAAAAAGTTGGCGAATATGATATAAACATATTCCAAAACTAAAGCGTACTTTTTAAAATAAATTTCTAATTGAAACTATATCGAATGTTATCAGGTTGGATTTTTTCCCTTCTGAGGGCATTAGTGCAAATTCTCGATGCCCGCTTTTTTTTTTTTCCTTCCGAGTTTCATTGGCGCAGCTTGTCCCTAATGGGACCTTGCGCCATTAAACCCTATACAACCAACCAACCAACCAACCAACCTTCCGAGTTTCAGAATTTCGACAAACACTAATTTATTCTGATAACTCACTGTACCCGCCTCCAGAAAAAGTACTGATTTAATACTGTAGTTATAATACAACCCGAGAGTTTAACGTTCCATTTTATTATATTAAAGTATAAAATTAAAAATCATACTCACACATTTGGTCAATGAATGGACAGAAGAATGCTTGCAACGGCTAGAGAAACAAACGCAGATAAACCATTACTACTGAATAAAGACGTTGCCTGAAAAAAAAAAAAGAAAAAGAACAATTAAAAATATTTAAAAAAAAATAAATAAAACTACCTTACTGTTAAATTTATAACACAGAAATGGCAACACACGTGCCAAATGAAAATTAATCATGTTACTATAGTATAGCTTAAATAATTCAAGACGAGCAAAAACTAGTCGTTGGGGGCCACCGTAATACTTACCCATCATGGATAATATGCATAATATAAAATATGAAAATGAAACATGTCTAAACTATTTATAAAATGCATTGCAATTCGAATAAAATCCTGGCTTGATGACGTCATAAACTTTAAATGCTCTATTACTGAATTGCGTAAGAGAAACACCCTTATAACTCCAAAAATGATAATCCTATTAACTAACAGTTTACTGCGTCGGATTAAGCGGCTCATTTCAAATTAAAATATATTTTTGAATTGAAATCTGAATGAAATACAGGGTTATGAAAAATCGAAGAGTGGGGGAAATAGGATTACAAATATCTCGGCAACTCATTACCCGATCAACTTCATTCTTTATGCAAAATTTGTTTTTTTATTGTCTTTTATATATTATCTCCTTAAAATAAACAATTTTGAAAAATTTTATATACCTTTTATCGGAACGAATATTTCGAGAGTCCAAAAAAAAAAAAAAAAAAAAAAAACTAGTTCCGTGATCATCGAGGTTACTGAAATTCAATAGGATTCTTCTCATTATTACATACTAAGTACATAGCAAATTTCAAGTCTCTATCACAATTTGTTCGGGAGATAGAGCGTGTACCGACACACAGACAGACGGACAGCATTTTTTTTTTTTCTAAAAATATGTTTTTCGGAATCTCCAGTGCCTGAAACGCGTAAATTCGTCAATTTTTGTTTTCAATTTTTAAGACTTACCCTATACTACGTATGATGGGTAAGTAATAAAATAATAATATCTCGTATTGCTGTGACTGAAGGTTTTAAGACCAAATAAACTATGTATTGAACGTGGTTTCTCATATCCAACAGAAGGGATTGGCTTAGTCAAAAGACATTTTATGAATATTACTAGCAGCAAAATTTTTGTTTACGTTTAATTAAAAATTTAATTTGAATTAAAATATATTTAAAGATCAGAAACACAACAAAAGCACAAAACATTTGCTCAAAACGAATAACATGGAGGAACTGTTTTATACATTGTCACCCTTTTTATCTATATTAAGGAGTCAGGTACCGTTTGAGCTCACAAAATACATGAAAAGGTCAACTCTATAAGAATTAACTTTGAATTATAAAATTTAAAACACATATTAATAAAGGTTTATTTTATCAATTAAAGTTCTCAAAAAAAAGTATAAAGTTTTTTTTTTTTAAATTTATTTAAAAATATAATACACTTTTAACGAAAGAATTATGCTTGCACGCATTGCGCGCATAATTTTTCACATTTGGTTTGCTAAAACCAGTCATTTTTTTTTAATGAGTACAGATATAACGTGTTCTCAAAATAACCTACAATGAAAATAAAATAATAAAGAACTTTAAAAAAATAATAAAACTCGAAATATCAAGGACTTATTTTTTATATATATATATACAGGGCTTAATTTGCTCCGGAGCCCACCGGAGCTCAGCTCCGATACTTCTCTGTTTTTAGTAAATATTTAAATATTGTCCAGAATTTACCAGAGCTCATAAACACTGCGCTCCGGAGCCCAGTACAATAACGCTTCTGAAAAACGAATCCTAAATTACCCTTATCTTTCCCTCCCATCTCCGATCTTTTGCCTTCTTTTGTATCAAATTACTTATAAGTGACGTAATGTGTGTCTTACGTAAGGGTTGGAGATAAAACATGCTTGAATTTAATATGTGTTCGGGTTTGGGCAGGCTCGAGCTTAATCTGTCTTAAATTGAAAATTTTATTTATTTCCATTTCAAATCATTTTAATGCTATTTTGATCCGAATAAAGAGTCAACAGAAATAGTCTTTTTCTATTCGGCAGAGCTGTGAACTATTCATTTTTTGTGTTAACACTATTTCCTAATCATAATTCTGAGCTTATTGAATCGCAGAATTCTGCGATTCATTAATATTAAGATTAGGCAAAGGTCTCTATTTGGAAGCAGTAATAACTAAAAAGTGGAATAGTTGACAGCTAAGTATACGCAGATAGATGTATTTAAAATTTTTATTTTGAAAAAAAAAATGTTTTAAATTTTGAAAAAAAATGTATGAAATATAAATATGCAGTTAGGAGTGAAGGCATAGGGGGGGGGGGGGGGAGGGGTGCAGGGATACGCTACGAATGTTAGTACTGAAGAATATTAGGGCTCCGGTACTTTTTTTCTTAGAAATTAAGCCCTGTATATATATATATGCAAAAGTAGTCGTGAATTCTAAACTTCTTGCTTGAGAAACATAATAATAGGTCTTTTTTTGCATATATACGGTCAATACATGCATTCAAAATGTCATGAAATTTTAACCAACCATTTTTCAGAAATCGCGCACGCAATCACCAAAACCTCCGTTTTGAGAAAATTGACATGAAAAATCAAATTATTCCTTGATCATAGAAAAAGAGCTCAAATTGTTTTAGACATAACTTCTAAGGTGAATTTTTGCATGGGTTTTATTGTAAAATGTTCCTAGATAATCATTATTTAAAGGTATTAAAAATCGATTTTTTGACACTTTAAAAGGTATCTGACCCTTTTATAAAACAAAGAGTTTGTGTGTCTGCGTACGCTCTCACTCTGCGATGGATAAGGTAACGCTACAACATTGGACACGGAGTGGGGTTGTCAGTTTGTACTCCTTTTCTAATCAGAAAAATATGAATTTATACCAGAAATTCCAAATAGTATAATTTTCGTTTGATTTAATGACAGACATTTCGTGATTACATAAAGTAAAATTTCTTCTTTAGGAATTTTCGATATGAATTCTGAATTTCTGAATAAAAACGGAGGCAAAACTGGCACCTTCGCACGGAGGTACTCGAAGATGTATACCCTAAGATTTTCAAAAAAGACATTATGTCCAACATTTAATTTAGATTTTTTTTTTTTTTGTATACTAGGGGGCTCTGCCCCCTACGAGCTGCGCTCGCCAACCCCCGTTCTGACACCGCATGATTTAAAAACACTCTGATTTGATCATCTCTAAAACGATTACGGAAGATTGTATTATAATTAAACAACCAGTGGCGATCTGCTGTAACAGGGTTTCCATTCATTTTCCTTTGACTGAGGGATTTTAAGGTCGAATCAACTGCTGTTGAAACAAATTACAACTGTAACTGTCACCAAAATATATGATTTAGCGCCAAACGTGCATAATCGTGGCGTCGCGTCACTTTCAGTTGACATCAGATGCGTTACACGAGTTAGTTTTTTCATCGGGGAATTTTTAATTCAACGCTTATTTGTCTTTTGATACTTCTCCATTACCCCGTCAATCAATTTTCATTAAAAAAAAAAAAGAAAAAAAAAAAAAAAAAAAAACTATCGTTAAACTGTAACACCAAATAAACAAATAGAAGAATTTTGACATTGGAAAGGAAATATTATTATTTACGCTGTTTTAAAATTTGCAATAATGGGTAAAAGATATGTCGAAATAAATTGATCTCTCATGAAAATATAATAATTAATTGAAATTGTTTGGAAATATTGTTTTTTTTATCATTTTAAATGTGACGTGAATTTCCCTAGTTACTCGTATTTCTCTTTGTAATATTCACGCGCAAGTATATTTTTATTACGTCATTTTCTACATTTATTGCTTTTAACACGTGATCATTTAAATATTATTCTAAAGTTTTATTTCTGTTTTTAATAGTCTCGTGTAAATACATTTCTTAATTGAAAGGGAATCTTATTACGTGCGCTATTTTACAAATTGGCAACGGTTCAAATAATGGAATTTATGAAATATGAAATAAATCTTCGTCAAAATAATGAAAATTTTGAATAAAAAATTGGCAACGGTTCAAATAATGGAATTTATGAAATATGAAATAAATCTTCGTTAAAATAATGAAAATTTTGAATAAAAAATTGAAATATAACCTGAAAAAATTACTCAAATTAAAAAAGTGATTGCAGTCTGCACTCCGCAAACTTGTCAACTATATCCTTACAAATTATGGTTAAATTCCTGCGGATAGTTTTCGTTCCTATAAAACTTTTTTCAAAAAACTGTTTTGACGAACTTTGATTTTAAATATCTCTTAAAATAATTCTTCGATTTAAAAACTGTTTGCTTCAGCGTGTTTATCGAACATTTCTTTATAAAACTACCAATTTTTAAAATTTTACATGCAATAGTTTTCTAGATATTAGTCCAGAAAGACTTCAAGGCACAAAATCTTAATTGACAGCGGCGGCAGCGGTGGTTACTTTTTTTTTAATATAGAGAGAAATTAAGTTTTAAAGCATTTTTTACAGGGATTCTTTTTAACTAGGTATTTTTAGAAAATATTTCATTTCACCATTCGCATCTTTGTTTCAAAATGTCGCATAATTTGTCTTCACAGCACAAAATAGAACAAAAAATGCGATTTCAGATAAAGTTTATCTCAAAATTGCAACGTGATTTACGAAAATTTAATACAAAACTTTTAATTAATTTTTTTTTAAATATGTAGTTTTTTGCTGTTAATTTCAATAAATTTCAAACTGCAAACGATTATTTTGTTTCTCCAGTTTTTTAGGGTTTCGTTCATCTCACGAAACCCTATTGCTCCCGCTTCGTTGTCTGTCCGTCACAGAGAAGGTTCTCAGAAACTATGTAACTTACAGTCATGAAAATTTGTGTACTTATAGCTAAATACCTACTATGAAGCTTAAATATTAAAATTTGAAAAAATCGTACTATTTTATTATATAGAGATAAAAAAAAAAATCTAACAGCCTTTTCCTACTAAATTTAAGCATTTTTCGTTATAGCAGTTGCCAACAATTAAAAATCCACAATGAACTTCTTCCTACAATAATTAATTTTCTATTGAAAGATTTCGACGTGAAAAATGAAAATGAAATAAAAAGCTTCACCAATTAAAAAAAATATTAATATGACGTCATATGGGTAATAAAACGGAAATTTCAAACATTTCTCAATAGTATGAGTATGTGTAAATACAGAAAACAGCTTAATATGACGTCATTAGAAAATTAAAAAGAAAATTAATCTGACGTCATAACGGATTTTTCAAATGATTGAGAATAATACAAAGAGAGTATCAGTATGAGTAATAGAGAATAGTAAATATATAAGTTTGAGGAACGTATTGAATCACGATAAAAACCCGATTATGGATATATTGGCATATTTTAGCATTTTGAAGGTCTCTAAACAACATGTTTAATTTTGAAATTGATTTTTTTTTTTTAATATCGCATTTAGTCCACATGACGGATATTATTATGACAGAGTATAATAGCTGGCTTCGTCCGCTATCGGGCCAGTTCAAATATTCGAAAAAACGAGAAAAATAGACCGGTAAATTTTTACTTTATAAAAATCAGGACTAATTCTTTTTTTTTTTTTTTAATGAAATTTATTTGGATTTATTAAAAAAAGGATAAAGTGTTTTGAAAGGAATATTAAACGAAATCCTTTGTGTGATCCTCGATCACACTTACCCACTTGTTTTTTCTTTGCGCAACACTGATACACTATAATAATACGCTGTTTTGTTTTCGTTTTGAGGTGCATTCGTAATTATATAAATACGTAGCACCTATAGTCGTCGTCTGGTCCGACCGTCCACATTAAGACTCCTATATGGGGTATATAGGGGGTAGTATAGGAGCTCTCGTCCGCATATAACAGCGGAAAAACTACCCAACCGAATGGTTTGAAATTTAATATGTATATAATCGTTGCAGAATTTTGTCGAATCATTCCAAATTTTATTAAAATCGAATCAAAACTTAAAAAGATATTAATAAAAGTTCCCTTTATTGTATTAAATCCCTATTGTATGTAATCTACATAATAAAAGCGCAAGTCATGTGACTGAAGAAAATAAATACGGATAAACCACTTCTTTTTTCATAATGCCAGGCGGCCATTTTTATTCAAAATTATTTTTTAGAATAAAATTGCATAAAAGTTACATTTTTAGAAAGATCGTTCAAAAAGTGGTTTGTTTGAGAGATGAGTGACATTAAAAAATGTATAGATACTGAGATAACTTCAGTAGAAATTAGGTTAACATACGAATATCTCAATCCATTAGAGTAAATAAACACAGGTGATTCGTTCACTATGAGTCATAAAAATATTAAACCATGGAGTTAATCATTCGCAAAGCAACATCTCCATGGTGAATTTTGCAGCGCTGTTTGGTGTAGAAAAAAAAATCGCCTTTGTAAACGTGGCATACGTAATAACAAAAAAAAAAAAAAAAAAAAAAAAAAGGCATGTTCATTTCGCTCATGGCAGACGATATAATTCCTTTCACTGAAATAATAAGGATGATTTTTTTTACATTGTGAAACTAGTTATAAAACGAACGGACCTCATATGTCACGTTTAACGTACAATTTCGAACTTGTTTAAAATTTTGCGATGGAAAAAATATCTCATCATATACCATTTTGGTTCTTATATTAAGAATTTTGCGACTCAGGGGAAAATGCTCCAAATTCATTTATGAAAATGCGCGTTTTCTTTTCAATATGCTTTTAATGACGGATTTTTATCATTTAGAACATTTTTATAGTTTCACTGCATGGTTTATCTGTGAAAATTTAAAAATAAAATTACTTTTGTTATGTGAGACTTTAATTTTAGTCTAGACTGAAAATAAAAGTGAAAAGTACCTCTTATTTAAACAATCGATTTAATTTTTATGGAAGGAATTTCCGATATAGTTTTACATATGTCATATTCATCGATGGAGGCTTTGTTTTTCTATGTTTAGGGTTGATGAGTACTTTTTTTTATTATCTCCGTATGAAGAACGGGTTTACTGCTAGTTTATAATAAGGCATGAAAAAAATTGGTGTTTAATGGTTAAATGGTTTTGAACTAAATGAACGAAGCAAAAACAATTTTAAACTGGGGGGAAAAGGTTAATGAAATTTTGTAGAATTCTGTGGCAATACAAATGGCGAATGAATATTTTATCCTGTTGTAGTAGAAATTCTTAGATAATTCAAAGTTAACATAAAATAAACTAATTAAACGTGACTTTTGAATTCAACAGCAGCTAATAATTTAATTAAAAGTATTTTATAAAATCGATTTTGTTTTTATGTTTGTTGTTATTTATTTAGATCAAAAGAAATTGTGAAAAGAAAAAAGAAAAGTCCTTGACTTCATTTTCGGAAAAGTATCGTCTGCAAACATACTAATATTTATTGCATAATTTGCATATTTAGTCTTTTAATTATATACATATATCATAAAGTAGTGAAGCATAAATTTAAATAAATTAGTACAGAACTTTACATGTTGCAGCAAGTAAATGTAATTACATATGACAGTAACAACGGCCGAGGTACGTTATCATTACGCATAGTTTAAAGTTATGATCAAATACGGAAGCGTCATGATTTAAAAGAAAAAAAAATCGTCATTAATTTTCGTAGTTATAAACGAATGGATGAGTATTAAGTTCAGCTCATAATTTAAGCGCCATATAATTTCCAAATCAACATAAGAGAATGATCCTACATAACTTAGTTTAATTAGAATTTGAATTTAAGACTAATGTGAAACATGCAACGAAGTTGTTAAGAATAAATTCTAGGTCTGTCTGAGTTACAGGAAATTTACTCACGCACAAAACGTTTGTTCAGACGGGTCAGTATATGTTTCGAGGAACTGTTTTGTACTTGTTCTTTCTTTGATTTATAATAAGACATGTAAAAAACTACTAGAAAGATAATTAGTTAAGATAATTGGTTTTTCGTGATTTTTATTAGAATTTCTTCTTACTGACAAGGGAGTCGTGCAAGTTTGAGGTACAGGAATCATGCTTCAATTTAAAGAATGTGCGAACAATGAAAAGTTATAGTACGTGAATACAATAACTGTAACGAAACATCGCTATTATAGGGCTTTACAAATTTGATAAAATCTTGTATCCAGCAAAAAATTATATTCGCCAGTAAAACTTATTTACTTATCCCCCCCCCCCCCCCCCAATTGATTTTCAAAAAGTTCTAAAGTGTTTTATGAAATAATTGAGGAAAACTAATAACATACATAGTTTCGAATTATTAGTTACATAGTTTAGAATAGTATATAATTTAGAAAGATAATTTAAACAAAGTTTTCTAATGAAAAATATATATCTTTGAAAAGAAAAACAAGTGGATAACTCTGATAGAAAATCACACAAAGGGTTTAGTTCAATATTTCTTTCAAAACATTTTATCCTTTAATAAATAAATCCAAATGATTTTTTTTAAATTATAACTATCAATACACTATCGCAATAAGAAGATAGATGGCAGCCAAACAAACAAAACAAGCGTGGCTTAACGCAAATTTAATTTCATTGTTGCAACATCTTCTTTGTGACAAATATTTACATTTGAATTAAAATTTTGTCATCCTTGTTTATATAACTACTAGCTGAAGTACCTGGCGTTGTCCGCGATTTTAAGAATGTTTGTGCAAAAAAATCAATTTCAAAATTAAACATGTTGTATAGAGAACCTCAAAATGTTAAAATATGCCAATATTTACATAATTGGGTTTTTATCATGATTCAATACGTTCCTCAAACTCATATGACGTTATAATCACTTGCTGGCGTCCTATCTACTGGCTTTCTCTATTACTCATATTGATACTCTCTTTGTATTATTCTCAAACATTTGAAAAAGTCCGTTAAATTTCCAACATGACGTCAGATTAATTCTTTAATGACGTCATATTAACCTGCTTTCTGTACTTACACATATTCATACTCCTTGTATTATGGAGAAATATTTGAAAATTTCCGTTTTATTACCAATATGACGTCATATTAATCTTTTTTTTTTTTTTTTTTTTTTTTCAATTGGTGAAACTTTTTATTTCATTTTCATTTTTCACGTGGAAATCTTTCAATAGAAAATTAATTATTGTAGAAAGAATTTTATTGTGGATTTTTAATTGTTGGCAACTGCTATAACGAAAAATGTTTAAATTTAATAGGAAAAGGCTGTTAGATTTTTGGGGTTTTTTTTTATCCCTCTATATTAAAATAATACGACTTTTCCAAAATGTTATGATTTTCAGCGTGACAGTAGGTATTCAGCTGTAAGTATACAAAATTTCAAGTCTGTAATTTATACAGTTTCTGATAACCGGCTCTGTGACAGACAGACAGAGAAGCGACACGAATAGGGTTTCGTGAGATGAACGAAACCCTAAAAACGAAGTACTGTAAAAGCAGCTTTAACCGACATGTTCGTCAAATTCTTTAAATGTTCGGAAAGTTGAGTGTTACAAAATCTATATCTGATGAGGGGGCAGGGGGGCATCGGTGAAATAGTGAAGCAGGAAAACAATTTTTTGCCTATTTTCCTGTCGAAGTCAGTCAAATAATTCAAATTTTGTTGTTTTAAAATTTGGATTTTATTAACTTATTTTTGCCAAATTAAAAATGAAAGTTAAAATTATTTTTTGTTTCAATATAATTTCTAAGTTTATTTCTTAATATGTTTTGCAACTTTAAAATCTCTATAATGAGACATCTTATGATAATTTTAAATTAAAATGCGGTGTCTGCTCATTTCTTAGGTTAATTTTTATACTAAGGTAAAAAATAAAAAAGTTTGAAATCGTACGTCAAACGTAACAAATGAGTTGCGTTTGTACTATAACTAGTTTTATAAATATTCAGATCTTGGTGTAATGGCTGTTGCGCTGTTTTGCAAAAATTCATGAATATAAAATTTATTTTATGTGCAGATTTTCATATTATAGATAGTAATTTTATTTTATAAAATTAAGTTTCAATACACTTTTACAAACAATTAAATACAATTATGTTACATTAAAATGATACTATGCGCAAATATCCAATACAAGACAATGTAAAAAAAATCATTGTTATTATTTCACTGAAAAAATGAATTATATCGTCTGTTATTACGATAAGGATTAATTTCCGTAATAAAATAAGTACATTTTAAGTTGGCAACATTTTATCTTTTGTTGACATTAACTGAAATTTCCAATGGGAAACTTAAGCCTAGCTTTGAAAATTTCAGAACTTGAAATCCATATTTAAACTCTTTTTGCATTTAATATCTAATTCTCCGGAAACATTAATGCAAAAAACTGTCGGTAGATTATTGGATTGCTATAATTAAACAATTTTAATATACAGATTCAGTTTTTAGCCCTTTCCGTCACAGTGATCCCACTCTGGGCACACCGAATTTTAATTCCAAACTTGCATACGGCACCAAGAATATTTTAGTAAAATTTTGTTCCTACAATGAAAGCTTAAAATAAGAAGTTCTTATTTTCTAAAAAAATTTTGTTTGTAAATTACGGTGTCAGTAATTTCTCATTTTACGAACAGAATTTATCTGTGCCGGAAAGGGTTAAAATACACTGCAAACGATTTTTCAAATACGTTGGAAAGTGTTACAAATGTAAATCATTGGCGATAAATTTATATGTATAGAAAACAATGTAATTTTAAGCAGACGCGTTTTCATTTAAAAAAAAAATAAAATAAAGAAGAAACTTTTCTAAATATTGCGAGAGTACAAATTGAATATTTTTGTTAATGTTTTTTTTTTTCAAAAGACAATTAAACGAAACAATCACCTTTAGATGATAATGCATTTGGTTTTTAATGCAGTCTCAAGCAATAAATGTTAATGATCGATCGACATGTAACAAAAGTATAAAATACGATGATTCCAACGACTGTCATGTGTTTTTTTTTCTATTTTATGTTTTCTAAAAATTGTTTTGTTATTTAATAAACATTGCAGCTTTAGTATATTTTTCAATGACAATCATCAATCATAAAAGATTTCATTTGGTAGGCACATTAAAAATTGGTGTCTGGTGGTGTTTGGTCAAAAATCAGCGCGAGGAATATAGGTCAGGGGAAGGGGGAGGGGGTTCCACCAAATAAATAATAATAAAATTGATAATATGAACTTCCATTTTTATTGAGTGGTCAACAACACGATTATATTATTCATCATATATCATAGAAAGCATCGTCATAAAAAAAGTCTATAAAAATTGTCAATTAAAAAAATGTCAATCATAAAATAATTAATTTTGATGACATATTAAATTTGAATTTAATAATTTATTTTTACTAAAATTAAAGTGTGGACAAAAAAACATGTAGGTAAACGAATTGAAAACCTTTTAAGCATGTTAAAATGGTTTTTTTTTTTTTTTTTTTTTATGTATTGTGGATATAAACGTTTGTCGACAGACGCATTTCGCATTTTTTACAAACAGTGATATTATCATTCATTCATTCTTTATTATAATAATTCAATAAGCTTCGGAAGAATTATAATGCAATTTATGGAATTTGATAGGACCACAGCCTAAAATAAGTACCACGTTTTGTTATTAAATCATAAACATATTGCAAGTTGGAAACTATATAAAAAAAATTTAAAAAAAATTGAAAATATGAACTGCAGTATTTACCGAGTGATCAATAACACAATTATATTAATCTTCATATATCATAAAAAGCTCCATCATAAAGAAGTCTAATAAAAATGGCAATCAAAAAATGTCAGTCATAAAAGCATGATGAGATATTAAAAGTTGAATTCGAGTTTTATTAAAATCAGATTATGGACAAAGAAACAGACAGGCGAAAAGAAAATATTTTACGCATGTTGAAATATTTTTACAAATAAATGTTCTGCAGAATATAATTCTTTATCAACAGCTGCGTTTTTTTAATAACAACAGGTAGTGGTACTACCATTCATTCCTTCTTTGTAATAATATAGTAGAGTTCCGATTATCCGAGTTCCGCTTAACCGTATTACTAAAAGAAAAAAAAAAGGAAAAAAAGGCCATTTTTTTTTTAATTTTGACCAGAAAATCAGATAATTTTTACGACTGCTCTTTCGTCTTCACCTAGCACTTCATTGACAATGAAAACGATACCCATGAGAAGAAAATGATGCAGTCCGAAGATTTAAGTTCGATTCTAAAAACTTTTGAATACATTGAGCACCAAGAAAAGAAGAGGCTACGCCGTAATTCTGATGACACTAATATACAGGGTGGTTATATAATTAAAGTTACACTACTCACAAGGAAGGTCTCCTTAAAGCGCATACTTAGATTATTTTGGAAAAAATGCTAATGGAGCTAATTTATGTATACGTAATAAAGGATCAGTCAAATTTAGTGGTGGAATCCCAGTAGAAAATCTGCAAAAAAAAAAAAAAAAAAAAAATACATTCGAGTATTTGGCGCAAAAAGACGCGATTTGACTAGCAACACTTTTTCCTCGCCAAATGCAAGCGATTTTAACGCATTTGGAAATTGTTTTTTTTAAATGAGTGTTTAAATGCGTAGTATTTTATGAATTTAAACTTAAACGATTAAATAGTGTATTATTTTTCCTATAAGCTTATGCAATCTACATACAAGTTGCGTATTGCTGAAGTTATTTATTTTTACATGGTTTCGCCGGCTGGATGAGTTTTAATTGTATTTGAACAGTAACTGCCCGATTAAGAACTCCCTCATGATACATTTCGATATTGAATAAGTCTCTGCTTCCATTTCCATGTCAATAATATTTTTCTCTTGTTGTCTCCGACACTAACAATATCGAAGTCAAATTGACAGTGCTCAGAATCGGACATTAATTTTTAGTTTGATGCATTTTTAATCGATTTAAATTTTGTTCTTAAGAGCCTACGCTAGTCACGCGAAGAAACGCTCCAGCTAATGTTAAGTCTATGGGAAGGTTATCGCGCGATTTCTCGCTCGCATTTTAATATTTTTAAATGATTCTTTTTGCATAGGATAGCTGAGGTCGATCTCTAACGTTGTTAGTTTTTGATAATTTTTAGAACAACGGTAAATAAATTCTTCTTCTAATTTTATTCTTAAAATTCACTTTAAGACTTCATGATAATAAAAGAAAGGTAGAGAAAGTTTGTCCTACCTTTTGAATCCGCGAAGGTGTAGTAAGGGTATCCAATTTTACTATAAATCCAATGGCACTATTTAATAACTTCTTTCGATCACTGATGAAAATAAAAAAAACATCTTCTCTAAATAAAGTATTGCTTCATTGTATAATTTCTAAGTTAATTATTTAATTACTGTTGAAGAAAAAGAAAGATTAATTTTACATTATAAAATTTACATCACACTATAAAAAGTTAAAACATTTAATTTAATAGAATTGTTCAGCAGGTCTGCATTAAATAAAAGTTACTCAGAGACTGAAGTATTAGTTCTTGGATGAGAGAAAAAAACACAGTCAAGTCTACGTCATTTAGCCTTGAACTCTTGAGGTTACACGTGTAAGTTCTTTAATGAGAATCTCACAGAAAACAGAAAAGTACTTTGTCAGCGCACACGTGTTTCGTTTCACCAGCTTGAAGTCGGATGGATGAATATTCAGGCTCACAATAATAGATGAAATGTTTATATCAGAAATCATTCTTCTAACAGTTTTTACTTTTTTGATTTTGGTTACGGGTTTTTTATAAGCGGACATTTTCAATTTTGGAACCGGTTGGAACCGATTCTGAAAGTGAAATTACCCTTATATAAAAAAAAACTGGAACCAAAATCGAAAAAGTAAAAACTAACAACGTTAGAGATCGACCTCAGCTATCCTATGCAAAAAGAATCATTTAAAAATATTAAAATGCGAGCGAGAAATCGCGCGATAACCTTCCCATAGACTTAACATTAGCTGAAGCGTTTCTTCGCGTGACTAGCGTAGGCTCTTAACCGTAGAATACGATAGTTAATTTTCTTTATATATAAATATAAATGTATATGACAAAACCGTAGTTATAAAAGTGTGTTTATTTAACTTAAACTTACTTAAACTAGTTCAGTATGAAGAGTAGAAAAAGTTTTTCCTTAAAAAGCATTTATCATAAAAGCTTTTTTTTTCATTCTGTTTCATTCAATTTTTTTTTTTTTTAATTCTGTCGCCAACCAGCGAAAAATCGCCAAAAATACGAAATTTTCATAATTTTTTACGGACGTTATATAGTGGTTCCGCAGCAATTTTTTTTCTATAAATGTAATATATCCTCATGAGAAGAATATTCTGTAATTTTTTCAAAAATTTATGAGTCTGCGCTTATAGAGACCTTCCTTGTCAGATCCCGTGATTTTCGTTAAACGACCTCGAAATGAAACCACGATTTTCGTCAGGGGATTTCGAAATAAAACTGTGATTTTCGTTTGACGATCGCGAAATAAAACCACGACTTTCGTCAAACGTTCGCGAAATAAAATCGCGATTTTCAACAAGGGACCGCGAAATGAAACCGCGAATTTCGTCAAATGACCGCGAAATAAAACCACGATTTTCGTCAGGCGATCGCAAAATCAAACCGTGATTTTCGGCATCGGACCGCGAAATAAAACTCCAAATTCTAGCAAACAATCGCGAAATAAAACCGCGATTTTCGTCCGGCCATCGCAAAATAAAACCGTGATTTTCGTCAAACGATCGCGAAATAAAATTGTGATTTTCGGCAAAAGATCGCGAAATAAATGAAACTTGGTATATTCGTTATATGGACCGGGTAGAGATCTGCATGGGCTCGGGATTGGTCCGAGGCCCGTACCCGACCTATGGCCAGCAAAATGAAAGCTAACTTTCAAACGAGCCGGGTCGGCAGAATTAGGAGAAAATTTTTAACCGGCCGGGTCGGGCCGATGGACAAAACGAACGGGCTGGGCCGATAAAATACGAACCACTTTCAACTAATATGACTTTTGCGAGAATAAGTAATTAATGGGTTTCATGAGCTGACGGCAACATGAATTCAGTAATACAACATGTCAAGCGTAAGAGTTCGGCATATCGGACATTTTACATCGTATCTGATTCCGAATTTAATTGTTTTAGCAGACTTGAGTTGAACCAAGATCAGGTTTACATTTTTTTACTACATAGTGGAGCCAGGCTGGAACTGTGACTTAATTGTTCCAAGAGACGTATCGGGTAGGCAATTTGTTTTGTAAAAATAATAATAGTAATAATGAATTTTGTAATGGAATCTTTGAAAATATAACTTGTATAAAGCTTCAAAAGCTAGGTTTTTAACACCTGTTTTCTTTAATTTTCAATGCTATTATCGTTTTCAATGAATTTTTATTTGAATGTTAAGAGTCTAATGAGTCTAAGCGATTATTATGTTTATTATTCTGTATGATTCGGCTTCTGAACGTATAGCAATCTAAAATAGACAGTTAAATCTTTCCATAAATATGTATTAAGTATTCTAGAAAAGAATCTTAATTGTATGTTAAGAAAAATCGGAATTTTATGTGGAAATTGAGTTGGACCTGAATTTCATTGATTTTTGCAAAGGTCGGACCGGACCGGGCCGGGTCTGTTTGGCCTGTTTTCACTGATTTTTGCATGGGCCGGGCCCGAGCCAAACTTTTAATTTCTGCATCGGGTCGGACCCAGCCTGGAAATTCCGGCCCGTGCAGACCTCTACCATGGGGAAGAAAATACCATGGGGAAGAATACCAATTTACATTAAAGTTTAAATTTCGGCCACCGGGTGCTTGGTTCTTGGTCGATAACATTCACTGCATTTTTGGCCAAAAACTCTTGCACAACGATAGCTTTGTGCGATGGTGCATTATCATGATGCAAAATCCATAGGACATTTTTGCGTTTTTCAAGATGTTCGACACACAGAATTTCGTTTAAAACACAAAATTTAAGACAAACTTTTTCTTCAACTAATTATTTCATTGTCGAAAATTGCCGAGAACTCAAAAGTATGACTAAAAATAAAAAATAAAAAATAAACAGCTCCTGTTAACACACTAAATCACAGATGGCGGTGAAAACACCGCGTTGTAACTCAGTATAATGGTACCATTTTGCAGAAAAATAATTGTCGTGATATCTTTTGTGCGCGTCTTTTAAGGCGGATCACCAAAACAAAAAAAAAAAAAAAAAAAAAAAAAAAAAAAAATTCCCGCGAAACTGTCTAGCACATTTTCTGACTCATTTTTAAACATAAAAGCATGACACTTGTAGGCATGTTTATAGGGTGTGATTTGTAATCAACAGTTTTTTTTTCTTTTTCTGATAAATGAAATACGTATTGAGTTATAAACGATTGTTGTCTCCGGACAGCCAGTTTTTTTCCTCTCCTGCACTGTCTCGTCTGGAAATTTCGGTAAAAACACCAACTTTGGAAACATTTTCTGAAAAATCTTTACAAAACATTTTCCAAAAAAGTAACTGTTTTAGTTCGATTACGTAGTTTCTTAATAAGAGCATCTACCAATTTGATACGTTTGCGAACAAAAATGAATCATAAAAATCCCTGACGGCTCGGTCTACAGGCACAGGTAGATTTCGAAGACGCTGACCGTGGGGCGCCTGTTTGTTGGGAATTGCAGAAGAAATGACCTTTTTTCCATGATGCGGCAGTTGGAACCGCTCACTTCGAAACCTAACTTGTTTGCAGGAGGAGCCGGCAGGGATTTTTTTTTTTTTTTATGATATCAAAAATTTGTCATACATAAATTTTTGGCCCTTTTCCTAGAAGTAATAATAACTTTAAATGGATTCGATACGTATCATAATTAAGAAATTATGGGTTTTTTCTGTTTTCACAAAAAGCCTCCCTCCCCTCCCATTCCCCTCCTTGGTTCGATTTTGCCCATTAACGAACTTGACTCTCTATGTCCATGCATAATTTTTGAACAAATGTTCCGAAATTATTTATTTATTTATTTACAATTATTTATTTATTTTATTATTTATTTCATTTATTTATTTTGGAAAGGCTCGTTTCGATAGTGGTCGCACATAAGTTTCATTAGGATCCAGAAAAATATTTTTGTCTTCTTATGTGGGGTTTCCCCCCCCCCCCCCCCTCTGTCCAGGCTGTACTTTTCGCAAAAATTGGCTAATCGCCGACAAATTGAAATACATTTGTTGAGGTACACTGTACTCTCTTCATTTTACTTACCCATCATATGTAGTATAGGGTAAGTCTTGTAATCGTTTTAAAAATCGAAAAAAAAAAAATTTGACGGATTTACATGTTTCAGACACTGAAGATTCCGAAAAACATATCCTTCTGTATTAAAAAAAAGTTTTCTGGAACTGAGCCAAAAACGAAATGGACCAATCAAATTCTGCGTAGATATTCTGAGTTAGTCTCATCGCTTTTTTATTAGGGAGTTTTTTGAGGAGCGATTACTTTTTTTCTAGCCATCCTACGGATTCGAAAATCATACCACCAGACGCGAAATATAACAAGCTTTCAGAAATTCAAAAAATTATCACGGTCGGACAATAAAAACTCAAAAAATCCTTAAAAATCGAGTAAAAAATCTTTTATTGAAAAAGTCATTTTTTATATTGTTGCCAAAAAAGCGCAAATGATTATATTTTATCTCAAATAAAAAATGTATTTGCGCGAGACTATTAAAAACAATAATGAAAGTTTAAAATAATAATTAAATAATCACGTGTTGAAAGCAGGAAATAAAGAAAATTACGTCATAAAAATTGTGTTTACACATGAATCCTTCTAATACCTCGAAACGTATCTGATTGGTCAGAGCTTTCTGACTTTTCTTAGGGGGAATTAACATGAAAGTAGAGAATTTAGATAGGATGGACGCTATTAGAGGGGTTACCAAGAGGAAGAGACCCGAGTCTGTCGCCAATTTTAGCGCCAACTTGGCGATATATCGCCAAATTTGGCGGCCAAAATTAGCTGCCAAAAGTGGCGCCAACTTGACGCTATTTACAATATTTCGCCAAATTTCCATAGACTCCTATTGAAATCCAATAGCGTTTACTCGCTTACAAAAAATCACCAAATTAAGATATTGCAATGCAACAAAAGTTAATATTAGCTTATGAATAGAGCTTAATTGAACTATTTACATTATTTTTAAGCACAAATACTAGCTATTTACAATATTCGTAACACTATATATACAATTGGTTCTTGTTAGTTATCCTGTCGACCTAATTACTGTCGCCAAATTCATATATATTAAACGAGCAAGAGATTTTCCCGATTATTCATATATATTAAACGAGCAAGAGATTTTCCTGATTATGAATGATATCGTAAACGACGTGGAAGATTTTCACGAAAATTGTCCCCTGTACTAAATCGAGCACGAAAAAAAGATCTAGCTAGGTTCCGAATACAAGAGAATTCGTTTTTACAGGGTAAAACAAACTCAGCCCTGAAAATGTTTTTTGTTATAAATGGAAAAATACTCAAACGATTTACACGAAACGTGTTGCCTATACTAATTCGAGCACGAGAAATCAATCTAGCTAGGTTTCGAATTCGGGAAAGGTCATTTTGATCTATTAAAAGGAACTCAGCACTAAGAATGCTGCTATATATCGAAAACGGCACTAACGATTTTCACAAAAATTAATGACTACACTAATTCGAGCACAAGAAATCGATCTATCTAGGTCACTAATTCGAGAAAACTCGTTTTCTGTGTTTAAAACTCGACGTGGGTATAAAAAACAAGTCTTGAAAAAAAATCGAAAAGTACAGAAAGTTCTTTGTTCAGATCGACTTTAGCTATCCAGTGCCAAAAAAAGTGGGTGTTTTTCGAACCAAAATGTACCGAAAAAAGAAATAAAGGAAAAAAATATTCATAAATATTGAAATGCAAACGAGATATTAAAACAAATATATCCCACAAGACTAAATTAAGCCAGCGAGTATTTTTGTGTGAGTGTAGTATCCTCTTTAACTAACAATTGTGTTTTTAAACGGCCTCGACAAAATTTTAAAAGCGGTAAAAGAATTGAAAAAATTTAGTGATGTGCATAGTTACATAGATTAGATCAGTTTCTACTGACGTCACAAACATTCACCTGTCGAGAGGGATAATTATGAAAAATATTGTAAATAAATAAATATCCAATATTATTTTTTTCTGTTTTCCTTAATACATTTTAAAATTTATTTTAATAAAATATTGATAGTTGACACTTGAGTGAATGCAGCTTTTCCAATTTTTTTTTTTTTTTTTTTTAATTCCAATGCCAACATTCACCCATTTGTTTATTTGGCGTTAGAGTCTGGGTCTGGCTATTACTTTGGCGATAGTTTATTTTATGGAAAATGGTTGACGGGATAATGCGGAAATATCAAATATAGTTTTTTAAAAACACTCTTTTATAAACAACCAATGGTCATCTTGAAAATACCGCGGAATTCATATTTTTTACGTAAAATATCTATTACAATGCATTAATTTGGCCTGAGCAAAGACCTCTATTATGAAAAATTCACTTCTTTTTTATACATTTGCCAGGAAGCTCAAAATAATGAATTTATTTGAAATATATACTTTTTGCTCTGTTTATTTATCAACAAAAGAGAATCAGAAAGAAACATTATTTAAATTATCTTTTTACTCTTTTAAATTTATTTGTCATCGTGTAATTGTAAATTTATTGATATTTAATTATTAATTGATGAAAGCGTATTCTGTATGTTACATTTTTTTTAACAATTTATTTTTTACTTTTAACTCTTTAAAATATTGACTTTTGCCATTTCACAGCGCTTTGGCCTATTTTGGCGAGCATTTTACTGTCACATAATTAAATCCGTTGTTTCTCAACTCCCATACAATTGCACGAGTTACAGAGATATTTGGCGATTTATCACCTGTGACCGCCTAATTGAAAAAGAACAACCAATTTCAAGTGAATGTATCATATATATTATTTCTCCTGTCAACATCCCTTTTTTCTGAAAATACGAAACGCAGAACGACGAATGAGATAGCATATGAAAGGATTTTGAAAACGCTTCTGACATAGCACACTTAACATTTCGTTAAAACATGTTTTCGATTAAAAATTGCTGATAATTAAAAATTAAATCGGCATTGTTTTCCTAAATGAAATGAAAGGTTTTCCTCAAAACATTGTTGCCAAAAAAATTAAATACCACATTATATGATGCTCAGCAATTATTATAAAAAACACCGCACGGGTTTATTTTATATTTATGATTAAAAAGCGAAATTTAAATTGAAATGTTTAGATTTATATTTCTATGTCCCATGTTTTTCCCGAAGCGGATGACGTCATCCTCTAATGCAGTTAAAATACGATTGTTATTATTATTTTTTTTTTTCGCGCGTGCCTTTAGCAATCTTGGATCAGTTTTTACTCTAACTTTGATGGAATAGATGATATTCTGGATTGACTAACAACTAAATGTTGTTTACAGATATTTTTATCCTTGCTTTATCTTTAGAAGTTTAAACCTGCATCTAATAACTATTACATATTGATAAAAAATGGTACTTCTCTTTTATCCCGTCGACCACTTTTCATAACAAAAAACTATCGCCAAACAAACGGGAGAACGTTGCCATTGGAATATCAAAATAAATAAATAAAATATAAGAATTTAAGGACACAATTGTTATTTTAATTAATGAAATAACTAATAAACCAGTAAAACATAATGAAAAATACACGCAAATGTCGAATTAAAAACCACTTGATGATTTAACAAACACGTATAATGCTTCTGACATCAAGTAAATGGGACTGCATTTTTGGCGTTTAATCTTACAATTTGGCGATAGTTTTTTGTTATGAAAAGTGGTCGACAGCATAATAGAGAAGTACCTAAAAAATATTAGATTTCAGTGCGAAATCCTCGCACGGGCCCTCTGGTTAATTTATAATTAAGTTGTAAAAATATTAAAATGTTGTATTGTCATCGGCAAAACACTTTTCAACATAATTTATATAATTCTTGCCTATCAGGAATTGTGTTAAAAATCGATTGGAAAATTCCATGAATAAAAAAAAAAGTAATTAAAATAAGCTAGCAAAAAAATAAAATAAAATGAAATAAAAAAATACCTGTTGAAAAAAATTACCGAGCGAGGATTGGTCTACTAGGTACTTGTAAGATTAAATGCCAATAATGGTTGATCGAAAATGTCACATTCACTTGACAACACGTGTTTATGTCATCAAGTTATTTTTATTTCGACGTTTTATTTATATTTTTATTAATGTTATACTAATTTATTTGTTTTTTCGTTATTTAAAATAAAAATTATGTCAATTTGTATAATTTGGTGAGTGAGCAGGAAAAAAAAGAAAATTACGTCATAAAAATCGGGTTTACACATGAATATTAAAAATTAAAAAGATGAATTAAATGAAAAAGAATTATAACCAGTTACATGAAAAAGCATTATAACCAGATTACAGAAGAAAGTCGCCGTTCGTGATATCATCATCATCATCTTTTTAAAACAGGATACATTACCAGGTTTTAAGAGGTTGTGAAATCAGAACGGGGTTGGTGAGCGTAGCGAGCCGGGGGCAGAGCCCCCTAGTTTAAAAAAAAAAAAAAAATTAGCCGTCCGTCTGTGTGTTTGTAAACGCTATAACTCCCGAACAAATTGAGATAGAGACTCGAAATTTGGTATGTACCTAGTATGTAATAATGGGAAGAAGCTTATTGGATTTCAGTAACCTCGATTATCTGGAACTGCTTTTTTCGGACTCTCGAAATTTTCGTTCTGATAAAAGGTATATAAAAATTTTTGAAATTGTTTATTTTAAGGAGGGAATATAAAAGACAATGAAGAAAACATAAATTTTGCATAAAGAATGAAGTCGATCGGATAATGCGTTGCTGAGATATTTGTAATCCTTTTTCCACACTCTTCGATTTTTCATGACCCTGTATTTCATCCAGATGTCAATTCAAAGTTATATTTTAATTGGAAATGAGACGCTTAATCCGACGCAATAAACCGTTAGTTAATAGGATTACAATTTTTGGAGTTATAAGGATGTTTCTTTTACGCAATTCAGTAATAGAGCATTTAAAGTTTAGGACGTCATCAAGCCACGATTTTATTCGAGCAATGCATTTTATAAGTGGTTTACACATGTTTTATTTTCATATTTTATATTATGCATATCCATGATGGGTAAGTATTACGGTGGCCCCCAACGACTAGTTTTCCTATATAGTGTTTTAACAGATAGACCTCAAAAATTTAATAAAGGATATACATTTGATCAGTCCACTTACAAATAAACAAATTAATTAATTAATTAATCATACTTGTTAATAATATAATACTTACACTAGATTTTTCTCCTTCTTTTTTTTCTTCTTTTTCTCCACTTTCATTTTCTTCGCCTTCTTTTTTTTCGCCTTCTTTTTCTTCAGTTTTCTTGCAATAAAATAAAAGAAACATATAAGTATAACTGTCTTTAATAAAATTTAAACATGTGTTTAATTAAATTTATGTTAGAACAAGAAAGAAAAATCATGCGTCAAGCAAGAATATGAAACCCTCTCCAACAGTTCCAGAATACTGCAACAGAACTTCACTGTTTAAAATGTTGAAACCAGGTTTCAGCAATTAGCTTCAGTCAATAGCCAAGAAGGTATTCGAATTTTTTTAACATCCTTGTATAAGATATATAAATCTGTATAACACACTACAAAGTGTGCTAAAAATTAGCTTAATTATAAAATGCATAATACAGTCGGAAAATCACCTTCAGCAATTTCCACCAATAGTCGGAAATAAACTCGAATAATTTTATACATCCCTGCATATTATCAACAGATTTTTATACGCTCCTCATATTAAACTAAAATTTAATGCAGGAGAATAAAACACACAACACAACTGAAAACATACTTTCAGAAATTACTATCCATAGACGGCAATGTATCCGGTTCTTTGCGTAGCCCTGTACATGAATTTATTTATATTTTACAAAACTCTCTTAGTATATTAAATGTACGCAGTTCAGCAGGAAAATGCATAACTCAATTAAAAAAATCCTTAATCAATTTACGTACTCGCTCACAGTAAATGCTTACGAATTATTTTTTGTAGCCTTGTATATGATCTACAGAATTTATATACAGCACGTAGTATGCACAAATTCAGTTAAACATAAAAACGCACCTAAAGCTTACTATAGGGCTGATAGACAAATACTGTAACCGAAATATTTTGTGTGTCCCTGTAAATGACAATAACTGTTATGCACGTCATATTCTACAGTAAGCATCTTGCAGCGGATTTTAATAGCGTATACAAATTTCACTATGTTTGAAATGGTGTAAAATTGTTAAAATACGTCTAAACATTTTTTTCCGTAGACCATTATGTAACAGTATTCTTTTGAATAACCCTGTAAATGAATGATAAATGCTGTGCACGAAATATAAATACAGAAAATATATTTTAGTGCACTTCATAAATGCATGTCAATTTCATTATGTTTTAAATAGTGTAACATCATTAAAATACACCGCGAATGTTTTTTCTCCATTGACCCTAATGTAGCGGGATTCTTCTGAGTGTCCCTGTAAAACAGGGGAGTCAAACTGTGTCCCGCCGGATACCACTAAAATTTTATAGTGATATTTTCCTTATCTAATCATCGAATTTCTGCGATTAAGACGTCGATTATTTCTTTTAAAAATTAGTGGTATCTGGCGGGCCACAGTTTGACACCCCTGCTGTAAACAAAAGTAATTGAGTGCTAAAAATGCTTTTTAGGGTTTCGTTCATCTCACGAAACCCTATTCGTCCAGCTACGTTGTCTGTCCGTCACAGAGCCGGTTCTCAGAAATTGTATAACTTACAGACATGCAATTTTGTGTACTTATACCTACACTAGTGCTGAACACCTACTATGAAGCTCAAAATCATAAAATTTGAAAAAAAAATCGTATTATTTTAATATAGAGAGATAAAAACCAAAAATCTAACAAAATGTAAACATTTTTCGTTATAGCATTTGCCAACAACTAAAAATCCACAATAAAATTCTTTCGATTATAACGTTATATGAGTTTGAGGAACGTATTGAATCATGATAAAAACCCGATTATGAAAATATTGGCATATTTTAACATTTTAAAGGTCTCTAAACAGCATGTTTAATTTTGTAATTGATTTTTTTTTAAATATCGCATTTAGTCCACATAACAGATATTATTATGACAGACTATAATAGCGGGCTTCGCCCGTTATCGGGCCGGTTCAGATATTCGAAAAAATGAGAAAAATAGACCGGTAAACTTTTACTTTATAAAAAGCATGACTTTTATTTTGTTGCTAAATGAAATTTATTTGTATTTATTAAAGAAAGGATAAAGTGTTTTGAAAGGAATATTAAACGAAACTCTTTGTGCGATCTTCGATCACATTTACCCACTTGTATTTTATTAACTGACTTCCAACAAAGGAGTTAATATTTAATGTTATGCGCAGCTTTGGAACGGATGCTTTAATTTTTAATTATTTTTTTTAACTAATTTTTTGTTGTTGTTGGAACGGGCTCGTTTTCGGATGGATTCTTTCAAGGAGAACCAAAAGCATAAATAAAAAGTGAAAAATAAACAAATTTTAAAATTTTAAATGACAATTTGTGGGAAAAACCTTATCAAGAAAGCAACTGAAATCCAACTCACTGTATCGCCGACATCTTTCTGAATTTTCACGATTTTCGACAGGCTTTTTATACGAGTTGCCCTGTATAGTTGACTACTAATTTATAAAAGAAAATTTTTCTTATCTGTAGCGCATGCTCTGCTGAAATGTATTTCATATTTAAACTCTGACTATAGGATATTGTTACTGCTGTAATTTGTTCCTGAACGTGGCGTTTAATTTGTTTGAAAACCCTGCATGTGCTATAAGCAAATATATCTCAATGAATTTAGTACGTGCTATTTTTACAGAAATGCACACAAATGTTGCACTAGATCTTCATTGTGCCGTGTTACAGTTACACGTGATTTACAGGATTTTATTTTACAGAGTGATTGCAATTATTATTTTTTATTATTCAATTTTTTGTTGGTTCCCTAATTGCCCTCGTGATCAAACCTTCGCTGAAAAATATATAAGGTCAAACTTATTTATATTCCGGAAATTCCCAGGAGAAATTGCGTCAAATATTTCTTCAGGTATTCGACAAAACGTCTAACCTTGCTTAATTTGTAACATTAATTCTTAGAATCTCACGTGAGATAAATCAGGGAAGACAAACAGCTAACCTGTAATAAGATATTTGTTTAGTTTTACTCCATGATGCCTGAAAACAATGGCGATCTGGAATAAAAACAAATGAATCAACTATCTATTTTTTTTAAATTCCTAATTGATACCGATGAATATTAAAGATATTAAAAGCCTGCATTTGCATCAAATATGTGCTGAAGTGTTGTTCCCAGGATATTTTAGCATTGCTTCATATGCATTTGATGATAATTAGGTTTTATTTATTCATATTTTGCGTATTATTTTATAATGCTTTGAAGTTTTTTGTCTCAAGATACAAGAGCGCCGAAAAATTGAATGAAGAATGAGTCAATTCTTATTTTCTGTTCCCAAGGGAAGCTAGTCCAAGCCAAAATGTTGATTTAAAATGCTATTTGATATTGAATAAATGTTGACGGGGGAGTTGGATAAAATCTCAAACCATTCTTTTGTAATACTTTTCAACCAAAAATTTCTGTACTTAAAATTACACAGAAAAGAGTGATAAAATCCCATGTGCAGCGCTCCCAAATGGTCCGCTTTTTGAATACCGGTATTTTCTTAGAATTTTTTTTTTTTTTTTTTTTTTTAGATTTTTCTTACAAATTTTGCAGAAACCACCTTCAGAGGTAAATTTTTGCGGAAATATTGTAGAAAACTATCATGACATTTTCTGTTAAAAATATTGGTATTCAGTTGGCAGAAAAAAAAAATGTGACGTTCAATTTTCAAAAAAATCAAGTTGATTGATTGAAAATTTGCGGAGCTAAAGTGTCCACAGATTTTTAAAATGCTGCTCTAGGGGGGAAAAATGCTTACAATTTTTATTACTGTTTACGCATCGTGGCGCGTTTTACTTCTATAGCTCCAAAATTGTCTATTCATTTTCGATATCGATTTTTAACTAATAAAACATTATTTTAAAAAAAGTACTGTAACCTGTTATCCGGGGAATACATTTTTGTTCAACTGATATGCCTGATTACCAACGGGGCGCACTTCCACCAGTAAAAAAGAATAGACATTTTTTCCTTATTCATGGCAGTGATTTTGCATGCATAGGCCGTTTTAATAAGACGAAAATTTATATTAAATTTTTACTGGTGTGAGTATTGCGTTCAAAATATTGCAGCAATACTTCGAGTATGACGAAATATTTCGTCATACCCGGTTAACAGATTAAGCGTCATTTTTTTTTTTTTTCGAAATTTTGAACCAGTCAAAGTTAAGTTTCAGTTAGCGTATTGTCATATTAGTAATAATGAAAATAATTGTATTCGTTAGACTTCAGTAAATTTCGTATTTGTTAAATTTCAGTAAGCCTTAAATTTTGTCATTTGGATAGCTACTTTTAATTTTTCAAACCTAAAAATAATTTATCCCCCCCCCCCCCCGCCAAAATAATAATAATAATAATAATGAAATCGGATCCGAAAGGGTTAACTGAAAATAATAAAACCGGTTTCGAAATCGAAATAGTTGAGCGAGTAAAACATCAAATTTGGTCAACAGACGATGAATTAAAAGAATCTTATTTGAAAGATAATGTTGATTACTTTTCCTCCGAAGACGCAAGTTTGCATCATGTCACATTTTATTTTATTTCTGATTTCATATAACACACAATAAAATGAATTTTTTTTACCACTAACAGGTCAATATCTGCTTGATTTAACATAATTATTTCAATTGATGTACAATTCATATTTAATTATTTTAAAAAAGTTTAAATTTAAAAAAAAAGTAAAAAAAAAAAAAAACTTTTTCGCCTGGTATCCTCTGCGCGCGAGGTTGTAGAAAAAATATTGCTTCAAACATAACAAACAAAACTGATAATGATGTAAAATTGATGTATCTTGAACTTATACTTCAATTTCAAGCAATTAAAAATTTAATTTTTTTTTTTAAATTGGCATTTTTTCAACAAAAAAAAATTTTTTAAAGACATTTTACAATTTAAATTTAAATTAAAAAAAATAAATTTTGAATTGCTTTAAATTGAAGTATAAGTTCAAAATACATCAATACCAGACAAAAAAGTCTTTTCACTTTTTTTTTTTAATTTAAACCTTTTTTAAATAATTAAATATGAATTGTAACAACATTGAAATAATTATGTTAAATCAAGCAGATATTGACCTGTTAGTGGTAAAAAATTCATTTTATGTGCGTTATATGAAATCAGAAATAAAATAAAATGTGACATGATGCAAACTTGCATCTTCGAAGGAAAAGTAAGACTCCTGGGATCCCTTAAACAAAATCGGCATTTTATATAGAAACTGAATCGGGTCTTATTTCATAGACTGGTATACGGGTACGGCACGGTCCATGAACTACGAAGAAAATACATTGGCTAAGAGCAGACTTGAAACATTTCAGCCTGTGAAGACGGTTTAGTAGCAGCTTATATCTATTTTATTAATTTTTCAACTTTGCCTGTAAAACTAGTTTTACAACAAGCACAGTGTTCGTGCAAGAAATCTCTTTCTGGAAATTTTGAGGTAATCCGGGATACCAAAAAAGTCTCAATAAATTCACTTTTCTGACTTAATATTTTAAAGTTTTTAGAAAAAAAAAAAATGCGCAAACTGTATGTGAAAAGTATAACACTGGTCGGCGTCAAAATCTTCCCTGTAAAGATATCGGTTTATTCTTATAGATTTCATGTCTCTAAGTGAAAATATGGCAATAAAATTACTGTGTCACGTACCATTTGAGGTAGATTTCGTAAGAAATACTATCCATTACATTATTCCCTATGTAGGAATTTCTGGAAAATTTTTGCATATCTACACCGATCATAACTCCCAGAACCCAAAACCACCCCCAGTTCAAAACTTTATCTATCTATCTATATCACTTTTTTTATGGACACGATAACTTCAAAGATTCTGCACAAATATCTTCCAAACGGATACATAAAATCAAGGGGTATAAAATCTCGGTCAACTTCGTTAATGGGCAAAGTCGAACAAAGGGGGGGGGGGGGGGGTGAGGGGACTTTTTGTGAAAACAGAAAAATCCCCATAACTTCTTAATTATGATACGTAATCGAATCCGTTTAAAGTTATTATTACTTCTAGGAAAAGGGTCGAAAATTTAAGTATGACAGATTTTTGATATCATTAAAAATGACCTCAAGGGGGGAGGGGGAGAATAAGGGTTTCAGAAGAAAATAAATCATAACTTTGTCAATTCACAAGATATCAAATCCGCTTAAATTTATCATAAATCCTCTTAATATTATCTACAACTTTTATATTGACAAGGTTTTATAAGACCAATCCTTACGGGAAAAAAAAAAAAAAAAAAAAAAAAAAAAATCTGCCGGCTTTGCCTATACTTGACACAGGTAGATTTCGAAGTGGGCGGTTCCAACTGCTGCATCATGGCTTCTGCCATTCCCAATAAACAGGCGCCCCACGGTCTGCGTCCACGAAATCTACCTGTGCCCGTTGGCCGAACCGTCAGGGATTTTTCAGTTTTTAATTTTTAATTTATTATTATTATTATTATTATTATTATTATTTTGGAAGGGGGAGAGGGCTGAGGTATTTTATAGCTCACTAAAGCATGAGAAGAAATTGCGTACATGATAAAAGGCATATAATAATACAATACATAAATATAAATAAATGAAGTGGCAAAATGAATGAAAATATGTTAGTGGATATTATTGGACATGAAATGAGTGGAGAACATAAAAAAGAAAAAAAAAGGAAATTGCACAAAACAAATGTTTACAAAATATATTCTCGTGATATATTTTATTGATGTTTATCTAAGATAATGTAAATACCTTTTTAATGTTTTTAATTTTATCTTGGATTCTAAATTAATATAACAATCCTTAATTATCTATTCTTACTATAAAATTGTTTCTCAGAAAAATGGTACGTGTCAGAACAATTTTGGAAAAAAAAAAAAAAAAAAAAAAAAAAAAAACATACAAAAACATAAAAATGCTAACGAGAAATTTGAAAAGAACGCTCCCATAGGATTAACATTAGTTTATTAGCATGACTAAGTGTAAACTCTTACAGGGGTTCTCAAAAAATATATTTGTCCCCGCTTAACAACGCGAAATTTTTGACATGTTTACAGATCCATTTTAAAATGCGATAGCATAGCACTTCCAGAACTGAATATGGAAGCGATATGGAATCGAATGATGTTTCCCCTTTTTTGATAAATGAATTACTTATCAAGTTATAAATGGTTATCATCACGTGATGACCGACTTTTCTCTTTTCTCGCGCTTCCGCGTTGGAAAATTTATTTTTAACCCTTTCCGGCACAGACAAATTCTGTTCGTAAAATGAGAAATTACTGACTGACACCGGAATTTACAAACGACTTTTTTTAGAAAATAAGGATTCCTAATTTTAAGCTTTAATTGTAGAAACAAAATATTATTAAAATATTCTTGGTGCCGTATGCAATTTTGGAATTAAAATTAGGTGTGCCCAGAGTGGGATTACTGTGCCGGAAAGGGTTAAACGCCAACTTTGACAGTATTTTCTAAAAAATCTTCTTTCTTTACGAAAAAAAGGGGGGGAAACACGATTTTATTACATAGTTTCTGAATAAGAAACCTGCCAATTGAATGCGTTTCCGAACAAAAAGAAATCAGAAATGCGTCAGAAAGTTGCTCCGTAGGATTTGAGAATAGCCTAATATGCTACTTTACTCATGCAAAAATACCCGCTCGTTAATGTTAATCCTATGGGACAGTTATTTTACAATATCTCGTTTGCATTTCAATCCTCATTAAGAAAACCTGCAACCAAAATAAAAAATAAAAAAATTAAGAAAACGGCCTGCATAAAAATTGATCTCAGCTATATCCAATGCCAATAAATAAATAAATAAATAAATAATATCATTTAAAAATATTGAAATGCAAACGAGATTATTGTAAAATAACTGTCCCATAGGATTAACATTAGTGAACGGGTATTTTCACGTGAGTGCCGCTCTTTGTTCATTTCTGTAAATACCACATACCACATCGTGCTGTTGTCTATACACGGCAAAAAAAAAAAAAAAAAAAAAAAAAAAAAAAAAAAAAAAGTGTTGAATTTACAGTATAATACTGGCATCCCAGCTACCAGTATTATACCGTAAAATTAACAGTAATAAACAGTAAAATAAGCAGTAATACGCTGCCGCTCAGCGCGGCTGGGTATTCAACACTTTAAAATCACATATAAAATTTACGATAACACTTGTAAATTCAACACTTTTTTTGAAGTGTACTTTTCGAATAAGTGAATTGTTATTTTTTTCTCTGACTTTTGGATCATCCTGTAGTTCACACCATCATACTCACTTGTGATAAAATGATTTTTTGGTAATGATTCAAGAAAATTCATATTCCCACAACATGATAGGGATATTCACACAACAAATATCCCTCGGCTCTTCTACAAAATCCCTGAAACCCAATCCATAAGCATTATGTCAGTATCTAAGGTTCCATGACCTAAGCGTACTTTATATACGATTAATGCAGTATGCTTCAGATCATTATGCAGGAAATGTAACTGAGAGGGAAAGAGGTAAAAAAAATAATAAAAAAATAAAGGTAGGCAAGATCAGGTCTATGATAGTTGAAAAAGAAACAAAAGTCAAACATAAGGGAAGCGCATTGTAAAATAATGGAAATCGCTCTCTGACCGGAAACAAAAACCTGCTATATGGCTTTTTTTTTTTCTTCTTTTCTCTCGGATCAAAATCTGGTAATGAAATTGCCAGTGTGTGACGTTGTACGTATCCGGTAGCTGGACTTTTCAAATTTCAGTTTTGAATTTAGTGGGCAGGAATGTTGTAGACGGAAACTGGAAAGAGTATGGGTTGCGGTTACCTTTTTACGGTGGTTATTGTCATTCCAGCTTCACCGGTTATTTCAGATTCAAATGAGATAGTACCCGTCAAGATTTGATGGTAAATAACCTGAAGGTTGAAAGTTCTTTTAGAAATATGTTTTAATTTTTAATTAGTTGCTTTAAATTAATTAATTATTGAAAACTTGATGAATTGTTACATTGTGTAAGCGATTCCTATAGACATAAGCCAATAGATCAGTGGTTCCTACAGGGTGGCAATTTGAGAATTTGGTGAAATTCAGAGGTCCTTTCTTTGAATTCCAAAACAATTTGAAAGATTCCTTTTAAATATAATCTAATATAAAAACAAATTTAAAAAAACATTTTGCAAAATAAATTTTCTGTTTCAAAACATTGTTTATTTTAATTGTTTCAAATTCACAATTGGGAAAACAGAAAAGTCAAAGCGCTACCGCCAGACACGTGACCAGAAGTTCGATCAAACAATTTAAAGACATCTTTTTGGAGATATTTATTTTGGGATCCTAGAGCGAATATCCGAATCTGGCTGATATTTTATTAGGCACTTTTTTTTGCTGTCAATAATTAAAATTATAGAAGCATCATAGAAAAATATTCAATTAAAGTTTTTATTTGTGTATCTCAATTTTCTATTCAATATTTAAAAAATTAATTTGCTTTTTTACATCGTACATATTATTACTATTATTATTAATAATAATTTCTTCATAAATAATTTCTTTTCGTTTAGATTTTCTCTTTCGTGAATGTACTGTTCTTTACTTAGATCCAATTAATAACGTTTAGGACTTCTTTACTGGGAATAAGGCTTCAATTTTTATGTAATAAGAATTATTTGTCACAGCGTCAAAATTTTAGAGATTTTTTTTTTTTTTTTTTTTTTTGGGGGGGGGGGGGGGGAGCATGGCCAAAAAAAGGTTGAGAAACGCTGCATTAGATGATATTGTCAGTCCAGTCTACTGTACTAATGAGGAGAAATAATTTTAAGCTTGTAATTTACATCCTATTACGTTTGAATTTTTAGCAAGAATTTAACTAAAAATATTAATTGAATGATTTTTTTTTTACTTACTACAGTCTCAATTTTTTTAAATATCAATATTTAACATTTTCTTTTTTTTTTCTTTTTTCTTTTTTAATTACGCGACCTTTAAAACTTTTCATTAACTATATTTTTATCAGCCAGACTCTGAAACCATGAACTTAAAATTTGCTGTTTGCAGCTAACAATTAATAATATGTATTTTTTAATTCCTTGAATTCTATTTTACATTTCCATACATTATTTATACATCAAGGTGATTTTTTTTGCATTTCTTATATAATTTTGCCTCTTTCTTTTTCTTTTTTTTTTTTTTTTTTTTTTTTTTTTTTTACGGAGAATAATCACATACTTTTCTTAGTTATACAAATATATCTTCTTGATAATGGTCATATACATAAAAGTTTAGATCACTTTATTTAATCGATAAATGTACATGCAAAATCTTTTAATTTTAATATAAAATTAGTAATTTAAAAATATATTGTAGGGTGTTAAATTTTACTTACCACATTCCCAACATTTTAAAAAAATAACAATATTTAGTATTTTCTGATTGTTTTTTAATTACGTGACATTTAATATTTTTCATTAAATTAATTGTTATCAGTCTGATTCCTTAACCCTGAACTTAAACTTTGTTGCCTGCAACTAAAGATTTATAATATATATATTTTTAATTACTTAAATTTTATTTTACATTTTCATACATTGTTTAATTATTAAATAATGGATATCAAGATAATTTCCTTTAGAGTTCCTGTATGAATATTTTTTCCTTCTTTCTGTTTTCTCTCATTTTTTTTTTTTTTTTTTTTTTTTTTACGAAAAATAATCACATACTTATTTTAGTATACATATATTATATACATTTAGTATATATACATTCTGATATTCATGGTTTTTTTTTTTTTTTTTTTAGGGTTTCGTTCTTCTCACGAAACCCTATTCATCCCGCTTCTCAGTCTGTCCGTCACAGAGCCGGTTCTCAGAAACTGTATAATTTACAGACTTGAAATTTTGTGTACTTACAGCTGAATACTTACTGTCCACGCTGAAAATCATAAAATTTTGAAAAAATCGTATTATTTTAATATAGAGAGATAAAAAACCAAAAATATAACAGCCTTTTCCTATTAAATTTAAACATTTTTCGTTATAGCTGTTGCCAACAGTTAAAAATCCACAATAAAATTATTTCTACAATAATTAATTTCCTATTGAAAGATTTTCACGTGAAAAATGAAAATGAAATAAAAAGTTTCACCGATTAAAAAAAAAAAAAAGATTAATATGGCGTCCTATTGGTAATAAAACGGAAATTTTCAAACATTTTACAATAATACAAGGAGTATGGGTATGTGTAAGTAGAGAAAGCAGGTTAATATGACGTCATTAGAGAATTAAAAAAGAAAATTAATCTGACGTCCTATTGGAAGTTTAACGGACCTTTTCAATGTTTAAGGATAATACAAGGAGAGTATCAATAATGAGTAATAAAGAAAGCAAGTAGATAGGACGTCAGCAAATGATTATAAAGCATATGAGTTTGAGGAACATATTGAATTATGGTTAAAAACCCGATTACGGAAATATTGGCATATTTTAACATTCAGAAGGTCTCTATACAACATATTTAATTTTGAAATTGATTTTTTTTTTAATATCGCATTTAGTCCACATAACAGATATTATTATGACAGAGTATAATAGCGGGCTTCGCCCGCTATCGGGCAGGTTTAGATATTAAAGAAACAGACTGGTAAATTTTGACTTAATAAAAAACATGACTTTTTTTTCTTTTTTTGTTAAATGAAATTTATTTGTATTTATTAAAGAAAGGATAAAGTGTTTTGAAAGGAATATTAAACGAAACCCTTTGTGCGATCTTCGATCACATTTACCCACTTGTTTAATTTCCGCGTCACTCATACGACCGGATCAAGGCAATTATAACAGGTAACAAAAGCTTCTTATTTTTCACTCGTTATGTAGGCCATACTTTAAATAATAATAATAATATATTTTTTAAAACAAATGAAACGGGACCATAACAGTATTATCTGATTTCTCAAAAACAGAAGAACGTATTTATCTTTAAACTATTAATTAAAACTTACAGAATTTACTTGTGTTTAGTTAACGTTGCATGAAGCGTGATCAAAGAACGTTAAGTGACTAATGAGCAAAACACAGATGAAAATTATCTCCATTCCACCAAATGATTTTCTGGGGCAAGATCAAAAGTGACTGGTTTTAATTAATGAAAAAATGCATCAACAGTGCTCTGTCAAGATTTCATTTTGTTTTATCCTGATAACAAGAAGAATCAAGCAACCATATGCTCTAAATTTTATTTCTGGTTCTTGACATTGCTGGTTTCCTTTCTTATAGATGCTGCGTCTATTATTGGTTGATATAAAAATAATCCCGATTCTACACTGCAAAAAAAAAAAGTGTTGATTATGCGCGGCAGCGTATTACTGCTTATTTTACTGATTATTACTGTTGATTATACGGTATAATACTGGCAGCTGGGATGCCAGTATTATACTGTAAAATCGACACTTTTTTTTTGCAGTGTATAAATGTGTTTCAAGGTTGTTCTCAAATCCAAATTGGCTACTTTATGACATATTTTTTATTTCATTCTTGTTCGGAAACACATGAAATTAGCAGGTGTTCTTATTCAAAAACTTTGTGATCGAAAGACGTTCTCCCTTTTTTGGTAAATGCCAAAAAATCTTTCAGAAAATACTGCCAAAGTCGCGTTTTAAACCAAATTCCCGACGCCGTAGCACGAGAAAGGTGAAGAACGTGTCGTCGCGAGACACGAATAGCTTATAACTCGATAAGTAATTTATTTATCAAAAAATCGAAAACTCATTCCAAATCGCTTCCGTAGTCAGGCCTGTCGATTTCACGCCTTTGCGTTTAAAAATGAGTCTGAAAATGTGTCAGTACTAAGAAAGTTTCACGTTGTTGAGCAGGCCAATTTCAGAACCACCTTAAATTGACCTAAAATGGAATGTAAAAAATTATGGAAAGCTTTCCAAATAAGAAAGAAACATTTATGAGAATGTAATTTAAGACTTATCTAGGATTTTGGAAATATTTTCTTTATCTTTACACACTTTTAGAGGAAGAACTAACCACATTGTAAACTAGTCGTTGGGGGACACCGTAATACTTACCCATCATGGATATACATAATATAAAATATGAAAATAAAACATGTGCAAACTATTTATAAAATGCATTGCAATTCGAATAGAATCCTGGCTTGATGACATCATAAACTTTAAATGCTCTATTACTGAATTGCGTAAAAGAGACATCATTATAACTCCAAAAATGATAATCATATTAACTAACGGTTTACTGCGTCGGATTAAGCGTCTCATTTCCAATTAAAATATATCTTTGAATTGAAATTGGAATGAAATACAGGGTCATAAAAAATAGAAAAGTGTGGAAAATATAATTACAAATATCTCGGCAACTCATTATTCGATCAACTTCATTCTTTATGCAAAATTTGTTTTTTTTTTTTATTGTCTTATATATTCACTCCTTAAAATAAACAATTTTGAAAATTTTTATATACTATTTATCAGAACGAATATTTAGAGAGTCCGAAAAAAATAGTTCCGGATAATCGACGTTACTGAAATTCAATAAGCTTCTTCCCATCGTTACATACTAAGTACATACCAAATTTCAAGTCTCTATCTCAATTTGTTCGAGAGATAGAGCGTTTACAGACACACACACACAGTAGTCGGACGGCAATTTTTTTTTTTTTTTTCTAAAAATATGTATTTCGGAATCTTCAGTGTCTAAAACGTGTAAATCCGCCAAAAAAAAAAAAAAAAAAAAAAAAAATCGATTTTTAAAACGATTACAACACTGCAAATGCGTGAAACGCTTTTACAATGCTATGTGAACATAATAATGAACACTTCTACCTAAAAGTATTTTAATTGTGTTTCGAATATGTTACGATTGTGTTGCGTGAGGGAAAAATTGTGCTCGAAAGTGTTGTTGGAAATTACAAGGACAAGAAGTGCGTTTAGATTGTGATTCCATCTAATTTTAAGAACACATTCATATTCTAAACGCTTTTAAAACACTTTCAACTCAGATTTTACAACATTTTCGAAACACTTTTAACACGTTAGACCGGCTCGCAAAAAGTCATGTTTGGAACAGGGATGTATGTGGGGGTTTCCAAGCTCTATTGTTCTGTGGTCCGGTTGTTTGAACTTGGAGGGACCGTGGACTAGGAAACTTGTTAAAATTCCAGTTCAAAGCGTATATTTTTGCAGTAGTATAAGCACGTAAAATGTGAAACTGCTTATATTTATTTGATAATAAGAAATGTCTTTTTGAAAGAAACATGCATAGGAAGAAATAAACTTATCTGGGTAATAAGTCATATTTTTTTCTGTTATTTATAAGTGTTTGCCAAATATATTAAGTAGTTGAAGCTGAAATTCAAAGTTTTGAAAATATATATATGTATATATTCACATTACAAATGCAAATGCAAGTTTCTTTGCTTCAAAAACATTAAAACTTATTGTAAATTTTATTTTAAATCATTGAAAAGATTAGATTTATTTATGTTTTTATTCAACATTTAATGCAAAATATTCAAAGTAAACTAAACATAATATTGAATAATTTTTGTTAGATTTGAAAATTTTTAATGAACTGTGCTCTTGGTAATAAATGCTCGTTAAGATAGTAATTATTGAAAAATAAGTAGCTATACATGAAATTATGATATTAACGTTACGTGTAACCTTCAAGGAAATGTAACGACAATGTTTTAAATGTTTAAAATCTAACTGAACTACTTATTTTTATATTCTATTTTTATTATAATGTTCGTCTTTCGTATTATGAAAAGGTACGATTATGACGGAAAGATTATTATATTCAATAATATTATAAATTTAAAATCGGGTCCTGTAAAATATAATTGGCATGTATTTGCTTTTATAAGAACAACTATTTTTTATTATTACTTAGCTTAACAAAAAATAAAAAATTAATTGAAAATATTTTTATACAATGAGACGAGTTTCATTTTTATATACACAGTGCAAAGTACGTAAAAATAATATTTAGCAATGGTTTATTTGTTTAAGTTTGTTTATTTCTTATTTATTTGTTTAAAGTTTCATATAAATTAAATATTTTTCTCCTTCAAATATAAATGTTGAAGTTAACTTTTAAAGAAAATTACTGATTTAAATCATGTATTTTAACCATGAAGCCATCTACTAAATTGTTATTCTGAGCAAAAAATAAACAAATAAATATTATTTCTGAAAGAAATATAGTTAAATATTAAATTTTAGTGCTTATGTTAAAATTTATAGTCCTGATCCTGGAAAAAATATATCATAATAATTCTAATAATTATTATTAGCTATACTATTTCATTATCATTAATGAATTATGTCATGTTTTGTAAGTATTTATCTTCATTCCTTTATTTAAAAAAAAAAAATACCAGTGATTTTTTTTTTGTGTGTGTGAAATTTATATTTTCCAAGCTATCTGAACTTCAACTACTTAAAATTTTTAACAAGCACTTTATAAATATCGAAAATAATAAATATGATTTATACCAGATTAAATTACTTTCTTAAATCCTGTGTGCTGGAAAATTCCTAAAAAAAAAAAAAAAAAAAAAAAAAAGTCAAACACACATAAACAAACATAAAAACATTGGAATACTTTCAAATCCCAAGGGTTGATGCAGGTTTTTTTTTCCCTTGGTGCCCATTTTGTGAAAATTAAAGGATATTTTTGTGAAATTTATTACATTTTTGTGGAAAAAAAAAAAAAAAAAAAAAAAAAACATTTTGTAACTAGATGAAATCTAGATACACAAATTCGACTCAATTTTTTCAGTTTATTTTATCACAGAAAATTGTAATGTGACTGGCCATTTTTGCCCAATTTAATTTCTCATTCCATGAGCATCTCCTAGTTCAAAGAAAGATTTTTTTGCTAACAATACAATGATCTAACATAAAAAAATAACATCTGAAAAAAATAATAAGCTGTATGTATTGTGATTATGCTAAATACAGGTTTATATTCATTTTGTGTTTCATTATTTTTCATCTCTTACCATTAAATAAATAATTGCACATTTTGTAATAAAAGTTTAAATAAAAATTTTAAGTTTTTAATTTTAGTTTTAAAATAATTAATAGAAACAAAATTAATAGAAATTTTGGGTACTTTTCGGTTAGCCGGGCGCCAGTGATATATATACATGTATGTATATACACACACATACATTTACACATATCTACGTATACATATATTCATACACATATATATACATATATGTATGTATATATATACAGACATATGCATATACATGTGTATTTATATATGTACATATATCACTGGCGCCCGGCTAACCGAAAAGTGCCAAATTTTGTACCTATATGAAATTCTTTATAAAATTCATTACTGAGATTACATTATAAAAATCCTATGTGCAGTTATTTTCATGATTTCAGGAAGTTTATTCTAATAGAATTTCGCTGTCTTTTCAGTATTACACTATTAACAAATTGAACATTAATTCATTATTTCTGTGTTTTTAAAAAAATCTTATTTTAGAAAGTATGTTAAATGTGTTAATATAGTGTTCTATTTATAGTGTTCTAAATTGTGCGTGATGCTTTAAACGTGTTCTTAATTTGGGGACAATGAGTTGTACAGTACAACACTATTGTAAGAACACATTTTAATCACAACACTATTTACAACACTATTTTTAGAACACATTTCTGGATCGCAACACATTTCAGAACACTATCACTACACAATAAAGTGTTGTATTTGTGTTGTTTATAAAGTGTTCTAACTGACAACACTATAAAGTGTTGTTAATTTGAGGACAAATTGTGTTCTTAAATGTGTTTTTTTTTTGTGTTTATTTTGTGTATGAGCTTTTGCAGTGAAGACTTACCCTATACTACGTATGATGGGTAAGTAAAAAGACAAATGTTTGTTCATCTAGGAAAATATAACAAAAATATGAACAAAAATATATACAATAACATCTTCCGAGTTACCCACATGATTCCGAAAAACGTTCTTTATCGTTAGAAAGCTCAGAAACCAATTTTAATGATGTTACGCTATATCAAACATTTTGAAATTGTTATGTATTTCTGAGATGTACTAATGCATAACTTTCAGTAGAATATGGAGGGCAAAGCATCTACCATTCATTTACACACTGCAAACAAAAATTGTTGATTTTACAGTATACTACTGGCATCCCAACTTCCAGTATTATACCGTAAAATTAACAGTAATAAACAGTAAAATAAGCAGTAATACGCTGTAAAATCAACATTTTTTTTGTGTGTGTGTGTATCCCCAAAAGCTAGTGAAATACATAGCTGTTTAAATATATGTGCATTTTTAGTGAAATGGCATCAGTTCAAAGTAAAATATATATTTTCAACAAAAAATTTCTTTATTTAAAATTACACAGAAAAGAGTGATAAAATCCCATGGGGGAAAAAATGTGACGTTCAATTTTCAAAAAGACCAAGTTAATTGACTGAAATCCTAGACCCAAAATTTTTGTGATCGGGCCCTGCATATTTCATAAACTTCAAGGCGAGCTACTTTACTGTTGAAAATTAAGCTATTGGCGTAAAACTTTTTTAATTTACTTGTGTAGCACTAAGAACTGACAAGAAATAATTAAATGTAAATTAAAAAAAAAAAAAAAAAACACTTTCATTAAATTTTACAAAAAAGTCAACTTGTATTATACAGCACAAATGTGTGCGTCGTTCAATGCTGACGTCATAATGATGCGGGCAACAATTTGGTGAAAATGAATGAATGTTGAAACAAAGGAGCTATTTTTTCAATTAAACAATCGTAACGTTATTTCTATGGGGAAAATGGAAGTTTTGGGCCAACGTTGACCCCCCCCCCCCCCCTTAGGGATTGAATTTTTAAATAATGTCATTTTTAAATAATGTCCAATTCATGTATTGCCCCCAGGAATACATATATATATATATATATATATTTCTCTTACGTGGCGCAGAAATTATGACTGAATTTCTAGCTTACCATTTGGCAACAACCGTAGTTTCCAGAGCTTAGACTAGATTGGGTAAAATCAGCTCTGCCTCCAATATGGCGGCCAGTGTGAGAGCAGTCAAACTCAAACAAGCAATTATTAAAAATAAAATAACACGTACGTAATCCAAAGCGTTTGAGATGATTCCTCATTTTAATTATGAGTAATATCGTTAATTTCAAATGAATTCTCAACTCTTATTTAGAATTTATTTACGAATTTCACTTACACGAAAATCGGAGAGAATAAAAATATCAACTGTTTAGATTGCACCTGCTGCCATCTGTTGCTATATTGATGAAGTAAAAAATAATTTCCTTTGAAAAAAATCTATAATCAATTAGAACAGTAAAATGTCGAACGAAATTTAAACAATGATTGATGATATATATAAACTATTACGTAGTGTTTTTTTTAAATGAATTTAAGCCGTGCGGTACAATATTGTAGTTGCAATGAGTTTTAAACTAATTGTGTCTCCAAGACCATTTTTCCATAGTATTTAAATGATTTATGCCTATTGGTAGCACCAACTAAATGCATTTTTAATTGTGTTTTCAACGAAGTTTTCAATTACTTTTTCACATTAAAAAAATTGTCAATTTCATATGTTAAAATGATTTATGGAAGTACTTATTCCGGCTAGAGTTGCTGCAAAAACAAAAAGGGGCGAGCGAGTGAAGCGAACTGGTAACTGTCTTAAATGTGAATTGCTTCGCAATTCACGGGGGTTATCGAGCGTTAGCGAGTTTCCAAATTTCAAATCTCTTGTAAGTTAAAAGAAAGTATGTAAAAAAATGAATAATGAATGAATGAAAATCCTCTTCATTCCGCCAAACGATTTTCTGGGACAATATCAATAGTGCTATTTCTTGACTAGTTTTAATTGTTTAAAATGGCCGTCAACAGTTGTTATATAGTGTCAAGATTTTACTTTATTTTATCCTGATTACGAGAAGCAGCGAAAGAATCATGCTCCAAATTTTGCTTTTGTTCTTGACCTTGCTAGATTCCTTTCTTAGACGTCGAGTCTATTATTGATCGAAGTAAAAATAAACGTAATAAAATTATCTCATAAATTGACCTAAGACAAAGAAATTTACATGTTTCGATAAGTAAAAAAGAACGAAAAATCATGCGTCAAGCATAGATTATGTAACACTTTCCAACGCTTCCAAAATAATTTTACGAATCATACTCTTTAATAAGCTAAAAGGTAACATCTAAGTAATCCGAATACTTTTATTCAGCCTTGTATAGGATCTATAGATTTGTATATATACTACATAGGATGCTAAATGTTAGTTCAGTTAGGAAACACGTAGCACAGTTTAAAATTCTCCGTCTGGAGTTAAATAATACGGAAATGTGTTCCCGAACTTTTGTGCTTCCCTGTATAGGATCTACAGAATTTATACATACCACGTAATATACAAAAAGCGAGTTAAAATTAAAATCGCGTTCAGTAACTTAAAACGCACTTCCAGGAATTATTGTTAACAGACAGTAGAGAATTCTTTTGTGTGTCCCTGTAAATGAACGATGACTGCTATACACACAATATTCTGTAGTAAGTCTCTTGTAATGAACCTTATATAAATTTCAATGCGTTTAAAATAGGGAAACATTATTTAAATAAACCGCAGACGATTTTTCTCCATAGACGTAATGTAACGGAATTCTTTTGACTGTCCCTGTAAAGTAAGTATAAGTGCTATGCACACCCTATTCCATATTAAGCTTCTTCTAATGCACCTTAGTGATATATATAAATTTCAATGCGTTTAAAATAGTGAAACATTATTTAAATGAACCGCAAATGATTTTTCCCCATAGACCGCAATGTAACGGAATTCTTTTGAGTGTCCCTGTAAAAAAACTATAAGTGCTACACACTTCCGTTGAAATAAGGAACATGCTATAGATAACGATTATAACATATAAAAATTGCAGGACAATCCGAGCATATTTACGGAAGTTAGAGCACGGCCAGACGGCCAGACGGCAGACGGCCAGACAAACCGAAGTCATAAACACTTTTCAACTAGGTTGGAAAGTGTTAAAAAGAAAAACCACGCTTCATGCACAGATTATATGCAAATCTAACATTACGAGAAATCTTCGACAAGGTCGATCTCTGTGCCCGGTTATAGAGATGAATCGTGCATCTCATGGTATACTAAAATTTAGTGCTTCTCGAAAACGCATACTATCATGAAAGTGCACTTTATGCATTAAAAAAATAAATAAATAAATAAAAAATAATTCTTGTGCGAACAATGAATTTAATGGCGTAAATCATATAAATAACCTGTGTATTATAATGTTATAATGTAATTTATTTGCATGACTATAAATGTTAAATACAATAATTTCCATAGAGAACGTGATGTAGTAAACCCCAGTAATATATATTAATTTCTTTCTATGTAAGTTAGTTTTACATCAGACAATTACAATTCATAAACCGTAATGCGTTGAAAATCTTTTATTTATTATCCCTTTATTTTTAACACTTTCCAACATAGTTGAAAAGTGATAAATTCGGTTTGTTTATGTCTGTCTGTCCAAGCTCTAACTCTCGTAAATATACTCGGATTGCCCTGCAAATCCCGCTACATTATGGTCTATCGAGAAAAACCCTTAATGATGTTGTACTATTTTGAACAGAATGAAATTTATATGCATTTATGAGGTGCATTAAAACATACTTTCTGTTGAATATAAAGCGCAAAGCATTTATCATTCATTTACAGAGTCACACAAAAGGATTCGGTTACAGTACTATGTACAATAAATGCTGTAAATGCACTTCTAAGTTTAAATATTTTTTTGTGTAGTACGTAGTGTGCATAAATTCTATAGATATACATGGCTACAGAAAAGAACGTAAGCATTTCTGTGTATGAGCGGGAATTGCTTAAGTGTATTTTTTAATTGAGTTATGCAATTTACAGCTGAACTATATTTATATAGTATACTAAAAGATGTTTGTAGAATATATATAAATTAATATACAGGGGCTACACAAAGAACTTAATACAATGCAGTCTATGAATGGTTATTTCGGAAAGTACATTTTTAGTTGTTATGCGTTTTCTAAATTGCTTACTCTTTCAACTTATTAAACGGTGAAGTTGCGTTACAGTATTTTAGAAGTTTTGGAAAGTGTTTCATAATCTATGCGTGACGCATGATTTTCCTTTCTTGTTAATATTAAATATACTTTAGTGAACCTTATACATTTAAAATGTGATGCAATCCAAGCATACTTATGAAAGTGCAAAAACAGATGGACAGACCAACCGAAGCCATAAGCATCTTTTTCAAATAGGAAAATATTAACAAGAACAAAAAATCATGCGTCAAGTATAGATTATGTAACACTTTCCAACACTTCCAAAATAAATATACAAATCTTTACCGTCTAATAAGGTGAAAGATGATATGAAGTAGGTAAACGCATAACATATTTAAATCATATTACAGGAACCAACACTATTCGGAAAATTATCCGAATTATTTTGTGAAACCCTGTATAGGATCTATAAATTTGTATATATATTATACAGAAATGCTAAATTTTAGTTCAGTTAGGAAACGCGTTGCATAGTTTAAAATTTCCCTTCTGGAACTACCGTCAAGAAACGGAAATATATGTACTCTAGAACTTTTGTGCTGCTTTGTATATGATCTATAGAATTTATACACACCAAGTAATAGACAAAAAATGAGTTAAATTTAAAAACGCGTTGAGAAACTAAAAATGCACTTCCGGAAGTTATTGTTAACAGTAGTATGCTGAATTTTTTGTGTGTCCCTGCGTAATTGAACAATGAATAATTTACTATAGTAATAATATACTATAGTAATAAATGATAAATGATATGTATAATAATAAATAATGAATAATATACTATAGTAAGCCTCTTGTGATGCACTTTAGTGATATATATCAATTTTAATATGTTTGAAACAGTGAAACATTATTAAAATAAACCGCAAACGATTTTTGTTCATAGACCGTAATATAACGGAATTTTTTTGAGTGTCCCTGTAAAGGATATGTATAAGTGCTATGCACACCATCGTATTCTATAACAAGCCTCTTGTAGTGCACCTCAGTGATATGTATCTATTTGAATATGTTTGAAATTCTGTAACATCATTAAAATAAACTGCAAATTATTTTCCCCCATAGACAGTAATGTAACGGCATTCTTTTGAGTGTCCCTGTAAAAAAAAACTATAAGTGCTACACACTTCATTTTCAATACCGAACATGCCATAGTAAACCTCAATAACATTTATCAGTTGCATGACAATCCGAATATATTTACGCAAGTTAGAGCACGGACAGACGACAGACAGACAGACAAACAAACCGAATTCATAAAAACTTTTCAACTATGTTGGAAAGTATTAAAAAGAGGATCAACAGTTGCAACATCGTGTGAAGATTTTTTTTTTTTTAATCTTTATAACGTAAAGTAGAAAATTATCATGCTCTAAATTTTACTTTTGTTCTTGACCTTGCAGTATTCTTTTCTTAGGCATACAGTCTATTATTGATCGAAGTAAAAATACATCTAAATTCAAATCATGTCATAAATTGATCTGAGATAAAGATTACGATAAAAAATAAAAATAAAAATAACCTTGCTTACTATAAATATATTACGTATACGTACGTTATAAATAAATATATTCTTAAGTGCATAATAATTTAGAAATTTTAAAGGAAAAAAATATTCATTTCAATAAAGAACATTCCTGTATATTATTCCTGTTAATTCATTTTCATCATTATTATTTCACTGTTTCTTAAACACAACAGCAATGAGTGAACAAAGTTACTTTAAACAAATATTTTCTTTAAAAAAGAAATACTGTAAAACCTACTAAGACGGAATCGTTAGGGACTGAATCCCGTTTTAGCAGGTGTAATATATAGTATTCCTTTCACCTGGCCTAAAAATCCACTTTAAGCGATTGCTCTCCATATCCGGCAATGTGTGAGAATTATTTCGTGTAGCACTGTAAATTTATACACGCCACCTGTTAGACTCAAAATTAGGTAAGTTTAAAAATGCATAGCCCAGAGGAAAACCCCGCTTCCAGCAATTATCAATCTTAGTCAGTCTTTTAACCCTTTCAAAGGCGTTGTTACGTTTATGAAACCAATTCATTTTAATTCCCAAATGCCACAATGGCACCAGAATTTTGGTATAAAACTTTCCTTTTATAGTATGTATGTGACATGTAGCCTTTTTCTTTTTTTTCAAATAAATTTGTCCGTAAATTCCGGTGTGATTCATTCATTTTAACATTTTAGCAATGGAAGTGCTTTGCCCCTGAAAGGGTTAAGGGACTACTTCACTCAGTCGAAAACACCCGCTCGCTAATGTTAATCCTATGGGGGAAATAATTCACGATATCTCGTTTGCATTACAATATTTTTAAATGTTTTTTTTTTTTTTCATTGGATAGCTGAGGTCAATCTCTATGCACGCTCCTTTGTACTTTTTCGATTTTGGTTGCAGTTTTTTTTTTTTATTTATTGAGGATACTTTCCCTTTCGGAACCGGTTCCGATAGTGAAAGTATCTTAATAAAAAAAACTTGTAATCAAAATCGAAAAAGTACAAAGGAGCGTGCATAGAGATGGACCTCAGCTATCCAATTAAAAAAAAAAAATCATTTAAAAATATTAAAATGGGAACAAAGATATCGCGAATTATTTTCCCCATAGGATTAACATTAGCGAGCTGGTGTTTTCGCCTTAGTGAAGTAGCCTCTTAACCGAATTATATTATGCGTCTCTGTAAATGATCGATAAAAATTACGCACTCCATAATCAATAGAAAACATATTATAGTGCACCTCCGCGAATTCTTTTAAAATTTCATTATGTTTGAAGTACCATAACATCATTAAAATGCACTGCAAACGATTTTTCCCCATAGACCGTAATGTAACAGAATTCTTTTGTGTGTCCTTGTATACGATCTATAAGTGCGACACACTTTTGAACGATGTTGAAAAGTGTAAAAAAGATCTTATTTACAACAGCTTGCTTCAATATGCAGTTTTGGAATACACTGCAAAAAAATAATTGTTGATTTTACGGTATAATAAGCAGTAAATTAAGCAGTAATACGCTACCGCGCATGTATTATACCGTAAAATTAACAGTAACAAACAGTAAATTAAGCAGTAATACGCTGCCGCGCATACGCGGCAACGCATTACTGCTTAATTTACTGTTTATTACTGTTAATTTTACGGTATAATACTAGCAGCTGGGGTGCCAGTATTATACCGTAAAATCAGCAATTTATTTTTATTTATTTATTTATTTATTTTTTTCAGTGTATCAATGTGGCATTAGGGGATTAAAATTAAGTGGATATATAATATCCCAGCGTCCTTGAAGGGGTTAATGAACTCCTTTTTAGTATATTACGTGGTGGTATAAATTCTATAAATCATATACAATGCTGCATGAAAGAATTCTAACACATAATCGGCTATGAACATAAATTGTTGAAAATGAATTTTTACTGCGTAATGTTTTTTTTTTTTTTTTTTTTTTTTTTTTTTTTTAATTGTTAATTTAAATATCTCATTTCATCGTATGAAAAAAAAAAAAAAATCTTAATAATATTCTGGTAGTGTTGGAAAGGGTTTCAGAATGTATGCCTGATGCATGATTTTTCGTTCTTGTTCTATAACATTATTGTAACACTTCTCCGATACTTGTTTGCAATTTTTTCTATTGAGTTCATCAACTTTGGTATTTATTTAAATAACAAAAACATGAAATAGTCAGTTATCTTGAACAAATGCATCATAGAAACTTAGAATCTATTAAATATATATTTTTTTTTCTTATCGAATACTCTTTTTTATTAATAATATATGAAAATTGTATAATTCGAACATAAAAAAATATAAGAAATGTTGTCAGCTCAGAAAAATTAATCATAATTTAAAAATATTTCCGACTTCAATTTATTTTCCTCGATCTGTCGAGAAATATTCCAACTTTAGTGATTTCGACAAAATGTGAATTTTTTTTTAAAATTCATTCATTAAAGAAAAAAAGGAAAAAGAAGAAAGAAAGAAAAGAAAAAAATCCCAGTATTCCGGAATACTAAAATTTAGAATGTCAACGTTTAGCTGAAAAGTTAAAAAAATATATTTTAAAGTATTTTTTTAAATATCTATGAAAAAAAAAAAATAACATATATATAAAAATTATAAATTTCTTAATTGTAAATAATCTTTATATCCCCATTAGTATATTTATATATAAATATATAATTGATATTTTAAAAAATATATAATTGATATTTAAAAATATATATAATTGATATTTAAAAAAATATATAATTGATATTTAAAAAAATATATTACTTTTTTAAACCTTAATAAATTTTAAATCACTGTTTATGAAAAATACATGTTGATATTTACGTGTCATAGAAAGTTTATAAAATGTTGATATTGGTTTCGGAATATATATTAAATGTCTTATGACGACGTCGCACAACATTCTGGAACAAAGTTCATTATTCATAAAATATATATATTCCCAATAATTGATTACGTTACTTTATCAGTGAAATTTATATATTAAATATTTTTAATTTTAGAAAGTATACATTCCTGTGATAATTTTCTTCAATTATTATTTCGGAATTAATAAAATTAATAAAAATTTTTAACTTCAACATTTTAAACTAAGAATTAAAAAATCAAGCATTTTATTTGTTTTATTACCTAATTTTGTTTAAGACCATAATTTTTAGCAAAATAAAATTTTAAAGAGGATAAAAATTTTATTTTCTTTATTTATAGGCAATTTGTAAGGAATTTTTTTTTCCTGAAATGTCTCTTTCTATAAATATTACTTTTCAGCTAAAAAAAATTTCAAAATTTCAAAATTTGTTTTTAAAAAAACTTAAAATTTTTTATTTTAAACTTGTTTAATTTTCGATATGATGAACCATTTTCCCGATTTCATTGTTTTTTTCACACTTGTGTGCAGAAAAGATTTCTTGATAATTTGTATTCGGGATTTATAAAAATATTACTTAGAAAATATATAATATATATAAAAGTGAAGAAAAAGAGGATTTTTGAAAGTGTTTTTTACTTTGAGAAGTATATTTTTAAAATTTTCACATGAAATTAAAAATTCTGTAGACAATTTATTATACATACATTTATTAAACATAACATAACAAAATTTCCTGTATATATTTTACAAGAAAGTTTAGATATACCCTGTTAAATATGACAAGTTATGGAAAAATCCACACTGAGATAAATGGACTTGAAGTTTCAGTTACTTGGCGGGACCGGACTGATAGAACAACACAAAAAATTATTATACCTGCTGATGGTAAATCATCGTAGAAATGCGTGGTTTAGTTTATTTAATTTACTTAACTTTGTAGTTTGTTACTTAACTTTTATTATAAAAAAAAAGAAGAAGAAAGAAAAGAAAGAAAAGAAAAGAAAAAAAGAAAAGAAAAAAAAAGAAAAGAAAAGAAAGAAAAATGCACATTTTGAGAATTTTTACCCGGACGAATTTTTAATACATTAAAAAATACTACACTTTTAGTAACTTTGAAAAAGGCAAACAAAAGAACATTATAAAAATAATAAAATGGTATAAAATAGCAACAGTAAATGGTATAAAATTAAAAAATTAAAAATAATTTATTAAAAAATATTTAGAAATTATATACAAAAAAAAAAAATTAAATAGAATTAAAAATTATATAGAAAATATGGATGATTAAATATGTAACATAGTGCTGATTTTTTTTTTTTTCTTTCTTTCTTCTCCTTTTTAATGCTCAAGAAATATTCCAAATACTAGATACTGAATTTTGTACTTATCGCCACAAATTTAATTATAAATTCCTTTCATAGTCCAAAATATATAAAGAAAAACGTTTATTCGTATATAAATATATTCAAGATCTAAATTAAATTCTAAACACAATTAAATAATTAATTAATTAAAAAAGTAAAAAAACAGAAGTTTTTAACTACTCACTTCTTCTTTTTTTTCTTCCTTCTCTTCTTTTCCTGGATAGCCATTAACAGATATCGTCAAGGCAATTAAGAAAACAGTCAACAAGAAAAACAAAGTTGAAGAATGCATGTTGGACAGATGGGAAATTATTAATAATCAAACAGGTGAGGATTCCAACAGACAGCAACCTGAACCCAGAGTGAACAAGATTTGGAATAAAGAGAGAGAAACTCTCGCTCTCAGGTTCCTTCACCGCCCATTTTTTTAATTGACTGCGCACGGCGGATGCCTATTGGAGAATGATGAATGATACCGTCTGCTCTCGAATACGTCATAGGCGATGGACGGATAACAAGAGAACAAAAAATTGCCCAAAAAAATTCGAAAAGCCAATTTTATGTTCTTTCATACAATGCTGGAAAATATGAAAAATGGCTTATATAGGCGACATTAATTACTTGAATTTTCGAGATGTGAAAGAAACTCTGTTAGCATCATATTATGAAAACAGGCGCGAACTTTTGTAAGAAAAAGCAGACGATCACAAAAACTATGCAGAATATTGTGACAGGATGAAAGAAAAAATGTTAATGCAAGCACACAGTACATCGTTTTTCATCCGTTTCATGCTGTTAGCTGTTATTCACTCTCCCACTTATTCGGGGACTTGTTATTAGTCGCAGAAATTTATTTCGAATTAAAAAGCAATATTTTAACAGAATATTAACAATATATTCTTGAAATTGATTTCATTTGTAATTCACGAAAATAAATAAATAAATAAATAAATAAATAAGTAATGACTGTAAATTAATCAAAATTAATCGTCACAATAGATTTATTACACTGTAAAAGTTAAAAAGAGAGAGAGAGCGAGAAGAGATTTTTTTTCCCGGAAAAATGTCAACTAAGGACTCCAGTAAATAAGCTGACATTTTTGTTTTCTACGGATAAAATATTATTTTAACAGCCAAATATAGTATTTAGTATTACAGAAAGATGCAAAAACGTAAAAAATTCAAATTTCTTACGTTTTCTTTCTTTCTTTCTTTCTTTCTTTTTTTATTTTATTTTATTTTTTTTTTTTTTTTGTTGTCAGCTATGGTGCCAATGTTTTTGTTTATATTTAAAAATATTAACCGTCTGCTTTCGAATACGTATACGTCTCAGGTGATGCAAGGATAACAAAAGGAAAAAAAAACTCGAAAAATTCTAAAAGCCAATTTTATCTTTTACGTTCTTCCATACAATGCCGGAAAGTATGAAAAATGGCTTATATAGGCAACATTAATTACTTGAATTTTCGTGATATGGAAGAAACTCTGTTAGCATCATATTATATGAAAACAGGCGGGAACGTTTGTAAGAAAAGGCAGACGATCACAAAAACTATGCATAATATTGTGACAGGATGGGAAAAAAATGCTAATGCAAGCACACAGTACATCGTTTTTCATTCGTTTCATGCTGTTAGCTGGTATTCATTCTCTGACTTAAGTGGTAACTTGTTATTAGTCATAGTAATTTATTTCGAGTTCAAAACAATATTTTAACAGTTTATTAACAATACATTCTTGAATTCCATTGCATTTGTAATTCACGAAAAGGGAATTTAAATATTAAATTTTAATCAAAATTAATTATCACGATAGATGATAGATTTATACACTCAAAAAAAAAAAAAAAAAAAAAAGAAGAAGAATAAGGAGATGGTCAGGGGGGAGGGGGGGGCAGAAATTTTTTTTTGATTTTGCGAGGGAAAATATCAACCAGGACGCTAGTGATTAAACTGACATTTTTGTTTTCAACGGATAAAATATCGCTTTAACAGACAAATATAGTATTTACCTATTAAAATAGAGAAAGGTGCAGAAACGTAAAAATATTGATTATTATTATTATTATTATTATTATTATTATTATTATTACGTAATATAAACAGTTCTTTTTTAATTGCCAATGTCTTTTTTTTTTTTTACAATGTAGATCAAGCATGTCAAACTCGTTCACTACAGGGGGTCAAAATAATCGTTCTGTAGAAAACCATGGGCCACATTACAAAAAAAAAAAAAAAAAAAAAAAAAAAAAAAAAAAGCAAATTTATTATATTACCGCACCAAAAATTAAACACGATTAACCAAAATTAAACACGATTTCTGAAATGATTTGTCGGTCACGCAAATCATCGACATTTTGTTAATTTAAATCCAATTGACAATATTCTCGTGACATCACAGTAAATATGAATTTTTATGCACTTATAAAAAATGCACTTATATCGGTGAAGAAACCTGAAAATTAAAAAATATACGGCCAAAAAAAAAAAAAAAAAAAAAAAAAAAAAACACGTGTCTGAATAGTTTTCGCTATTTCTTTCTTTCTTTCTCTTTTTTTTTTTTTTTTTTTTAAGCAAAAATTTAAGCATTAATCCACTGTTGTAATATGGATGTGTTCGTACCGGAATTAACACACTGGGTTTTATTATATTTGGATTTTGAATCTTGCTATGCATTAACATTTATATTGGATGTGGAACTTTGATTAGATTTATTTGTTAAGAGCCTACATCAGTCATGCGAAAAAACGCGCAAGCTAATGTTAAGTCTATGGGAAGGTTATCGCGCGAATTCTCGCCCCCATTTTAATATTTTTAAATGATTTTTTTTTTTTTTTTTTTTTTTTTTTTTTTTTTGTATAGGATAGCTGAGGTCGATCTCTAACGTTGTTAGTTTTTACTTTTCGATTTAGGTTCCAGTTTTTTTTTTTATATAAGGGTAATTTCACTTTCAGAACCGGTTCCAAAATTGAAAATCTCCGCTTATAAAAAAACCGTAACCAAAATCGATAAAGTAAAAACTAACAACGTTAAAGATCGACCTCAGCTATCCGATGCAAAAAAAAATCATTTAAAAATATTAAAATGCGAGCGAGAAATCGCGCGATAACCTTCCCATAGACTTAACATTAGCTGGAGCGTTTCTTCACGTGACTAGCGTAGGCTCTTAACTACCAAAAACTAAATAAACTGTACCACTCACTATAGTTATATGTGAACTGTACTAACTAAATGTGCATTTGGCATTTTTATGTAATTTATTTTTTATTGAACATCTTTCAATTGGTAGTTAGCATTATATAAAGTAAATAGAATATTTATTGCATCCAAATTTCGCTCTTTCAACTATTTTTTTTTTTATATATATTTGGATGAGTCAGACTCGAATCATATTTTGTACTTTGCAAGATATTTCACGATAATCCTGAAATATTTCATATTTCAGAAAATAGATCAATTTATGAAAATTGCATCTCAGCTGATTCATCTCTTTTGAAATGTTACGATATAATTATGACTCACAACTTTATTTTCAAGAAAAGTATTACCGCATTAAAGTACATAATGATGCGTTGTGCCATTGAAAATTTTGGAGAAAATCTCTGCTTCCTAGAATTTTGTATGTTGGCAATTTATCTCTCACTGTTTCTTCTTTTCTATTTTATTATTATTATTTTGATTAATTTTTAGTTTTGCATTATTAATCCTACTTTTTCTATTTTTTTTTCTTACTTTTAAATTATTGCATGCTTGTCGGTGTTATTATTTAATTATTTATTAACTTATTTATATTTCGTTAATGTATTTAGGGGGATCCAAAAATCCTTCGACAAACTTTAAAGGGTGGTAAAGCATATTACAACAAGGAGTTTTTGTATAGTAAACCAGGATTATGATCTATTTATTCAGTGAAAAATACAGAATATCTAACACTGAATAGAACATAGCTATTGTTCACAACTTCAGCAATTGCTGTCTATAGCCAGAAAGATAGTCGAAATTTTTTGTGCATCCCTGTATATGATCTATATATTTGTATATATACTACACAGTGTGCTAAAATTTAGCTTAGTTACAAAACGCTTAACACAGTTGAAAATTAATCTTCAGCAATTTACACCACTAGATGGAAAAACGCACGAATAATTTTGTACAGCCCTGTATATTAGATTTTAATACACTATATTATTAAACTAAAATTTAACACAGGAAAAGCGCACAACACAACTGAAAATGTACTTTCAGAAATTACAATCCATAGATGGCAATTTATTCGGTTCTTTGCGTAGCCCCGTATATGTTTTTATTTATATTTTATAAAAATCTCTAAGTATACTACACTGCAAAAAAAAATTGTTGATTTTACGGTATAATACTGGTACCCTAGCTGCCAGTATTAGACCGTAAAATTAACAGTAATAAACAGTAAAATAAGCAGTAATACGCGGCCGCGCATGCGCGGTACTCGCGGTACTTATTTTATTACGGAAATTAATCATATCATAACAACAGAAGATATAATTCATTTCACTGAAATTATAACAGTTACGAACGCACCTCATTTGTCACGTTTGACGTACAATTTCCAACTTGTTTCTTTTTTAAATAGTTTAATTGTGTGAAAATAATTTTAAAAAAAAATTTCTAACACATTACACTTTTTATATTTTTGTTTAAATTTAGTTTCTACATTTTAGTGTTTAAAGTATTTCATTGTTGCAGTTTCACAGCTATTAGGCCTATTTTACCGAGCATGATTTGGATCATCATTAACTCCATTGTTGTTGTAACTCGTATTCAGTTATAACTATAAAGAATATTTGGCGATTAATCATCTGCGACCGGCTACCGGTAAAATGTCCTTAAAATTAATGTATTGACTTACAATAAAGTTCTAAAAATATTAAAATGTTGTATTGTCATCGGAAAAACACCTGTGAGCATTTGTTTTAATAATTCTATAGCCTATCAGGGAGCGAGTGAAAAATCTATTACAAAATTTCACCTTTACGTACATGAACTAAGTTAAGTTAAATAGAAGTGTCAAAATGCGAAAATTCTCTTAAAGCCATACAATCATTGCAAGTCTTGATTGTATGGCTTTATTATTGATGATATATTATATGACTTATATTATTGATGAGTAAAACTGAGCTGTGTAATTTTAAAACAGATGTACACAATTTAGAGTAGTTATAACGCGTTGGAAATTGTACGTTAAACGTGACAAATGAGGTGCGTTTGTACTATAACTAATTTTGCAGCGTAAAAAAAATCATCCTTATTATTTCAGTGGAATGAATTATATCGTCTGCTATAAGCGAAATGAGCATGCCTTTTTTTTCTTATTAGGTATGCCACGTTCATCACAAATGCGATTTTTTTTTCTACACCAGACAACACTGTAAAATTCCCCATGGAGATATTGCTTTGCGAATGATTACTTCCATGGTTTAATAATTTTATGACTCATAATGGACGAATCTCCTGTGTTTATTTACTGTAATGGATATTGAGATATTAGGCTGTTAACCTAATTTCCACTGTAGTTATCTCAGAATCTATAATACATTTTTTAATGTAACTCATCGCTCAAACAAACAATTTTCTGAACGATCTTTCTAAAAATGTAACTTTTATGATTTTATTCGAAAAAACAATTTTGAATAAAAATGGCCGCCTGGCATATGAAAAAAGAAGTGGTTTGCCTATATTTGTTTTCCTCAGTCACATGACTTGCGCTTTTATTATATATAGATTACGTACGATAAGATTTAATAGAATAAAGAAAACTTTTATGGAAATGAGTGCGAAATGAGTATGCCTTGCTTTTTCTCGTATTACGTGTGCCACGTTTACAGATACGATTTTTTTTTTTTTTTTCGACACCAGAAGTGCTGCAAAATTTACCATGGAGATCTTGCTTTGCGAATGATTACCTCCATGGTTTAATATTTTATGACTCTTGATGACCAAATCATGAAAGAAATTTTTGTGTTTATTTACTTTAGTGAATTGAGATATTGGCTGTCAACCTAATTTCAACTAAAATTATCTCAGAATCTCTATATATATATTTAAAGTAACTCATCTCTCAAGGAAACAATTTTTTTGAACGATCTTTCTGAAAATGTAACTTTTATGCAATTTTACTCGGAAAAATAATTTGGAATAAAAATGGCCTCCTGGCATATGAAAAAAGAAATGGTCAGCCCGTATTTCTTTTCCTCAGTCCAATGACTTGCATTTTTAGGTGCGTTCATAATTATATAAATACGTAACATCTTTAGTCGTCGTCTGGTCCGTCGTCCGCATATAACAGCGCAAAAATTACCCAACCAAATGGTTTGAAATTTAATATATATAATTGTTGCAGAATTTTGTCGAGTTATTTCAAAATTTATGAAAATCGAATCAAAACTTAAAAAACTATTAATAAAACTTTTCGTCATTCTATTTAATCATATCACACGTAATCTATATAGTAAAAAGAGCAAGTCATGTGATTGGGGAAAACAAATACGGGCTGACCATTTCTTTTTTCATATTCCAGGAGGCCATTTTTATTAAAAATTATTTTTTCGAATAAAATTGCATAAAAGTTGCATTTTTAGAAACATCGTTCAAAAAAATTGTTTGTATGAGAGATGAGTGTCATTAAAAAATATATAGATTCTGAGGTAACTTTAGTTGAAATTAAGTTGACAGCCAATATCTCAATTCATTAACGTAAATAAACACAAGAGATTCGTTCACTGTGAGTCATAGAAATATTAAACCATGGAGGTAATCATTCGCAAAGCAAGATCTCCATGGTGAATTTTGCAGCGCTGTTTGGTGTCGAAAAAAAAATCGCATCTGTAAACTTGGCATACGTAATAAGAAAAAAAAAAGGCATCCTCATTTCGGTCATAATAGACGATATAATTCATTTCACTGAAATAATAACGATGATTTTTTTACACTGTGAAACTAGTTATAGTGCGAACGCACCTCATTTGTCACGTTTAACGTACAGTTGCCAACTTGTTATTATATAGATTAACGTATGATAGGATTTTATAGAATGAAGAAAACTTTTATTAATGTATTTTTAAGTTTTGATTTGATTTTCATAAAATTTGAAATGACTCGACTAAATTCTGCAAAGATTATATATATTAAATTTCAAACTATTCGGTTGGGTAGTTTTTGCGTTGTTACACTGCAAAAAATAATTGTTGATTTTACAGTATAAAACTGGCACCCCAGCTGCCAGTATTATACCGTAAAATTAACAGTATTAAACAGTAAAATAAGCAGTAATACGCTGCCGTGCAAGCAGTAATACGCTACCGCGCAGTTTTATACTGTAAAATCAACAATTATTTTTTGCAGTGTATATGTGAACGCACAGAAGACGGATGGACCAGACGACGACTATAGGTGCTACGTATTTGTATAATTACGAACGCACCTAAAAAGGATATCAATAAAATTTTGGAATTTAATATTTATATTTTTAGTCTCATTAGCCTTTAATTAATAATAATAATAATAATAATAATAATAATATTTTTTATAAGTAAGTAAAATATGTGTTAAACTGCTTATTATTTTTAATTCATTTTATAATATTTTGAAAATTATTTTTTAAAGAAAAAGATAAATTACTCTGACAACAAACTATCACGCTCATTGATAAAACGTTAAACAAGTATTGTAATTTACATAAAACGTTTACTTGAGTCAAATTGAATTTTCAAAAAGATTTTAAGATAGTATAGACATAGACCTAACAATGTAAAAAATATATATGATGATTATATCTACACGTGTTTTTTCATATCCAATTCTTATTTAAATCTCTTGTTATCCAATTTTCCATTATATTTAGTTAATATTTCATTTCAAAATCCATTTGTATTCACTTGATATCAACTTCAAATTATTAACATTTTATGATTTATTATATAATTTTTTTTTTCTCTCTCTCTCTTTTTAAATATTCTTCATATTTTCAGTATTTTTGGCCAATTACCATTGAAGCAAATGTTATAGTAAAAATATGATTGCACTTGTTAATTTATTAACTATGTGGTATTCTGTCTACACATCATTACTAATTATCTCTCTGGAGATTTAATTAGAATGTTACAAGAACTTGATATGTTTTTTGAAATTCAAAGATATTATAATTATATATATATATATATATATATGTCATCAAATGTTTTTTTAATCTACAAAAATATAGCATAACCACAAACGAAAATATACAATAACCTCTTTCGAGTTGTTAAGATTACGAAAAGCATTTTTTATCTTTAGAAACCTCAGAAACTAATATATTTTTGAGGTTTAAAGATGCATTTACATAAAACAAGGTTTCTTTTTCTACAACTCATTTTCGGTAGTTTTTAGCTCACAGGCTATGAAAGCCTGAGAGCTAATGTGCCCGCAGGTTCTGTAATGCACGTACATGCGCATGTACGTAACGCGATAATTCTTGATAGAAATATCGGATTTGCCTCACATTTCGTATATAGGTTCAGTCTGATAAGGCACTTCCCTGATTACTTTTGAGGGTTCATTGGTTAAATATAAAGAGGGGAATGGGGGCTAATCCCCTCCTTAATTTAGATAAATGGGTTTTTCATGCAGAATTATCCGATTTGCTTCAAATTTTACATATAGGTTCATTCTGATAAGGCGCTTACCTGATTAGTTTTGGGGGTTCATTGGTTAAGTATAAAGGGGGGAGGGGGGGGCTAGTCTCTCTCTTAATTTATCATCGATTTCTTTATTTTTCGAGGGGTATTATTCTTTGAAATAATATTATAATATGCAGTTAGTGTGAATAGTGTTAATCATAATTCTTTTAAATGCTAAAGGTGTAAATTAACAACATAATATAAATTAAAATAACTTTTATTAGTTGTTTTACATGTTTCGACTCTTTCCGAGTCATTTTCAAAAACAAAATGAGAATATTCCAAAGTTGCACGGGCTTTGAAGTTATTATTTTCTAAAAATTACGCACGTTATCTATTATTTTTTTACTTGGTTGTTTATTTTCATATTTGTGACCATGGAGTAACTCGAGCCACAGTTTCGGTAAATTAAAAAATGCCGCATCGTTACATATTGTATTTTTGCGTGTTAGTATCTCTATGGTTTCTCTTATTATGGATGGATAGTATAGACTGGAGGGAAATATTATTTTACTTTCATTGAAATTTAATTTCGAGGGTTTCTTCTTGATATAATCTTGCCAGGCTGTAGTTTTCTATTATATTTAATATCAGCTATATGCCCTTTTTTTCTGCAATTAAATTTCCTGCTGGTCATGCCTATATGTAGTAATTCTTGGATCCGTCTTTTTTAATAAAAGGTATTTCATATACTCCTGAATAATTCTCAAAAATAATTGGGTCAATTTTACTGCAAATGATATTCTTTAATTTCTGAGGTGGTTTGGCTATTAAGCAGATATTGAAACGTTTAAAGCTGTGTTTTAATTTTTCAAAAAAGCTTGGATAATATTGAAGAGTATAAAGTTTGTATTTTTGCGAATCATCTTTCTTTTCTGGTTTCTTATTATTGGTGATATCCATGATTAATTTATTAATATGGTGTACTTTAAAACCATTATTATAAGCAATTTTACGAATATTATCTAATTCATTATTCAATTTATTTTCAGTACATATTATAAAGGCTCGTCTTATGAGAAATCTGTAGGCTGAAATTTTGTATGTAAATGGTGAACATACGTTATTTACATATGTTATGTAATGTAAATAACATGTAAATGTAATGTAAATTTATTATATTGTTAGTGTTAATCAATTTTTAAAACCAGAATATCGGTTTTTAAGATGCTATCCATTCTCAATTAAACATTTTCAGTTGCATACTTGAATTTATGCATGCAAGATGATGCAAGAATTACAAATTAATATTAATTTTAATGTAAATGTTAATGATGTTAATTTGTCATGTTTGTTGTACATGAAAATGTTTACTTAAGAATCGATATCATCGATTAAACCTACATTCAAGGTTGATAAAACTGATTAACACACGATAAAAGCTAATCAGAAACGTTTTCGAAAATCAGTGGCAGCAAAAAATACATTATTTTTTTTAATGCTTCTTTAAATCTCAAAAATATATCGAGTTTCTAAAGATAAAGGTTTCTTCCGGAATCGTGTGTAACTCGGAAGAGGTTACTGTATATTTTGGTTCGGGATTATATTATGTTTTCGTAGATTAAGAACCATTTGTCATTTTATTACAGTGTGTTGACAAACCAAATTATTTCAAAATATCAGCAAGCAAAATAAAGTTTACTTTAAAAAGGAAACAGTCCACTAACTTCAAAATACAGGTATTGCAAATGATGTTGATTCACTTTCGAATTGCATAATTATGTCTAACTAAATGTATGGCTAAAACTGATGAATAATCTTTGTTTTTCTTCTTCTGTTAAACATTAAGAATCAATGATCCATTTTAAAGAAGTTTAGCAAGGCATAAAGTAGTATACATTTTGTCTCTTCGCACTTAGCTTAGTCATTATTCGCACCATATGTTTTAGTTCGAAAAACTAATCTTGCGTCAAGCGTAGATTATGAAATACTTTCAAACACATCCAGAAAACTGTACACTCCATTTTATACAAGCTGATTTTAAAATGTTTAATTAATCTTATTTAATTAATCGCGAAAACAGCCGGTAGCTATCGCGACAGCAATTTACTTGGCCTTAAAATCCCCCAGACTTTTGTTTACATCATGTTCCAAAGCGTCAATGCCTTTTCCAAAACTTGCAAATATGCGTTCTTCTCAAAATGGTGTTTTGAACTTGTGTGCATTGCGGGGAAGTTAGTAATTAAGCTATCGACTTCAAATTTAGAGTGAAGTTGCATGACAATGAGAGATTTACTATCACCTCCGAACAATAAATTTGTCTTTATATTTTATTTATTTATTTATTTGATAAATGTAGCTTCTAAAAAAACTGTTGCATTTTCTTTTCGAAAATTTCTCTTTAAATTAAAAATTAATTAGTAATATAAATAATAATAATAATAATAATAATAATAATAATAATATCATTTGTAATGCTTTGGTAAATTTCTACATTCATGTTCAGTGATGAATTCAGGAGTTGGCCCGGGGTAAAGGGGGGGGGGTCTCTCCTGTAGCATCAAACTGCCCACTCCCAACCCCTCCATTACAGATAATTTGAGATTTTGTTTTTGGTAATGGTCGAATCAAAAAAGTGAAAATTCTCCCTGAATTCCATAGTCTCCCCGGGAGCTACAAGATTCGCTCCCGGAGAAAAATGTGTGAATTCAACAACGTATTAAGTTAACATATTTAAACTTTTTTTTTTTTTTTTTTTTCAGAACCCCGTTACCAAACGGCAGTATCCACCAGTCAAAAGGGTCCTGTGGTATCTATCAAGAATCAGTTTTTTGTTTTGCGAATTCTTTATGATTAGATTATAAAAATGAAATTTTCTTTTTTCTTTTTAAAGTGGTGCATCTGCCTTCTTTTTATGTGTTTACTAATGTCGTAAGTGTGCAAAGAAATATTGACAAAATTCCAAAAAGAAAAAGGATCATATTTCAGTTGCCCAGATAACATCAGACCATTAATGGTAAAACATCAATTTGATAAATTAAAAACTTAAATTTAATTGAATTGAATATAGTACAAGGCCTTGTTTTTCAAGCAAATATTTTTTACCAATCACATTTGAAACTGCACAGTGTAAAAAATAAAATAAAAAATACTATTATCTGAAATTATCTTTTGATTTTTATTTCGGAAAAATACTCAAAAATTCTATCACGTGCAGTTTCGATAGAAATTGAGAATTTCTGACTGATTGGAAAATTAAAAATTTAGAAGTTTTTCTAATTTAATATCGATTGAAAATAAATTGTCAATTTGTTTTTCCAAAAGGCCCACAAAAATAATCTTAATTTGATGGCTGTTACACCAATATCCCTTCTTAAAACATCAGTCATCTAAAAAAAATATTCATTTGATTAGATTAACTGTAACACGTAAGCGATTCGAAAATCAATCTGATACAGATTAATTCTGTAATAGATCTAGTTCATGATTGATGATTGTAAAATAAACATTTTTCAACTGACAGTTTTCTAATGCAATAGACCATTTTCCAATTTTTGTGTTTACTAGTGTCGCAAGTGTGCAAAGAAATATTGATAAAATTTCAAAAAGGAAAAGGATCATATTTCAGTTGTCTTTGATAACATCAGCCCATTAATGGTAAAACATCCCAAAAATCGGTTTATCAATGTAATAAAATAGATTTCAGATATTCAATTATTTTAATAAATTAAAAGATAAAGAGTTATCTCTATTTTCAAAATACAATAATAATAATAATAAAAGATAACAAAGTAATGCATGTATATTTCAGTTGTCTAGAGAACTCAGAGATTGTTAATGGTAAGGCTTTCCTAAAAATCGTTTTATCGTTGTAATACAGCTACATATGTTCAGATATTCAATTATTTAAAAAAATAATAATAAAAGCTGAAGAGGTATACGCTTATTTTAAAAAATAAAATACTATAATGTCAGAAAAAAAGTCCAACATTTACAAGCAAATTTAATTGAATTGAATGTATTATACAAGGCCTTGTTTTTCAAGCAAATATTTTTTACCAATCACATTTGAAACTGCATAGTGGAAAAAAAATATTATAAACAGAACACGATCTATATTTTATTTTTTATTGGTGCAGTAAAAAAGAAATCTATTGATTTGATTAACAAAAATAATGTTTTTCATATTTTATAATTTTATCTTATTATTTTTGCTTTAAATTTCACAAAAAATATTTGCCGTTTAGAAAAATTATTTCTAGAAAATAAAAATAATAATAATCATAATAAAAAAGGTTATACAGTAAAACTTGCCTATATAAGAGAACAGAATCTTGCCTTAAACAGAAAATTTATTGATCCAATTTTTCATAAAGAATACAATACAATTAAAATAGATGGTACACCTGCTAAGATGGAAATTATCTCCGGTTCCTTGCGATCCAGTTTTAAAAGGTTTTACTGTGTCTGCTTTACATTTTTTGTTTTGTTTTTGTTTTTAAGCATAGCATTTCAGTCTTTTTCTTTTAATCTACTCGCCAACCCCACGTCCAAACCCTAAAAACACTCTATTTTTTTCTGTGTTTTTTTTTTTTTTTTTTTTTTTTTTTTTTTTTAAGATTACCCGATTATCAAAGATTAAATGATATTATCACGGCATGAGACGATCTTCTGTAAACTGGTTGCCATTCATTTCTCTTTAATGGGAGTGCCCAAGACCGCATCCACCGTTGTCGCGACAGCTGATAGCTGCTTTCGTAATTGGTTAAGAAAGATTAATTATACATTTGAAAATCAGCTTGTTATAAAATTATTAAATAAATAAGTATAAAAGTAAAAATATTTTTTTTAGAAAACCCTCTTTTATAAACATTCAATGTATTAAAGCATTCAATTACCTTGAAAGTCACCAATTTCATGACTGCATTTCATGTCTTTTCCCAAACATGTCCGTTACAATGCATTAATTTGGCGTGCACACCGAACTCAATTATGAAAAACTTACTGTTTTTTTTTTTTTTTTGGTAATATGTGGTAGAAAGCGCGAGCTAGTGAATTTATTAAATATATATGTAAATTTTCTTCTGTTTCATTTCAAAGATATGGCAACAGGAAAAAAAAATCGAAAAATTTTTGAACTTTCTTTTTAGAATTTCTAAAGTGATTTCTCAACGTATAATTTAATTAATACGAAACTATTAATTGATTAAAACGTATTTTTTTAAAAAAATGTATTAAACTCTTTATTTTTTATTTATAATTATAATTTCCACGTTTTAATTTTTAGGTGCATTCGAATTATATAAATACGTAAGCACCTATAGTCGTCGTGTGGTTCGTCCGTCTGTCTGTCCGCATATAACAGCGCAAAAGCTGCCCAACCGAATGGTTTGAAATGTAATATATATATATATATATATATATATATATATATATATATATATATATATATACTGCAAAAAATAATTGTCGATTTGCGCGGTAGCGTATTACTGCTTGAGCGGCAGCGTATTACTGCTTATTTTACGGTTTAATACTGTTAATTTTACGGTATAATACTGGCAGCTGGGATGCCAGTTTTATACTGTAAAATCAACAATTATTTTTTGCAGTGTATCGTTGCCGAATTTTGTCGAGTCATTTCATATTTTATGAAAATCGAATCAAAACTTAATAATATATTAATAAAAGTTTTCTTTATTCTATTAAATCCTATCATGCATAGGGGAGATGGGGGATGAATGGGACATTTTAACAAAAATATTTATTTGAAATATTTTTTAAAGTTATTATCAATATTATATATCACATTTCATACATTAAGTGTTTGACTACATCTTATGCACATTATCTATTCAAGATTATTATTATATAGAAATATATTATGAAATTAAAAAAAAAGTTCCTCTCTGTCCCAATCATCCCCACAGCAGGGATGAATGGGACACAATATATTTCCCTCCCTGTATTCAATGTTAAGGACTAGAAGCTGACAAAAATGCCTCCTTGGCAAAAGCTCAGAGATTATAAATTGTAATATGATCTCCAGGATTATTTGTCAGCCAATCATCTTGGACTCATCTCAGCTTTGTCTTAAAAGGCCCATAAACAGAAGCATTCAATGGCTGAAGACGATGGATACAATGAGGATGAAATTATTAATTTATCAACCTGTATAATATTGTTTAGTTAATAAATATGTTTTTCAGCATCCTCTAGCGATGAATGAGACAGTCCCATTCACCCCCATTTGAAATGTCTCAATCATCCCCATGATGCATATATTCAATATTGTCAGCCATTTTCTCTCAAAAATTATTTTGTCACAATGATTAATATTCATTCATTTTAATTACCAATATTGAGCCTTGAAATAAAACACTACAACATATCTTAATTGTTTATATTGCATAAGATATTTAAGTAACTTCAAATACAAAAAAATTACTTTTGAGCAGAGTTTTCATATGCAAATTTGAGGGAAAATGAAAACAGCCATGTGGTCTTGCTTTTGGTTCTGAAGCACACTATGGTAGTGAAATCTATGAGGATAGGAAGCAACTAAAAAGAAAAGTTTATTGCCTGAAATATTGAGACCGTCCCATCCATCCCTTGTCCCATTCATCCCCCATCTCCCCTATATCTATATAGTAAAAGCGCAAATAATGTGACTGAGGAAAACAAATAAGGAAAACCACTTCTTTTTTCATTTTTATTCAAAATTAAATTTTCGAATAAAACTGCATAAAAGTTGCATTTTTAGAAAGATCGTTCAAAAAAATTATTTGCCTGAGAGATCAGTTACATTAAAAAATGTAAGATTCTAAGATAACTTCAGTAAAAATTAGGTTAACAGCCGAATATCTCAAACCATTAGAGTAAATAAACACAAGAGATTAGTTCATTATGAGTCTTAAAATTTTAAACCATGGAGGTAATCGTTCGCAAAGCAAGATCTCCATGGTGAATTGGTGTAGAAAAAAAAATTGGCATTTGTAAACATGGCATTTGTAATAAGAAAAAAAAAAGGCATGCTCATTTTGCTCATAGCAGGTGATATAATTCATTTCACTGAAATAATGAGGATTATTATTAGGTGCGTTCGTAATTATATAAATACGTAGCACCTATAGTCGTCGTTTGGTCCGTCCGTCTGTCCGTCCGTCTGTCTGTCTGTCCGCATATAACAACGCAAAAACTACCCAACCAAATGGTTTGCAATTTAAAATATATTATCTTTGCAGAATTTTGTCGAGACATTTCAAATTTTATTAAAATCGAATCAAAACTTTAGGAGATTTTAATAAAAATATTTATTAAGAAATTTGAATTTTTTTTTTTTTAAATCGGTGCTTTCTTGTTAGAGAAGCTTCCGATGGATGTTAAATCGTCAAGCGACCGAGACACTTATTTTATGACAGAAATTAATCTGCAGACGATATAATTCATTTCACAGAATTAAAAATCATCAAGATCTGAATATTTATATAACTAGCTGATACATATATATCTGAATATTTATATAACTAGTTAAGATATTTGTATGAACAGTGTCATAAAATATATACTTAATTAGCTGTTTAACCCGTTCTACGCACGGGATATCATGAATTTAATTCTAAAACGTGCGTACGAACGCACCTCGTTTGTAACGTTTGACGTACAATTTCCAACTTGTTATTATTATTATTGCATTGTGAAACTAGTTATAAAAAGAACGTACCTCATTTATTACGTTTAACGTACAATTTCCAACTTGTTAAACATCTCTTTGTTGCAGTTTCACAGTCAGTTAAGCCTTTTTTGGCGAGCGTGCTTTGGAGCATTAATTAAATCCATTGTTGTTGTAACTCGTATTAATTGTAACCAAAGAATATTTGGCAATTTATCACCTGCAACCGGATAATAAAAAAATATTTAAAATTAATTTATCAATTTTTAATTAAGTTGCAAAAACATTAAAATGTTGTAGTGTCATCGAAAACACACCTGTGAACACAATTTTTATGTTTATAAGCCTAACAGGAAGAGAGTGAAAAATCGATTTCAAAATTCCATCTTTAGATGCAACAAGAGCGAAAAATCATGCGTCGAGCATAGATTATGAAACACTATTCAACACATTCACAATACTGTAGCCAAACTGCACAGCTTACTAAGTAAACAATTTAGAAAACGCAATAATACATTTGAAAACCCAATTTCAGGAGTCCAACAAAATATCCGATTGCTTTCGCGCAGCCCTGTATATGATCTAAATTTATATATTACTACCATTTAGAATTTAGTTCAGTTAAGAAACGCATGAAAATTCCCTTCAGCAATTTCCGCCAATAAACGGATATGTACATGAAATCTTTTGGCATATGATCCTCTCTGCATATGATCTATTACACTGTAAAAAGAAATCTGTAATTTTGACAAAAAGTATTGTGTTTTTTACAGAAAAAAAACTGTTTCAAGGAAAAACAGTTTTTACCTGTAAAAAAATGTGGATTTTGTTATTTTTACAGAAAAAATCTAATGTTTTACAGAAAAAAAACTGTTTTAATGAAAATATATAGATATTTTCTGTAAATTAAACGGTTTTCTACTGGCACCAAAATTGACAGTTTTTTTCTGTCAATTTGAGAGATTTTTTTACAGTGTAGAATTTATATGTACCAATTAACACGTAAAAAATTAGTTACAGTTAGAAACGCGTATACGGTAGCTATTAATTACTGGTAGCTCGTTTTCAGTAATTATTGTTCATAGACAGTATACTGTAACCAAATTCTTTTGAGTGTCCCTGTAAATGAACGATACATTCTATGCCTACCACACTGAGAAAAATGACACATTCAAATCTGAGTAAATCGATGTTTTCATTTTGTTTGAAATACCAGAAGTACTCAGAATATTGAAAAATGGACACACTCAAAACTGAGCACATAGACGTCAGTTCATACTCATTTTTGAAACATGGACATACCCAACAAGTGGGTAAGTGTGATAGAAAAGAGCGCTCAAAGGGTTTCGTTTAATATTCCTTTCAAAACACTTTATCCTTTCCTTAATAAATCCAAATTAATTTCATTTAGAAAAAAAAAAGTGATGTTTTTTATAAAGTAAAAATTTACCGGTCTATTTTTCTCGTTTTTTTCGAATATATAAACCAGTCCGATAGTGGGCGAAGCCCGTTTTTATATTCTGTCATAATAATATCTGTCATGTGGACTAAATGCGATATTTAAAAAAAATAATTTCAAAATTAAACATGTTGTACACCTTCAAAATGTTAAAATATGCGAATATTTCCAAAATCGAGTTTTTATCAATGATTCAATACGTTCCTCAAACTCATATATTTACTATTCTCTATGACTCATATTGATACTCGCTTTGTATTATTCTGAAACATTTGAAAAAGCCTTTAAACTTCCGATATGACGTCAGATTTTCTTTTTAATTCTCTAATAACGTGATATTAATCTGTTTTGTGTACATATACACATACTCATACTCCTGTATTATTGAGAAATTTTTCCGTTTTATTACCACTATGACGTCAATCAATTTTATTTCATATTAATCTTTTTTTCACGTGGAAATCGTCTGATAGAAAATTAATTATTGTAGAAAGAATTTCATCGTGGATTTTTAATTTTTGGCATCTGCTATAACGAAAAATGTTTAAATTTAATGGGAAAAGGCTGTTAGAATTTTGGTTTTTTATCTCTATTTATTAAAATAATACGAATTTTTCAAATTTTAATATTTTGAGCTCTTCAGAGTTGATATTCAGATTTATACACAAAGTTTCAACTCTGTAAGTTACATAGTTTTTGAGAATGGCTCTGTGACAGACAGATAACGGAGCGGGAGTAGGGTATCGTGAGATGAACGAAACCGTAAAAATGAGCAGATAGATAGAAGTCCGTTCATACTCATTTTTGAAACATGGACCTACTCAAAAAGGAGCACATGATGTTTTATTCTTGAGTGTGTGCATGTTTTCAGAAATGAGTATATACATGTTTTGAGTCATTTTGATTCGGAGCCATTTTGACATGCGACATACTCAGATTTGAGTATTTTTTGCTCAGTTTTGAAAAAGCCGTTTTTAGAGTGCATATTCTACAGCAAGCGCCTTGTAGTGCACCTCAGTGATACGTATCAATTTCAATATGTTTAAAATAGTAAAACAGCATTCAAATACGCCGCAAACGATTTTTCCAAATAGACCGTAATGTAACGAAATTCTTGAGTGTCCCTCTAAAATAATCCTAAGTACTACACACTTCATTTTCAATACCAAACATACCATAGTAAACCCTAATAACATATATCAATTTCAAGGCAATTCGAGTATATTTACGTGAGTTAGAGCACGGACAGACAGACAAACCAAATTCAAAAACACTTTTCAACTATGTTGGAAGGTTAGAAATCAAGTTGCGGTAAATATGAGTGTAAAAATGTAGCTGCCTCCCAAACTTTTAACGTTTGAAAGAAACGTTTTCCTTTAGATGCTTATAAGAAAATCGTTTTAAACACGAGGTTTTTAATATATCGGTTTAAATGTGACGTAATTTTCCACCATTAAATTATTTTCGCACGTATTAATTTATTTATTTTAAAGTTTTCTTTCTTTTTCAATATTTGTCCGTAAATATATATCTCAATTAAAAATACAGTGTTTGGAAAAACTATAAGAAAATAGTTTTAAACGTTTGGAATACATCGTTTTAAATATGACGTAATTTTCACCATTAAATGCTTTTCACGCGTAATAGCTTAGTTATTTTAAAGTTTATTATTATTTTTTTTAATTCACGTGTAAATATATTTTTTGATTGAAAAATGTTTGTAAATATTATTATTTGGGCTTTTTAAAATCTGGCAACAGTATAAATAAAAACAGGCTAGTTCATACTATCAATTAAATCATTATTCAAAAAATGAAATTTTAATAAAAAAAATAGGAAAAAATAGTCAAATTTAAAAAGTTATAGCACACTGCACACCACAGTCTAGTCAAGAACGTGCCTGCAAAATATGGTTAAATCGCTATGCATTAGTTTTAGGTAGATTTCGTAAGAAATACTACCTATTACAATCTCACCTAAGTTGGAAATTTTGAAAAATTTTTGCAGATCTACGCCGATCATGACTCCCAGAACCCAAAACCACCCCCAGTTCAAAACTTTATCTATCTATCTATCTATCTATCTATCTATGTCACTTTTTTTCTGACCACGATAACTGGAAAAATTCTGCATAAATCTCTTCCAAACTGATACATAAAATCAAGGGTCATAAAATCTCGGTCAAGTTCGTTAATGGGCAAAATCGAGCCAAGGGGGGGGGGGGATGGGGGAGCTTTTTGTGAAAACAGAAAAACCCTCATAATTTCTTTATTATTATACGTATCGAATCCGTTTAAAGTTATTATTACTTCTAGGAAAAGGGCCGAAAATTTATGTATGACAGATTTTTGATATCATTAAAAATAGCCCCAAGGGGGGGAAAAGGGAGGGGGGTTAGAAGAAAAAAAATCATAGCTTCGTCAATTCAGCAGATATCAAATCCGCGTACATTTATTATTAATCCTCTTAGTATTATCTAAAACTTTTATATTGACATGTTTTTTATAGGACCAACCGTTATAGCAAAAAAAAAATTAAAAACAAAAAAAAATCCCTGCCGGCTCCGCCTGCAAACAAGTTATTTTTCGAAGTAGGCGGTTCCTACTCCCGCATCTTTTCGAAACTGATACATAAAATCAAGGGGCATAAAATCTCGGTCAAGTTCGTTAATGGGCAAAATCGAACCAAAGGGGGGGATGGGGGGGCTTTTTGTGAAAACAGAAAAAAACCATAATTTCTTAATTATGATACGTATCGAATCCGTTTAAAGTTATTATTACTTCTAGGGACAGGGCCAAAAACTTATGTATGACAGATTTTTGATCTAATTAAAAATTGCCTTAAGGGGGGGAGGAAAGGGGGGTTTTAGAAGAAAAAAATTCATAACTTCGTCAATTCCCAAGATTTCAAATCCGCTGAAATTTATTATAAATCCTCCTAATATTATCTAAAACTTTTATATTGACAAGTTTTTTATAGGACCAACCGTTATAGCAAAAAAAACAAAATTAAAAACAAAAAAATCCCTGCCGGCTCCGCCTGCAAACAAGTTATTTTTCGAAGTAGGCGGTTCCAACTCCCGCATCTTTTCGAAACTGATACATAAAATCAAGGGGCATAAAATCTCGGTCAAGTTCGTTAATGGGCAAAATCGAACCAAGGGGGGATGGGGGGGGGGGACTTTTTGTGAAAACAGAAAAAACCCATAATTTCTTAATTATGATACGTATCGAATCCGTTTGAAGTTATTATTACTTCTAGGAAACGGGCCGAAAGTTTATGTATGACAGATTTTTGATATAATTAAAAATTGTCTTAAGGGGGAAGGGGGGTTTTAGAAAAAAAAAATTCCTAACTTCGTCAATTCCCAAGATTTCAAATCTGTTTAAATTTATTATAAATCCTCTTAATATTATCTAAAACTTTTATATTGACATGTTTTTTATAGGACCAACTCTTATAGCAAAAAAAAAAAAAAAAAAAAAAAAAAAAAAAAATCCTTGCTGGCTCCGCCTGCAAACAAGTTTGGTTTCGAAGTAGGCGGTTCCAACTTCAGCATCATCGCAAAAAGGTCATTTCTTCCGCAATTCCCAACAAACAGGCGCCCCACGGTCTGCGTTTTCGAAATCTACCTGTGCCTGTAGGCCGAGCCGTCAGGGATTTTTTTGATCCTATAAAACTTTTTTTTAGCTGAACTATTTAGACCGGTTTTAGCATTTACATAGCGCTTAAAATGATTTTTCGATTTAAAAGCTGTCTGGTTCAGCGTGTTTATCATATATTTCTCTATAAAACTATCAATTTTCACTTTTTTATGTGCAATAGTTTTTTTATTATGAGCCGAGAAAGTCAAAAGGTCACAATAAACTCAATTGCGGCAGCAGCATTAACTCCTTTTTTTTTTTTTTTTTTTTTTTTTTTTTTTTTAGAATAGAGATGTGTTATATATTATACAACAAAAATATGTCTGTGAGTAATGCTGACGTCATAGGTGGCAACGACTTGACCAAATACATTTTGCTTTTACTGCAATTTTTAGGTAGATTTCGTAAGAAATACTACCTATTACATTCTCACCTAAGTTGGAAATTTTGAAAATTTTTTGCAGATCTACGCCGATCATGACTCCCAGAACCCAAAACCACCCCCAGTTCAAAACTTTATCTATCTATCTATCTATCTATGTCACTTTTTTCTGACCAGGATAACTGGAAAAATTCTGCATAAATCTCTTCCAAACTGATACATAAAATCAAGGGTCATAAAATCTCGGTCAAGTTCGTTAATGGGCAAAATCGAACCAAGGGGGGGGGGGGGGGCTTTTTGTGAAAACAGAAAAACCCTCATAATTTCTTTATTATTATACGTATCGAATCCGTTTAAAGTTATTATTACTTCTAGGAAAAGGGCCGAAAATTTATGTATGACAGATTTTTGATATAATTAAAATTGGCAAAAAAAGGGGGCAAAAAAAGGGGGGTTTTAGAAGAAAAAAAATCATAGCTTCGTCAATTCACAAGATATCAAATCCGCGTAAATTTATTATTAATCCCCTTAGTATTATCTAAAACTTTTATATTGACAAGTTTTTTATAGGACCAACCGTTATAGCAAAAAAAAAAAAAAAAAAAAAAAAAAAAAAAAAAAAAAAAAAAATTCCCTGCCGGCTCCGCCTGCAAACAAGTTATTTTTCGAAGTAGGCGGTTCCAACTCCCGCATCTTTTCGAAACTGATACATAAAATCAAGGGGCATACAATCTCGGTCAAGTTCGTTAATGGGAAAAATCGAACGAAGGGGGGGACGGGGGGGCTTTTTAGGAAAACAGAAAAAAACCCATAATTTCTTAATTATACGTATCGAATCCGTTTAAAGTTATTATTACTTCTAGGAACAGGGCCAAAAACTTATGTATGATAGATTTTTGATATAATTAAAAATTGCCTTAAGGGGGGGAGGGAAGGGGGGTTTTAGAAGAAAAAAATTCATCACTTCGTCAATTCCCAAGATTTCAAATCCGCTTAAATTTATTATAAATCCTCTTAATATTATCTAAAACTTTTATATTGACATGTTTTTTATAGGACCAACCGTTATAGCAAAAAAAAAAAAAATAAATAAATAAATAAAAACAAAAAAAATCCCTGCCGGCTCCGCCTGCAAACAAGTTATTTTTCGAAGTAGGCGGTTCCAACTCCCGCATCTTTTCGAAACTGATACATAAAAACAAGGGGCATAAAATCTCGGTCAAGTTCGTTAATGAGCAAAATCGAACCAAGGGGGGGGGGGGGACTTTTTGTGAAAACAGAAAAAACCCATAATTTCTTAATTATGATACGTATCGAATCCGTTTGAAGTTATTATTACTTCTAGGAGAAGGGCCGAAAATTTATGTATGACAGATTTTTGATATAATTAAAAATTGCCTTAAGGGGGGGGGGAGGGGGGTTTTAGAAGAAAAAAAAATCATAACTTCGTCAATTCCCAAGATTTCAAATCCGCTTAAATTTATTATAAATCCTCTTAATATTATCTAAAACTTTTATATTGACATTTTTTTATAGGACCAACTGTTATAGCAAAAAAAAAAAAAAAAAAATCTTGCTGGCTGCGCCTGCAAACAAGTTTGGTTTCGAAGTAGGCGGTTCCAACTGCAGCATCATCGCAAAAAGGTCATTTCTTCCGCAATTCCCGACAAACAGGCGCCCCACGGTCTGCGTCTTCGAAGTCTACCTGTGCCTGTAGGCCGAGCCGTCAGGGATTTTTTTAACTTCTAAACATCGCACAATTTCCATTTTTACATCGTCGAATAGAAAAAAAAGGTACTTTCAAATGCCATTTGTTTGAAAACTGTATCTCACTTTACTGATTTTTTATGATTTTTAAAATAATTTTCAAGCATGAATGGTTTTTAAATCTATATCTATCGCGTGCAGCCCGATCACAAAATATTAACCCATTTGCACCTAAAACAATATAACTAGTTCAGCATTTGTTTTCTGCTGATATCGCATAGCAAAATTAAAACTTCATCAATAAATAACTAAAATAAAACAAATTTAAGACGTAATCGCTTAAATAACTGGAATTCTCAGAATGAAAAAGGCTGCTGTAGGTAGCGAAATCTTTGCCAGCAACACGAAAACACACACGCCGCGCCGTACCAAGAGGGGAGCGAAGGAGGCATTCGCCCCGGACTCGGAAATTGAGGGGGCGCTAGATTTATACTACCAACACCAACCATGTTTTTATTTATTTATTTATTCATTTTTTTTGGCTGTCAATCAGTTTCCGGGGATTTTTTTTTTCTTTCTTCGTCATTCTCTTTTTTTTTTTTTTTTTCTTTTCTTTTCTTTTTTTTTTTTTTTTTTTTTTTTTTTTGTCGCAAAACACCATGATTTCGCTAAAAAATAAGTGCAATTTTCTCATGTTATTTAATTGTTTGGAATTTCTAAATTAAAAATAAATCTTTTAAAGTTCCAGAATAAACGCGAAATATTTATTCAATATAATTTATTTCTGTTTCTGTAATTTATCAATTTTGTGACATCTGTCACAAAGAGATAGAGTCGGGAAAGGGGATGGCAAATTGAAACTTTACCCCGAGTGCAATTTTCTCTTCGCACGGTCCTGCACACACACACACACTCACACTAATCTATATATGTATTGTTTAAAAATTATAAATGTTAGAGTTATGAGCATTTAAAAAAAGTTCCGACCTGAAACGTTATAAAAGGTGGTCACCCGAGTCAAGTAAGCTCTGCCTGCCTGAACCTCCAGTTTAAGATATTTTTAAACGCATGAACATTAAAAAGACAAAATTATAAAATGTCTTGCTTGGGGGATGCTAAGGCTCCCGTTCACTCACGCGAAAACACCCGCTCGCTAATGTTAATCCTTATGAAAGAGTTATTTTACAATATTTCGTTCGCATTTCAATATTCGTAAAATATTTTTTTGTTTTGTATTGGATAGTTGAGATCAATCTCTACAACCATCGTTTTTTACTTTTTCGATTTTGTTAGCAGTTTTTTTTTTTTTATGAGGATGCTTTTGCTATCGAAACCGGTTCCGTAAGTGAAAGTATCCTCATTTAAAAAACAACCTGCAAACAAAATCGAAAAGTAAAAAACGGCGGTTGTAGAGATTGATCTCAACTATCCAATGCTTAAAAAAAAAAAAAAAAAAAAAAAAAAAAAATTACAAATATTGAAATTCAAACGAGATACTGTAAAATAACTGTCCCATAGGATTAACATATTATCGAGCGCGTATTTTCGCGTGAGGGGACAAGACGCTACTAAGAATTTTTACTTTACTTCGGCCTATTTCATGTTTATCTGCTCCATTTCTAAAAAGCATTGGGTTTAAAGGATAGTTGCGTTCTCTTCGTGATTTTACCTCTAGGTCAACTGTTTTCCAAGATCAGTATAGCAAGTTATGACAGACAGCGTATCACTCATATCGAGGCTTAGACAGAAATGTCTTGTCTTTGTTGACAAATAATATATAGTCTTATTCTTCCCTCAAGATATACTATTGCGTAATGCAATTGTTCTTCGCATCTTTTGTTTGAGCCATTTGTTTTTTGTCCAGATGTTATGTAACTTTTCAATTGTATTTTGTTTAATTAATGTTAACTTTTTTTTTTTTTTTTTTTTTTAAATTGAAGAATAACATTTTTAATCACTTTTCGACGAGCGTCCTTTACAGAATTTTTAATCTTTTGTAATCGGTATTTTGAACTGGAAATTTTTGCTTACTTGAATCGTAAAAAATCTGCAATTAAATAAGGCAAATTTTTCTATGCAAAATTTCTGGTAGGAGTACACGTCCTGTATACGCAGGGTTGCCAGTTTAGCTTTTTTTTTTTTTTAAATCAGAAATAACAATAAATTCTCCTTTCGGAATTTAAAAATTTTCTTTAAAAATGCCAAATTGGCAACCATGGGAGCAACCGTATACGTGACGCTTGTCGGGAAGAGGTAGTTAAGAGTCTACACTACTCACGCCATAAAACTCGCAAGCTACTGTTAAACCTATGTGAGTGTTCTTTTCAAATTTCTCATTTTCATTTCAATTATTTTTATTTATTTATTTATTGGCATCGGATTGCTGAGATTGAACCCTCTTTTAATTTTTAGATTTTGGTTGCAGAATTTTGTTATTTCTATTTCGGAACCGGTTTCGAAACTGAACGTATTCTCATTGAGGGGGGGGGGAGGGGAGGGGGAGTCTGCAGCCAAAATCGAGAGAGGAATAAAAGGGCTTGATTAGACCTCAGCTATATTGCGCAAAAATAAATAAATAAATAAATAAATAAGTAAAATAAAACAAATTATTTGAAATACCCAAATGCATTCGAAAAATATTTGAAAAGAACGCTTCAGCGTTTTCGGTTGAGTAGTGTAGGTTCTTAGTCTACTAGTATTACATGTTGAATAAAATTATTTTTTTCCGCTTTAGCCATCATTCAGTATTCCACTTTAGGAATATCACACCTTCTGCCCCAAAGACTGAAATAAAGCGATAATTCGTTTTCGGAAGAAATAAAAAAATCTGTACACAAAGAACGTTTTAAATACTGATTTTGACTTCTAAAGTGTAAATCTGCAGATCTGGGACCGGGACCTCAACGTCAATTGCATTTTTATTTTGAATTCATTTTATTTAATACAGTGAAACCACGATACCTCAAATTTGAAGGGAACTACAACGAATTCAGATATAGAAAATCATCATATTTTTAGCATTTTAGTCAGTGTATTAACTGTGTTAGCATTTTAAGAAATGTATACAGTGCTCTGATAAAGTATGTGCTTACTTCAAGAACAGAAGAACAATTAAATCTAATTACTTATTGTGGCAATATCTACACTTAAAGAAATATCTAATACTACGGTTTGTTGCATTTTTTTATTTCTCCTTTTCAAGTTTAATTGCAGTTTCCAAATGATGTGACATGGCATTAAATATTCCATGCCTGCCCTAGGCTAGATTCGTTTTAATTCAAAGGGTAGCCCAAAATGAAATAACATTATATATATATATATATATATTACAATTTTTTCTATTTTAAAACAATTTAATCTGGATCTTGACCTTTTTATATATAAAATATCAATAGATTATAATAAACCTCTTGAATTTTTTAATGAATGGAAATTAAATGTTTTAAGTAATTTAAATGATGAACTTCATAGGAATTTGGACATATATAATTTTAATTTTAAACAACTAAATAGTGAAATAACGAATTTACAAAACAAATTTATTATTACATACATATGTTGATAAATCACCAAACAATTATGCTTTCATCTGCAAATATTATTATTCGCAGTTAATAACTAAAGCTATAAATACAAATTTAAATTTTAAAATAACTAATCTAGATAAAATCATTAATAATCGACATATATTTCAATTTTATAAATTACTAAAAATTAAAAACTATAACTTTAATTATCCATACATTGTTGTTATACCTAAATTCCACAAAACTCCTTTAAAATTTAGAACTGTAACAATCGGCTGTAATACTTATAACAATAATGCAAGCAAATTTTTATTAACTATTCTCACTAAATTGTTTGAACTTACAAAACAAAAAGATAATTTGTATAGCATAAAAAATAGTTTTCAACTTGTCAATAATATTAAAAATTTAAATAACATAAAATACATGAAGACGTTTGATTTTAATGACTTATTTAATAACATTGATATTAACGATATGTTCAGGATAGTAAATTTATTATATAAGGAATACAAGGATTCTATTAAATTAAAAAATAAAATTTCGTTAAATTACTTTAAAACATTAACTAAATTTATTCTCCATTATAATTATATTATTTTTAATGATACTATATATATACAAAGCTGTGGACTCCCTCAAGGTGGCATTGTTTCTTCAATTCTTGCAGAATTGTATTTATATTATTATGAACGTAACTCTAATATTGCTAATTGTAAAATATACCGTTATATAGATGACATTATTGTCTTCTATTTTAATAGTAATTCAAATTATTTATTACCTATAAAATATCATAAAAATTTAACTTATAGTTTCAATGTTATGGCAAATAATGAAATTAATTTTCTTGATCTAAAGATAATTCTTAAAGATAATAAACTTTTGTTTGACATTTATGACAAGCGAAATGATTTTACTTTTAAGGTTAACTTATTTACTAACTATTTGTCATGTATACATAAATCAGTATTTGTAAATATTTTACTAAATTTCTCACATAGAATTAATAATCTATGTTCAAATAACTTTAAAAATCAAAATTTAAAACATATCCTTCAAATTGCACAAGTTTATGGATATCCTTACTATTTAGTTAAATCAATTTTACACATATAAATATAGATTTAATTTGGGTTAAATGTCTGTATTTTTTTTTATTTTTATTTTTTTTTTATATATATATTTATGTTTGTTAATATCTCCTTGATAAAAATGATAATCAACTTTTGATTGTTGATATATTTGGCTGAACTATGAATCCTACTGTGTGCGTTGCTGCATAGGATTATCCTAGTTTAATGTCATTCATATTTTAAAATTTAACGTTAATTTTCAACTTTTGACTGTTGATATATTTCGCTAAATTATAACTCATATTAAGAGCATGTGCTGCATTGGATTATCTTAGTTAAAAGTCATTCATAAATTAGAATTTACATGTGGGCGAATTCTATAATTGTTGTTATGATTATATGGAGTTAATATTATTGGGGTTGTAACAAAAGTTAAAATTATCAAGGATGTTACAATGGGTTAATCAATACCATATAATATTAATATGTTAAACATATTTAATTTTAGTAAATATTAAATATTTATTAAATATAGTACACTAATAAACATATCTCTTAGTTTTATATTATTTATTTTATTTTATTTTTAGAACATTTAATTTAATTAATATTTGTTTTTTATATTTTTTTTTCATGGTAGATATTATTTAAATAGCTGGATTTAAATCATTGCCATATTGAATAATCTATGTTATTTCTAAGTATAATACTAATTTATAAAATGAAAGCATCATATGGATTCTACATTAATGTTTGGGTAAAATTAAGATATATTTTAAATGGGTTAGTTAAAATAGAAAATATATTATACTAGTAACTCTTATTCTCTATATATATCATTAATATTAACTAGTAAAATTAATATATTTACACTACAATACAGCTGCATATAAGTAATTATACATACATTATTAAAGTTTTAGTAGAATATCTGTACACCAGATGTCAGCAGCAAAAGTAAATTATTTAATGAATTTGATAGTATGCTAATATAGTCTAATATTTTTACAATAGATGGCAGTAGTATAGCTTATTTAAAATATTAAAACTTGGAAATTTAGTATGGAAGTAATAATAATACTTTCAATTTATCAAGTAATATTATATATTTTAATTTATTAAATTAAAATAAATTAATTAATGGTTTTTACTTATATGTATATCATAATTTTTTTTGTTCTACATTTTTTTAAATGTTGTAATCTATGTAGTTAAATAAAAATAACTGTAACTGTAGGATACAATTTATGATCTGAAGGATTCTCTATTTAACTGTGAATTTAACCTCTTCTTTTGGATACAATTTTGTACATGTGCTCACAATATACTAAATATCTTGGGATATTATTAATATAAGTAATATATATATATTTTATTTTATTTTTATTTTTTCTTATTTTTCACAATCCTTTTCAAATTGTATGTATAATTTATAATATTCCATTGTAAAGGTCTTGTTATTCAATATTGTTTCAGCGATTGTTCGGGCGAGATATGGCACTATATTTAGCAAAAGCTGGTGTCATATACAGAAAACAATCGTTCTTTGCTTATAAATGTGATTTTCTTGCCCTTGAAAAAGTAAATTACTTTATAAGCTTTTATTTGGGTATATACTCGTGTGGTTTATATTTCATTCCTTATTTTCTATTTATTTATTTTTTTTTCCTTCTTCTTAATTTGAATTAATAATGTTACATTTATTAGGACTACAATTTTAATTTGTAAATTGACAGGGCTCTTTGGTATCGGGATTTCAGTGTATGTGGTCAGTTTCTTATGTTTCAATGGTTAAATTTTACTTAAAGTTATATATATATACAAGAACTTGATATGTTTTTTGAAATTCAAAGATATTATATATATATATATATATATATATAAAGATATTCTATATCTTTAGTTTAATGTCTCTATTTACAATTTTATTATTTATATTACCAATTTATTGTCAGACATTATTACATACTAGCAGGTTACGCCCGCTACGCTGGTCAATTTCTCTTAACGCACCTTTAATCAAGTGAAATATTGACTTTGAATTTGACCCTGTATTTTAAAACCCTATGGATCTTTATTTGGAATGTCTTTCTGCATATTATTATATTAAAACGATACGAACGCTAATGCGTTATTACATTTTTAATGTGTCAGACAAAATTTGGGCTGTTAAGGACAAATTAGGCCAATTCTCTGTAGACTTTATTATGGAATAGGTCAGCATTAAAAAAAAAAATGAATAATTGTGTTAAATGTTGTCTATGGGGGTGTCTATGGAGAAAAGTCATTTCCGTTGGATTTAAATTGGATTTGAATGAAGTTACAATTTACAATACTTCAAATGTAATGAAATTGATATGCCTCACTGAGGTGGACTAAAATATGCTATTTGTCGAGAATTAAATAAAAATCATGCACTCGTGACATCATAATTCACTTTTATATTTTAACAGAATAATAAGACTACTATAATTTTTTTACTCGTGCTATAGTCAGCACACATACGCCAGGACACATTGTCGTTATCATTATCTTTTTATGCGTGAAGGTTTCGCTATAGTACTCTATTATAAAATTTGGTAATTTTTTAATTCAATATTTGAAAAACGGCATAATCATTAAATTTGAAATTTATGTCAAGAAAAATACAATTTTTTACCTTTCTAACGCAGTTTGTCTAACAATTTTCTGACAAATACTTCTCAAGCTATTAATTTTTTCAGAAACTTCAAATGTTTCATTTTCCGAGATTAATCAGTGGCAACGATTAAGGAAAATCCCAGTCGTCAGCAACGCATAGCTTTTTATTAAAGAGGATGTTTTTTTGACGATATGACTACTCAGATAGGTCGACTAGTCGATTGTTTTTTAAAGATCTTCATTTATGAATAAAAAAAAGTTTACTGTCCAGTGGAGAGATTCAACATAGCCATTTTAGCGAAAGACTACAATTTTTAAAAAATGTTTATATTTTTTAAAGGACACTACGAATTAATATAAACTTATAAATAAATAAAATAAACGTTATAGAGCTAGATAAGATATAATAAGATATAGAGATAAAGATGTAGAGATATTAAGCTATAGAGCTTATATCAAGATTAAAACAGACTATATGTGTACTGACAGAATAATTTGTCTTTGTCATATCATCGCCAAAAAAAAAAAAAAAAAAAAAAAAAAACATATGTAATAATGACTGATAATAAAGTGGTAATATAAGTAATAAAATAACATTTTGTAATTTCATCAAAAGATTGAACAAGTGCTGTCACATACGAGACGATCACTTGTCAGAAATTTTGTTTCACACATAACTTTCATTTCTCTAATTTCAAATAAAGTAAAAACATTAACAATGTTCAAATAATAATAAAAAAAAATTAATAAAACTTTGAAATATCTATATTAAAAAGCAAGCACATGCATGAAAAACGCTGATGGCATATAGACGATGGCAACAGTCGGAATAATAAATTTCGCTTTTTTTTACAAATTTATTAACATCAATAAACATCAATAAACAAACATCACCAAAACATCCAAACAATTTCAATTTTTACATAATCGAATAGAGAAGAAAATGTACTTTCAAATTTAATTTTCTTGAAAACAGTATCTTAGTTTACTGATGTTTTGTGGTTTTAAAAATAATTTTGAAACATACAGTTTTCAAGAGTCTTTTTTTTGTCGCATGCAACCCGATTACGGAAGATTATAACACATTTGCATAATGTAAAAAGTTCCGCATTTGTTTCAGGTTTTCTCTTTTTTCCACAATGAAATTAAAACTGCATTAATAAATAAATAAGCAAACAAAACACAAGTTTGACAGGTTTATCTTCGAACTAACACTGAAGTAATCAGGAGCAAAAAAACCTGCTATAATTAGTAAAATATTTCGCGATTTCTGTTGGGCTTTATTAACCCCTGGCATGCAGCTTATAGGAAAGTACCGTTTTTAATAAATTTCAAAACTTTATTTGAATAAATAATTTATATTTTTTATATAAACATGCTTTTTGGTGTTGTTAGCAGGGCCTGACTAATGCAGGAGCATGTTCTATATAGCGAGCAATTGGGGAGGGGGGCAGCTGCCCCCCCCAATTTGAGGGGGGCTCCCATGGGAGTAATCAGGATTTTATATTGAGGGTCCCAGAGGGTTTTGTTCAAAAGTGACCAAAATTCTTACATTTTCAAAGATTTAGGAAGGTAGTGCTGTCTTCCCCTTTCCCTTTTTGCTTCCCATATCCCCCCTCCCCCCCCCCCTCGCAAAAAAGAATGAATTATATTATTAGAATACAAATGATTAAAGTTTTATTATAACAACTTAGTAGTTCATTGTTTTTCAAAAGAAATTCATTATTAGTATTTTCCTAAAAGCATTCATGATGACCAATTGGGAACATTTATCTGTCAGACATCATATGACTAACGTAATTAAAGGAAAATTTGCAAACAAATACTCCCGTCAACCAATCCATCATTTTTGCTACTAGTTCCCTACTAGTTTTCGTACTAGTACTTTTTTTAAAGTACTAGTATAGGAATCAGTCTTTTCCATCATAGGAATCAGTTTTTCCAGTCTGGACCATCTTTCTTGTTATACCCTATATACAGATGTGAATAGTACTTGGTATGAAATTTATGTATACATACAACAGGCATGAAGTTTAGTACTAGTCACTTCAGCGTAATTCATGAACAGTTTCTATGGATAGTTAGAAGGGGTCACTCCAGAATGATGCTTGCCGCGGGGCCCTAGATAGTCTAAGTCGGGCCCTGGTTGTTAGTGGGCAGTCTAAAAAAAATATGTTAAACATAATTTTTTTAGAGTTTTCAATTAAAAATGCTTTTACCCATGTTCTATATAGCGGGCAGTATGTTCTGTACCTGGGATTCCCCTTGTTTTAATAAAAATTTAAAATGTCAGCTCATTTTTGGACACCTTTTACATTTATGTAAAAGTGCTCATTTCTAAAATATTTAAATGAGCTATCGAAAAATGAAAGAAAATAAAATAATAAATAAAACCTGTGGATAATAATACTCAATCACTTTTTTTTTCCCCTGGAAGAAAATTGTTAATGTAAATTCTACATGAAAAAGTCCATTAGGATATTAACTCATTAACGCCGCCGGTTGGCAAGAAAACTTGCCACTTCAGGCGTATGAAACATTTAAATTTGGAAACCAGTATTTTAGCACGGAAAATTTCCCCTTATCTAATCTGAAATTTTGAGAGATTAGATAATTCAAAATTACAGCAGGTAAAAACTGGTGTCATTGTCATCTGGTGTTGAAGAATTAAAAAAGTGTAAAATATTCTCGTCGTGCATGGGTTAAGAATACATTTTTTCTCATGTGCAAAGAAAAAAACAATGTTTATTTTTTTTTACCCGTTAATATATCTTAGGCCATGAATTGATTATTATATTTAAATGAGTGCAATACAATAACCACGAACATGTTCATAACAATTTTACAATAACCAACACAAGACACAGGAAAACAAGGCTGCTATCATTCTCAGAATGTGACAATTATCCTAAAATTTTCATAACGGAAGCGAAAGATATTTCATAGTGCTGCCATCTATAAACCATCACAGTAATTATTTTCAAGTAAATTTACATTTAATTTCTTTCACCTTTAATAATGTTGGGAAAAAAGAAAAATCACATGTATCAGAATACTTTCCAACATTACAAGAATGTAATAAAATTGTCCTTTTGCTGCAGCGAAAGGATATTTGTAAATAAACAATTTTATTCTCGTCCAAAGAAAGTGTTTTATTACAGAAACATGTGACAATCATAAAACGCTAATCAAGATTTATACGATTAAATTTACAAACACGGAGAATAATGCAATAAACAGAACATAATGAATATCAGAGATAAAAATCACAGTCTCTAAATGTGGAAGCAATTTTCTAGGAACTCGGGCGTCAGTAGAACAGGCAGAAGCGAAGATTTTTGGACCGATATTTCCTGTGGTCAGAAGCATGTTTGGTGATTTTTTTGCGATAACGCGCCAAAATAATATTTCTGAAAAGCCTGTTGAAAGCGTCCAGAAAAATTCCAGATGTCAAAATGGCAATTACTTACAAAATTTCCTTACTTTTTTTTTTTTTTTTTTTTTTTTTTTATGGAAGATGTAAACATAAATTATGTTAAACTAGGATTTTTTTTTTTTTTTTTTTTTTTTTTTTTTTTTTTTTTTAGTGATAACGGCCTGAAGTTTTTTTTTTTAGATGTCAACATAAAAAGCAATACTTTTTTTTTCTTCAGGGTGGCATGGACCCTCTCCCCCTTTAATAAAATTTATAAACACATGAACACAAAGAAAAATAACAATAATAAAATGTGTTTAGCATGAGGGGTTTAGGGGCCAGAGCCCCTCTGACAAAAAATTCTTTGTCCTTTTTTAGGGTTTCGTTCATCTCACGAAACCCTATTACTCCCGCTCCGTTGTCTGTCTGTCACAGAACCATTCTCAAAAAGTATGTAACTTACAGAGTTGAAACTTTGTGTATAAATCTGAATATCAGCTATAAAGAGCTCAAAATATTAAAATTTGAAAAATTCGTATTATTTTAATAAATAGAGATAAAAAACCAAAATTCTAACAGCCTTTTCTTATTAAATTTAAACATTTTCGTTATAGCAGATGCCAAAAATTAAAAATCCACGATGAAATTCTTTCTACAATAATTAATTTTCTATCAGACGATTTCCACGTGAAAAATAAAAAGGAAATAAAAAGTTTCACCAATTGAAAAAAAGATTGATATGAGATAAAAATGATTGACGCCATAGTGGTAATAAAACGGAAAGATTTCTCAATAATACAAGGAGTATGAGTATGTGTGTAAGTACACAAAGCAGATTAATATCACGTCATTAGAGAATTAAAAAGAAAATCTGACGTCATATCGCAAGTTTAACAGATTTTTCACATGTTTCAGGATAATAAAAAGCGAGTAATAGAGAATAGTAAATATATGAGTTTGAGAAAAGTATTGAATCATGATAAAAACCCGATTGTGGAAATATTCGCATATTTTAACATTTTGAAGGTGTACAACATGTTTAATTTTAAAACTAATTTTTTTTTTAAATATCGCATTTAGTCCACATGACAGATATTATTATGACAGAATATAATAGCGGGCTTAGCCCGCCATCGGGCTGGTTTAGAAATTCGAAAAAACGAGAAAAATAGACCGGTTAATTTTTACTTTATAAAAAACATGACTTTTTTTTTTTTTTTTTGGTTTCTAAATGAAATTTATTTGGATTTATTAAAAAAAGGATAAAGTGTTTGAAAGGAATATTAAACGAAACCCTTTGAGCGATCTTCGATCACACTTACCCACTTGTTTCTTAAATTATTCTAAGTCACCACCAGGGAAAATTTAATTTTGGCAATTTTTTTTTCTTCAGCGATAAGAAAAGTTTAATTAATTAAATTTTAAAATCCTGTGGTTCTTACCTACTTGTACTTGTAAACACCCATCATGGCTAAAACAAATAATGCAAGATTCTCAGAAGTTTCAAATTTCTTAGGCAACTGCTTGTCATTTCTCCCCTCCCCCCGTCCGTCCTTCCGCCATTCACTACAGTTGAAAAAAAAATCTTATTTTATATCTTTGCTTTGAGACGAAAATTTTAAGAGTTTATCACATACAACTTGGAGTATTCTCGATAATTCGGCTCCTAAGCATCGTAGAAACTAGATTTCTGGAAATTTTCAGGTAAGAGTTGGGAAGTCAAAATTGTTGCCAAATACCTATATATATATGAAACACAATGTAAACACATTGATAATTTGTTGTTACTACAGAGGTGCCATAAAACAAAACACAGTTTTAAAATTGAAACTATTAGATGTTAAAAATCCATAAGCTTTCGGCTAAACATTAGCCTTCCTCAGATGAACACAAGCCGTCGAGAAGACAACGCTCCGAATGTGTTCATCTGAGGACAAGGCTAATGTTTAGCCGAAAGCTTATGGATTTTTAACATTTAATAGTTTTAATTTTAAAACTGTGTTTTGTTTTATGGCACCTCTGTAGTAATAATAAATTATCAATGTGTTTACATTGTGTTTTATAAATTTGAGAGGGTGAATTTGTCGTTCGCATTATATGGAATTTTCTATATATTTTACCTATATATATATGTCTAAAAAATTTTTAAACATATTTTAATTTTGAACCTAGTGGAGATATGTAGGCAATGTAAATTACAAAGTGTTCAAAATGACATCTACACTAATAAAAGAAAGTTTCGCTCTGCCTGTGTGTGTGTCTGCGGTGGCTAAACGAAATCTATCGCAATTAGAAGTCTGAAATTTTGGATGAGGTTAGTCTAAGGCAGGTCCTGATGCAACCAAGGCTCAAATTTTTAATTTTTTGATAATTAGTCGAGATATTCATTAAAAACTCATATCTTTCTTTAAGAGCCGCTCGCGCATCCAGAACTCGATTTACGCATCGGATAAAATAAAAAAACCAAACACGTTTTTCTTTCTTTTTTTTTTTTTTTGTGGTGGGGAAGGGGGGGGCGGTCTGTTTTCAAAATTTCGTCTAAATCAGCCGAACCATTCGGAACAGTTAAAATTGGAAGACATATTCAGAAAGATCGTGCTCTTACGCCTAAAATGTCGCAATCAATTCGAAAAAATATCGTTGTTAAACTTTTGAAAAATTTGTCAAAAAGGGTACTTTTTCACCAAATGGGAACGCTCTTCCCGGGTGCAATTTTAGAGGTACCGCCAAACCAAAAATATATTCTTAAAGCTGAAACCTTCGGTTTAAAAATTACATATTTTAATCCTTTCAGAAACACCGGCGAACGCAGATCACTTCGCGCCTCACGGAGACGATCTTTTTTCAATGCTAAACGTGACTATACGTCTGTATTTCGACACGATCTTTTTAGAGCATCTCGGTGGACCAGATTTACATCGCCTACGAAATTTTCGAAACATTCGGACGTGTAGAAATATTTTAAAAAATTAAAATCAGAGAAATTAAAAAAAAAAACACGAAAAGTGGGGTGTTTCGTTTTGCTCTGCTTCGATTCATGTTTTCAGTACTAAATATACATATCTTTTCACAAAATGTTAAAGAGAGCTAGGATACCATATATTTTTTATGCATATTTATAACTGATTAAAATTTCAGAGACTTCGAAAGATGAGAACTATTTTCTTATTGTTACGTTAAAAAAAAAGCTTACACGGAAAAAAAAGCGAGAAGAAAACATATTTATTTTACAACTAGATAACAATATTTTTCCACGAAATTTTTACACGGGCTGTAAAACCGTTATATTTATAACCGATAAAAATTAAGAATTCCGACAACAAGAACTTTTTTTTAAACTATGAAACTGCCCACGTGAAAAAAGTAAGAAAATGTTATCTTATGAGCGCTTTTATCACTAAATATTATTTTTTCGCAAATTTTTCATTTAAAAATGTCATTTCATACAAAATTAGGTTAAAGCTGTAAAATCATACAAACTTAAGGTTTGTTTAAATTTCTTATCAAGGCCCTGGGCAACGCCGGGTGGGTTAGCTCGTAGGAAATAAAAATATGTTAATAGACCTCCCATTTCAGAATAAGTGCAATTAAAATTAAATTTCTTAAAAAAAAAATATGGAATCTACCAAGATGTGGATGATTCTTACATCTGGTGGCTTGAAGATCGCATTCACCGGAAAACTGCAATGAAATTTTACAAAATTCGGTGACATTTTCAAGTTCTCTAGGTTTACCAGGTAATGTAACAACTCTTCTTCCAGTAATTGTCACCAATACAAGATAGATAATACACCCAAATTCTTTTGTGTGCTCCTGTAGAAAACCGTAAATATTTCAGGCATAACTTTCCACAGGCAATATGCTGTAGCAAACCTCAATAACCTATATGAATTTCATTATGTTTGAAGTAATAGAATGCGACTAAAAGGTACTTTTAAAAATTATAATCCATAGATCATAATCAATAGTGATTATGACTTTGTGGGAAAAACTTGAAAGTTATCAAGTTAAAAGTTACGTAAAAATTCATATCATAGCTAGTGCCAAAATGCGATACCTTAAGGTTAACCTTTCGTAATCAGGTCCATAGCCAAATGACATATTTGAGCAAATGTTGCTGCAAGAGTCTTTTAAACACTTTCCAATAAAGTTGAAATGTGTTAATGAATTCGGTTTGTCTGTTTGTATGTCTGTTCGTGCTTTAAATCACATAAATATGCTCAGATTGCCATGCAATTGATATATGATATTAAGGTTTACTATGGCATGTTCGATATTATGCAGTGTGTAGCATATATATTTTATTTACAGGGACACTCAAAAGAACTCCGTTACATTATGGTCTATGGAGAAAAATCGTTTGTGGTGTAATTTAATGATGTTAAATTATTTCAAACATATTGAAATTGATATAGATCACTGAGTTGCACTACAAGAGGCTTACTATAAAACATGGCACGGTAGCATTCATCGTTCATTTACAGCGACACACAAAAGAATTCAGTTACAGTATTGTCTATGAACAATAATTGCTGGAAGTGAGTTTTCAGCTGTGGCACGTGTTTTTAATTGTAACTAATTTTTTACATATTGCTTTGTGTGTATAAATTCTATAGATAAAGCCTGATTGCATCACCAACAGTCAATTCTAAATTTGATGTTAATTGGTATTTATGATTTAAATATAATAATAAATGTCAGCTACAGAAAAGTTAATTAGGATTTACAACCCAAAATGTAATCATCAATTTCTTATTTTAACAATAATTTGAATTTATCTTCTAAACATAATTATTTATAATGAACAGAGGAAAGTATTTTCAACTAGGTAAATTACATTCAATGGTTGGAGTATCATAGTTGAGATTTATTCCCACAGAATGAAAAATGCCAAGAATGCTCTGTTGGAATAAATATCAACTATAATACTCCAAACATTGAATATAATCTATCAGTTGAAAATACTTTCCTCTGTTCATTATGACCTAATTACATAATATACAGGAGTTTCCGTGTTATTTCAGATTCATCATGTAAAATGCTATAGTTATAGCTCGGATGAATGAAATTAGTGCTGCAGTTTGCAGCCTTGTCCAACAATCTGAGTAAAATATGCCAGCCAGGATATTGTTGGGATAGCTCAGTAGGAAGAGCGTTGGTCCAGCTAGCCAAAGTATCCAGGTTCGAGTCTGGTCCTGGCATTTTTCACTCTGTTGTAGAGATGGGTGGTATTTAATGTATTAGTATAAATAACAATGTTATTGTTTTACAGTTTATTATTTGGTAACAGATTAACGGAAGGACCCTGTTAAATTTGGAATGCGTTATCTGCAAAGTATTTAAGTAAAAAAAAAAGTTCAAAAAATAGTATTTTATACATTTTCAAATTATACTTCAAATAAAATTTACGAAATTGGTTTTCTATTTCAATTTATAAAAAAGCTTATTATTATTATTTTTTTCAAATAAAAAAGTCCTATTTTAAACGCTTATGAAAGTGTCAAAGCGAAAAAAAAAAAAAAAAAACCATGTGAAATGGAAACCAACCAATGAAACCGCAGTACAAAATCTTTCCTTTCAAATCTTTAAGGGAAAGAGAAATCGCTATAGACCTTATCCGTTGAGAAACTTGGCTTACGAGCAACCAATCAGAATCCGCTTCACTTTTTGATTACCGTTATTCGTCAAAATGTAACCTATGCAGCTTAGAGTTACAAGCAACCATAAATAACTCCACAGTAATTTTATTGCGAATAATCGTTATTTTTAATTTTAATAATGTGACTGCTTCTGTACAGTATGGATAAAAAAAATCATTTTACATGCTTACAGTGATGTAACTTAAAAAGATTGTAAATTGTTGTGTTGATGCTTATAGTTTCATGAAATCATTTGTATCTGTAGGGTTCTTTTGGAATGAAAAGTAAAAGATGTTTTTTAGTAAGGATGGTTTGGGAAGGTTCTAATTTCGATCATGTTGTATTTTGGGTCGTATTAGAGAGCAGACATCTTTAGCCAGCATTGCTGAAGGACAGTTTCTTTAAAATTTGAATGTTTATAAGGGTTGTTGCTATATACTCATAGAGTATGAGGGCTTATTCTGATACTTTTTTTAGAGAAGGGGGGGGGGGGGATTATGTGTTTTTATTTATTTTATATTATTTTTTATTTTTTACTTTGTCATTACTGTGTTTTTAGAAAATGAGAACTGTAAAAAAAAATTCTGCAATTTTATTTTAATGAAAAAAAAAATGAAAGAAGGTAAGAAAATAGCATCATATAAGTTGTGCAGTATGTGGCAAATTAACTTAATTTTAATACAATTGTAATTAATTTGAAAATCATATTGAAAATTTGTTAGTATGAATTTAATTTGAAAGTGTATAAATAATATTTGTGGGATTTGCTTTGGATATGCGTTGACAGATATGACTGCAATGAATCGGAGATCAAATTTAATTTTTGATTTTGATAATTTTTAATTTCTGTTGTTAAAAATGTGTTTTTTCTTATACAGGGTGTCTCTTCTGATCGTGTACCCAATAGCTAATTTCTAAACTGTTAGTTTTAGAGGTACAGTTCCAGTTGTAAAAATGCCTCAAACTTTGTTTTGCATCATATAAAAATCGATTTACGTTAAAATGGTTACTTTTTAAATAGTTAAGAATTTTTAAAAATGTGTACAATGCCTGGGTCCTATAAGTTTTATTTAGAAAAGTTTCGAAGTGTTCTAAAAAAGTAAAACAATACAAATTTATTCATCATGATCAAAACTTATCGAGTTATGATATTTAAAATTTTATGAATTTTCAACGTTTGAGTCCACTAAAAATGGAAAAAGGTGTTTTTAGTAGCAGAAAAGCTGAAAACGCATGAAATTCAAAGTATCATAACTTGGTAAGCTTTTATCGGCCAAAATAGAGTTTGATAATCTAAACTGATTTTAATGGTGTGGATTCATCTCAACAGTGCATTTATACTTACTTCCAAAATTATTTTAAACATTCTGTTTAAATGTCTTTTAATTAAAACATCCGTTAGCAGCATACATAGTGATTAGTTATACGTTATAAAAATAACAGGTTGTTGGAACCTGTTGCCTATCCAATTGTGGAATGATGCAACCTGTTAACCAAAAGTAACTATATTTCCCATCCCTACTCTGTTGGAATATATCTTAACTATGATGCTTCAACCATTGAACATAATTATTTAATTTGATTTTATGCTCTGAATCTAATAACTGTCATATTGGGGAGTTGATTAGAAGTTATGGCTTAGAGTAATCATCTAATATAAACATATCAATCAACTCCTATTTAGGGAAATCACCTTCAACAACATCAATCAATATTAATATGTTTATGCTGGGTAATTTCTTTTAGCATATATCCTTTCATATATTTAAGAAAATATACTTCAAGATTAGTCGAAAAAAGAAAAAAAAAACACTTCAAAAACAATTTTACTTTTCAGTCAATGGCTAAGAAAGAAAACAAAATTAAATTGCATGGCTTTTTGAAGATTGATACAAATTTTATTTCTTTAGCTTTCATGTTAGTTTCTCATAGCAATCCCTTTTCCTGCTATTTTCTTTTTGTGTATTCATTCTCAAAGGTATAACCAGGGCCGTGCGAAGAGGGGGGCGAAGGGGGCCCTCGCCCCAGGCGCGAAATTGAGGGGGCGCCAAATTTATACTACCAACCATGGTTTTATTTATTTATTTGTTTGTTTTTTGGCCATCGATCATTTTCCGGGGCATTTCGTTTTCTCTCTTTATCATTCTCTTATTTTCTGTCGCAAAACATCATGATTTCTCTAAAAAATATGGGCAATTTTCTCATGTTATTTAGTTGTTTGGAATTTCAAAATTCAGATTAAAACGGAGGGGGGGGGGCGTCAAATCGAAGTTTTGCCCCGGGCGCACTTTTCTCTTCGCACGGTCCTGGGTATAACTGTCATTTCTTTACACAGTTCTTAACATATTTTATTATGCAAACTTGGAAGGTCAAGCAGGAGAAATCCAGAGAAAAATTAGCAGAACAGTTTTACATACAAGAGAAAATCATTTCTTCCATAGAAAAATGTTAAATTGGAATGAAGAATCAATGAATTTAAAGATATATATATACAGGGTATTTCAACGATCATGAGACAAACTTGGAGGGGTGGTACAGGACGCTGTAACAAACAATTTTTGTATAGGAAAGCAGGGTCAGAAATTTATTTATACAATTAATAATACATTAAATTCAAGAACCATATTATTACTATTTTAACAAAATTTGCAACAGACTCATCGTTGTATGAATTGTAACAGGGTTCATACTCTATTTGAATAACAAAATTCCCTGACTTTTCCAGACCATTTTTCCTACAATTCCATGCCCACAATTCACAACATTTTTAGAAATACGATTACCAATTCTAGATCTTAATGATTAAATATACCTCTGAAAATAAAAGTAATCTTTAAAATTGAAACTAAAAATCTATTATTTGATATTTAAAATATAAAAAATGAAAAACAATAAAAAATATACAATTTGGATGTATTCAAAGTAACATTTTATTACTATAATTAGATTTCACGTATCAACCATTCAAATATTTTTTGACATTTCTACTACCATGTCATTTGTTTGTGTTGTTTCATAAACAGTTTGTTACGTAACTTTCAATTTTTGTCTTTTCACAATTTAATTTTAGCTACAGCTTTTCTTTTTTGCTTGCTTTATAATTTTTTTTCTTTTTCTTATTTAAATATTCATGATATCTCATCCCAGCCACCTTAACATGGCTCAATATTTTTTTCACAGAAGTATCACCTATTTAGCAGCAAATTTGTATGGCTAAAACATCATTGTGTTAAAAATATGAATGTAGCAAAAATACTACTTGCTAGTAAAATATCTGATTTTTTTGCAGACTGAATTCGGAACTCGGAAGAATCTTGACACATGATAGCACATAATTTTTTTTTTTTTTAAATCCCTGACTTTTCCAGATTTTAGGGAAAAAATGTCATTTTTTCCTGACAATTTCCTGTTTTCCATATTTTCGAGTCGCGTAGGAGCCCTGAATAAGCATATTGTAAGGATTTTGTTAAAGTATCTTTCTTCACTACTGTTAAAGTTATGTACGAAAATGTGACTTCGGATTGGAGGAAGACTGTATTTTTGATTGTATAAATGGATTTCTGACCCTGGTTTCTTATACAAAATGTGTTTATTGTTACAGCGTCCTGTACCACCCCTCCAAGTTTGTCTCATGATCATAGAAACACCTGTGATAAAGATATATCACAGTTTTATCTTTTTTTAACGATTTATTTTTCAGCTCAACGTATTTCTGTATTTTATAGCCTTTCCAGTTTATTTGCCGTTCTTTAAAAGCTATTTTATCGGCAATTCCGCACCACGCAAGTGGTTTTCACGGCGTTACTTCATCCCTCCTTCGTGCTCTGAGTTCGCTTCAATCGGCGCTGAGCTGTGACGTCATCGCATTCGGCGGCTCTTCCCTGCTCCTGCGTTTTATGCATGCGTTGCTCTTGTTCGATGTGTTCTCCGAACTTGGGAAGTATTTCATATTTTGGCCGCGTAGCGCTGCAGGTGATTGGGCGTGTCTTTCAAACACAAATTAGAAGGCTTCTTTTAATTGTTAAATGTTAATGAGTTTTTGATTTGTTATTTTAATTTTCACGTAATTCATAATCAACAAATTAGTTTAAATTAATCTTGCTCTCACATTTGTGCACCCCTGTTATGGGTATATATACTAATGTGGCGCATTTTTCCAACAGAATTTTAATAAAAAATGATGCCGCAAATTGATTGAAAAATGTGGTGTGATCTGAGGCCTCTGCTGGCCTGTGCCGACGCTCGTATCCGAGAAATTCACCGTTGTGCTGAATTCTTATGGAGATCAATTTCGCGTTTTCAGTTTTTAATTATTCTATAAAAATGCTGTTGTAAACTTAAAATTTAATATTTTAAAAGTTTAAATCAACTGGTAATTTAATTGACTCTTGAATTAATTCTATAATTCTTCATGGACGTGGCCAGAAGGTATATTTCAAAGATTCTTCGAATTTTACGAAATTTGAGCCAGTACTTTTTAAAGACTTGATGTGCAGCTGATTTTATCCTCATCCTTCCTCAAGAATTACAATAAAGATTTTATGGATCCAATTCTTATGGAGTATTCATTTATAATAGTCTGCGTCTATTACTTCACACAAGTAAGAATGTTTTACTTATTTTATTATTTTGATTCTCTTCTCTTCAAGAATATCGACCTAAAGAACAGATGCACAAATTGTGCAGGGTTAATTGCTATTTCAATCACAACTGCAATATTTAAAAGTTCGCTATACGATTTATTCCTCCATCCATTAAATAATAATATTATTACGGCAATTGATAATTCCTCTTATCATCGTCACAACACCCTGTATATATTATGTGTTTCCTTATATAGAAATTAAATGTGTTGATTTATGAGTTTCAACACAGGTATGTAAATTTTGTAATTTAATTATCAGTTTTAATGATAGCAGGTCAATATGACCTGCAAATTTCCAAGTTTGCAGTGTCATTTTTAAGTTCGTTTAAGCTTGCAGTATCATTTTTAAATAATAATTTTTAAGTTTGCAAATTTTTAATTTTAAGTACTCTGCTTGACTACAGTTTTTTTATAACTTCCTTCTAATGAATGATAATGTTATATCAGTTTTTATAGTTAAATACATTTTTTTTACTCAACTTGATGAAAGAAGATATAAAATAAATACTACTGAAACTGTAATTGAGCTTATCTGTCACCACCAAGAGCTGTATACTGCATTGCTGTGCGAGTTACGATAACTGTGTTGCATTTGGAACAATATAGTATTTTTTTTTTTTTTTTAAATATATATCAGGCATCAACTGATTCTGGTATCATAATTAGGGCTAATAACATAAATAAATGCCAATGGCATAGATCCTAAAAGTACATTATTAGTAAATATTGTGTTATTTTAATGAGTATAAAATCATAGTATTTTCCTAGACATCTGTGATTCTAGCATTATTAGCAGGATATCATAACATCAGAAATAAATAACTACATATATCTAAAACTAAAAAAAAAAAAAAACATTCCCAGTTCTTCATCAGAATTTAAAAGTACATGCCCCCACAACTGCAGTTTTTGGCTACAGATATGTAGTTAAGCTTGTTAACTATGTAGATGTTTATTTTTGATATCTTATTGAAATTGTTATTATTTAATATGTGGCATTCCACATAACTTCAGATTGTTTCAATACAAACATGGCTATTTTAATATTAATTTCTTCAAAAGATTTTACAAAATATTAACTTGAAATACATATACAAAAAAAGGTCTAACTCTTTAGCTTTAATTTATAGAGCAATCAGAAGGTTTTAGGAAATAATATACTGACAGCACTTTTTTGTTCAAGGAAATTCAAAACTAAAATCGATGAGATACTTGATATAGTCATCAACAAAAGAAAAAAAGCATGATACAAACTTAAAAAATAATTTATTTACAGATATTAATTATAGGAATAATTCATCTAGTTTCTGCATTATCTACAATATCAAGCACTGGAAACTCTACTTGTTGTTCAATCCACTTGGCAGCAGTAAGCATCTGTTTTTCTTTGAAAGACTGACCAATTATTTGAAGACTCAGGGGTAGTCCTGTTTCTGATAATTCACATGGTATGCTAATAGCTGGTAAACCTACATTTAATAGAAACAAGAAAGAAAAATTATGCCCCATGCATAGATTATGAAACACTTTCTAGCACTATAAACAATTTAGAAATGTCAAAAACTAGTTTTCGACGCCAAAATCCTAACCCTGTAACCATCAACTTCACCTTTTCTGTAGCTCTAAATAAGATGTCATTTCTTTAAATTAAAAAATATATATACAGCAGAGTCGTGAAAATCCGAGTCTCAGAAATTTGAGGCGTCAAAAATAAAAATTTTTACATAATTTTTTTTCCTTGTCCAAAAGAATGACAGTTCTTTTCGTTTCTTCCTGGAAGGAATGTCATTTTGAGTCACCCACCCCCTTTTGTTTAGGCAGATGGCTAAGGGTTGGGGTTGGTGGAAAATCTGAGTTTTCAATAATGTGAGGTGGTGTCAGCCCCAATTACCTCGGAATTTTTAGACTCTACTGTACATTTATATATCTATCCAGTTTTATCATTCCATCATTACTGGAATTTTTTTTAATCAACAAAGTACAATCTCCTTTTATACCTTCATCTACTTTACTTAATGACTGATATTTCAGGATTTTAACTTTTTACAGAAATTGAAGAATCGCTTCACAAATATAACAATAATTAACTAAGATTTAATTAGTTTTAAGTACATTGATTTTTTTTTAAAATCAGTCTTACTTATGTTGAAAAAAAGTTTTCAATGTGAATATTTAAGCCTGGAAGGCTAAAGTAAATGCCAAGATATTATTAAATAAGAATACCAAATCATATAATCCATAAAGCATATCTTCTACAATTAATTAGTAGTATATGCTAGAAATTTCTATTTATTGTAAGTTATTTTTTAAAATATTTGTCGGTAAACATAAATTGTTGAGTGTTGATACTTGCAGCTTAAATCTGTTTTTCCGGAAAAATAATGTGCAAATAAAATTGTACAATCTTGATTGACAGTGAGAAATACAAGAGACATTAAAATTCGACATGAGAATTAGATGGATCTTAAATAATAATAAATAAAATAAAATATAAGAATTCATATCCCATGCAAGAAAGTTGATCATTCTACAAATCAACTTACCACTTGTTTCATAAAAAAGGTATGATTCAAAAAATAAAGTTCTGTCCAAATCACAGAAAAATAAACACATTTTTAGGGGGCTATAATTAAGGTTTAATGTTTGTCACAGTGCAAATTTTCACAAAATTTGCAAAATTGCATGATTTTTACAAAAATTGTTTCAAAATCTGATGTTTTCTAAATTTTTATCTATAAAGAGTGTCTTTAATATTTTCATGGCAACTGGAGTTATCTAATTAAAGGCAATAGTTTCTTAATACAGATTTGAAACTAAATAGGCACTTTTTGAGAGTGGGCACTCAGGGATCATGCCCTGAATGCCCTGCTATAGATTTGGTCCTGTGTCCAGATACATGGGACTACCTGCATCTTCTGTATGGCTGATTCTGAAAACTATCAATTTATTGCTGAAATTGGCTCTTGTATGTACACACAGTTAAAATATTTCTTTTTTTCTTTAACTTTTTTTTCCCCTCGAAGAAAGACATTTTAATTCAAAATAAGCATTTTCCAGAGGTTACATCTGTTTCATATTACTTGAAAGGTGAATTTGGCTGGAATAGATTAATATTGACTATTGTACACTTTATTTTTTATCTTCCTTAAAAAGAGTCTGAATTTGATGTCATTATCATTTTTAAGAACAAAACTCCTAGTTCTAGTTCCAGATAAATAAGTTTTCATTACAATAATTCTAAGGGTTTCAATAACATTTCAATTTTTGAAGATAAAGAATAAAAATAAAACTCTTATAAAACAACAGATGTAATTTTGAACACAGCTGTTCGGTAGAATTTTGGAAATGAGAAATTGAATGCATCTGAAACTGCAATGCAATGTTTGTTAGTTCCAACAATAGTATGGTCACTAAAAGCTTATTATCAAATAATAAAAATATATTATTGAATGAAAGTATATAATATTCAAATTTTTAATTGCTTAATAGGCATATATAGTGAAAACAACGTAGTGAAAAAGTACCCAAGCCAGGACTCGAACCCGGGTCATCAGATTAGCGCACTGAAGTTCTACCAACTGAACCACTTGGGAACGATACTCAGCCTGGAACTTTTTCACCATAACTTGTTGGCAAGGCTACAAACGCAGCACAAGATGCTTGGGTACTTTTTCACTATGTTGGCTATACGCCTATTAAGCAATTAAAAATTTGAATAGTATGAATGCAAGCCGCAAGGCGTGAGAAATGTTCTCTGGAAAAATTTCCAAGTATTAAATATGAATTTGAAAGTATATAATCTTAAATAAGAAGAACCAAATATAATATTTTACATTCTATTTGCTTTAAAAAATTGTAAAAATGTAACAGAGAGAATTATAAGAAATATTACATATTTATTTAATCAAATGGGTGATATCTCTATTGAGTACAAAATTACAATAAGCAAAATAGAAGGTTAATAGTCTTTGTTTTTCTTTCACACAGAAATTTAGTGCGAATTTTCCATGAATCCCAAACAAACAAACAAAAAAAAATTTGACAAACCAAATCCGGCACACTTCAGCCTGGACCCGAAATACTTAAACTCAAACCAAAAATGTAGGAAAATTAGTCCATATATTAATACAATTATGGAAAAATAGTCTACTATTATATCTCTAATATCAATTTTATCTTTTATAAGGGAAAATGAACATAAATATACACATTAATGTTCAAATATATAGATTTATTTCATCTGAAAAAAATTTCTAGACTTTTTTAAAAAATTGGGTCAAATTGAACCTGAAACAATAAAAGTCAACTCAAACTGAACCTGAGCTGCAACGAAAATAATGAACATCAATCCTACATGATTCAAGACTCTATTTAGAACTTATACTAGCAGTCAAAGCAGACATATTCTGGGACTTAAAAATCTAGAAATTTTTTTATGACTCCAAATTTTCATAGCAAAAATTATATACTGAATGTGTATTGTGGTGCAACAAGTGGATTACAGAATCAAAACCCATTGCTAACACATCCATTAGACATTTTAGCATCATATAATACAAATTTCTTTCCATTACAACTTGTTTAGATAAGTTCGTTAATCAAGTATGTAAATCTTAATAGTTTGTTTACATGGACACACAGCAGCATAACATGCAAAACTGTCCTCATGATAATGTCCAAAATGCTAAACCAGTTCAAACCTTATTGGGACAGTGTATTGATCTTGTAAGTATCTTGGATGAATTTGTTAATCAAGAATTGTTCTGGCACCCCTAGATGGTTGCCTAATAGAAAAACCAGTCCTGTTTAAAGTAAAGAGTATAAAATTAAATAATACATCTTTACTTTGGGTTATCCGATTCCATGACATTTTTGTCTAAATTTTGTTATTTGTTTTTTGTACCAAACAATGAACCAAATCTTCTTTTGGTGCCCCCTTCTACTCTAGTACTCAGGCCATATGGCCTGCTTGCTCACCCCCCCCCCCCTCCTAGTTAGAACCACAAATCACTAGAACATATAAGTACAGCTACTAATTTTTTGTACATCATTTAACTATAAGAGACTACAGTTATAACATCTCCAATTTACCTATTTACCTTTTTGGAAAGCTATGATAATATACAAGATGTCAAAGAATTAATGGGATATAAAACTGAGAATACAATATGGCAGTTTTTAAGAGAGCATTGATAAAGAAACAAATTTTGTTTCTATATAAGAATAACTGAGAAATAATGTCAAAAATGGTAAATAACAATTTAAAATCAGTTAAAATTTAGCTTTACTTACCAGCCATATTTACAGGTTGAGTACAAAAATCATCTACAGCATTGTGCTCCCTGTTATCAACTAAAATATATTTCGAATACGGAATAGGCCCTGTTAGTGTTACTGGAGTCAATAATAAGTCTACACCAGATTCAAATACAGATTTAAAGTCATTGCAAAGCAATCTACGAACTTTAGCAGCTTGTAGGTAATATTTTGAATAATTACTAATAAAAGAAAAGACAATTAAAATACAAGACACTTAATTAGAAGTTAGAAGTAAACAAATGTAAACAAGTTTTAAAACTCTACAAATACTAAAAAAATAACTGATTTTGAGAGTAATAATGTTCATTAACTTTTATCAGGCAAGGCATAGATACGATTTTTAAAATATAAATAAAGTGCGAATCTGCAACAATTCTGCATTCTACAGTAATCTAACTTATCTTCCATAACATAAAATAAAGAATTGGTAGGATTTTTTAAGAGCCTGTTCGAAACATGATATAAACTCTAACATCATTGTTAAATAAAAAAGATGCTGAAAATAGACGTATAACAATAATTCTAATCATAAAGATTCCTTGAACAGCTTTAAATCTTAAAGTTACAAATCTAAAAACACATATCTATATATGAGATAACTTAAACCTTTAATATACCTCTTCAAACTCTAGTCTACATATAGGCCATTCCATGCATCTCAATGGAAGGACATTTTACAAAAATTATACATTATTTCTGCTTTCTAAATAATTAATTAATGTTAAGGGGTTGTACATATATAATGTTATCACTTTAGGGAGGAGGGGGAGGGGTCTGGCACATGATACAGTAAGATATCTCTAGGGAGAGAGGGGGGATGTTGTCCTTGATAGCGGTATCATTTTTTATCTAACGAAAATTCTCTTTTTTTGTAGCTTTTTCTTTACAACAAAATACTCTGCTATCTTTTTTTTGGCCTGTTAACTATTTTTATGAAAAATTTATTATTAAAATCATTAAATGATTATAACATTTTTTTCATTCCAAAATATGAGGTATATTTGGCATCTCTATTCTTCTGCCATATGTGTATACCTATATAATCTGCTGTTGGAGAAACCGGGTGCAAACTATGTTTGAAATGATATTTGTTGTGTTAGTTAGTAAAGAAAAGAGAAATAATGTTGTCTACCTGCTTTCTTGAAAAGAAGTTTTGTTTACCCCGTCCCATGCAAGGAGAAAGTGCATAAGACATTATTACTGTACTGTTTACAACATTACGTAACAAACACCTATTATTTAATACTTTAAGAGTAATTACTTTTTTAAGTATTATTTGATATAAAGTTATCTCACATATAATAGCAATATTTTACTGGCTTCTCTGCATTTGAATCAGTAAAGTATGTGAAAATAAAATTTATAACCACATCTGTATATAACTGCAAATGAAAGAAAAAAAAATTTAGACACTGATAATGATATTATTAAGGGGTGGGAAGTGTTTGAGGGATGATAACATATATCGTAGAAAGGGGGGGGGGTAAGGAGTTCAAAATTACTAAAACAGTTGATAAGATTATACATGTACAGCCCCTAAATTGACTAATCTTTTTACATCTTTAAAGATCTTAATTCACAAAATAATGAAAAAGTGTTGCTCCAAAAATATATTCAGTATTAGTTATTTTAAAGTGATTTTTGCTATGTAGTAATGGAGAGACATTTTACAACATGCATTTTGATAACATAGTTTTGTTGAACAATGCAGTTATTCATGCCAGTGGAATTTCACTTATTTAAACATAGTTTTTAAAATATCCAGTTAAATGAACAACAACAACAACAAATTTTTAGTATAAATTAATCATTTATAAAATTTCTTGTAAACAGAATTTTTCTGACTGAGTGAAAAAATGCTTATGCCAGGAGTCAAACCCAAGACCTTTGATTTAAACTGCCAATGCTCTATTTATTGACCTGAAAATTGGTAGTAATGACCCTTTTATTTAAATGATAATGTAATGACCATTTTATATGAAAAAATGTATCAACAAATCTCCTCATTTAATGGATCATTGCTTCTATCATCATTTAATTTTTTCCATTACCTGTGGTACATTCTGCTGAACTGTCTACAAATCAGCAGACCAGATACTATTGCCAATGACCAGATACTATTAGCAATAAGGTCATCATATTACTTCATATAACATAAAAATCTGATAGCATTAATTTGTAGCTAACTTAAATAATATTCTTTAACCCTCTAAGCGTGTGGAACATAATATTCCGTTCACTAAGCTCCAGGTTTCACTGCAATATATGCAATGTTTAAGATAATATAATTCTACAGATTTAATGAATTTTCAAAACATTGATACTCTCATTAATACTCTCAACATTAAACATTAAACAAACATTCAACATTAAACAAAAACATTAATACTCTCAAGGGTTACATTCATATTTGTAATTAAGTTTTATTTATAATGCTGAAAGAATCATATTTTTCTAGCATTTAAAACAAAAAGCAGAGAAAACAACATTACAATTTTACCCTTTTTCAAAACGCTCAGAGGGTTAAACTTGATAAATTTATTTTGGCAAATGTAATTTGTAACATAAAATTAATACAAATAGTCAAAATACAAATCCTCTTTTAGCTCAGGACCAGAACAAACAGCAAATTTGAAGGTATGAACTACATCAATAGTGACATTTACTTTGAAAATATAAATATTTACACATTATGGTTAGTCAGTAACTGGCAATGTCCCATTCATCTCCACTCTCATCTAAATATTTTTTATGTAACTTTATTGTGAAAATTGTATTTAAGACATTTATCATTTGTTGGTCTTCCTCATGAAAATGTATAAAGTACAGTATTGCAATATTTCTTGGAGCATATTCTTGCATCATTTCACATTAATGGATTTTTTTTAATGAATTAAAATTACAAGTAATGTTTGATAAAGCTTTGTAATATGATTATTTTACCAATTAAAATTACAGCAAATTTTCACTAAAAATGTACTTTTTACAAGAAAAGGGAACCTTATTATTAAAAATAAAAATCACATCTTTTAAAAGATAAAATCTAAATGAGTTATATTGGTCTATTCATGTGTGGACATACTTTTGCATTCATTAACTTCTTTTTATTTATTGGGCCTCATTAAAGTAAATGTTATTCTGTGATAAATGTATGCATCAAAAAATTGTTAAAACTGAACAAAACTAAAATAATTTTTATTTCATGAGATTGAATAGTAACTGGAAAATTGATTGGAAAAATGAATAAATATTTTAAAATTGCAAAACAAAAATTTTCTGAACCATTTCTGATGTTTAAAAATGAAACTAATTTTGAAGAAAATAATTTTATAACTTCCTTTACCGGGACATGTTTAAATGTTTAAAAATGCTTATAATTTCTAAATTATCACTGTTGGGAAAAACGGCATTGCCTTTAAAGTTTTAATAAGAAAAGAAATACCCTATCATAATAGCCAAAATATGTATTTCTAGACCCAATACCTTTCAGGTAACACAGCAAAAACAAAAAAATGCCTCATTCATCCTCACTCTCCCCTACTCTTCTTTACTTGTATAAGATATAACTTCAAATTCTTATGTATAATATAATTCAATAACAGACTTCAGAGGGTAGTTTCATAGTTTTTGAAGGAATAGGATATTCAGACAATGTGAAAACACTGAAATAAATTCATTTTCAGCCGTCTACAAGTAGGCCGATATGTATAGAAAAAATGGTTAAAAGAACATAATTTGAGCCTTAAATTATTTCATGTTCAATTTCTGTTCATGGCAATATTAATTCAAGTAAATATAATAATTATTGGCATATTAAATAAATACACACTTCTTTAAAAGGAAATAATTTCCTGCTAGGATTCTTTCTCTAACTGCATCACCAAATCCTTCTCTTCTTGTTACAGCATAGTGATGCTCAGTTGACTTTTCTTCTTTTGCCCTATGTCCTGTAATGTAATTAAAAAAATATATATATTTATTTATTTAAATAAATTGTTTAAACATAGCGATCAAAACAATGCTTTTTATTTATCATTTGTTGAAACAGGATTTGAGATGTTTGGTAACTCTAACTGCTTATCTTCTCTCAAGATGGTGTGTTATCTCCCCAAAATTTAGAATAAATACAAATACATATAATTTTTTCTGTATATTTAACATAGTGTATTTGATATGCCGTACATGGTTTCATTAAAGTATATTGTTCTGTTTCTGAGTAGCTAGCAGAGAAATCTAAGGATGTCATTTAAATTTGTAAAAAAGGAGAAAAAATGTGTTTTTCCTGCTACAAACAACATATAATATGACGATAATTAACATTCATATGTGCAGTCAAATTTCTGCAACATCACAAACAAGTAGTAAAATAAAGAAAAAAAATTCAACTGAGAAAGGTTTAGAATTATCTGTACTTTTCTAATATTTTTTAGTGTTTTTTAAATTTCACATATTTTCTAGCTTTCTGTAGTGGTGTAACAACTTTGTAATTTTGCCACACCACTCATGTCATTATAGAAATTTATTACACTGTTAAATCAAACATAAAATTTTATGTATATTATATCAGACAGGTTTCTTTAATACATAAATTTTGATATATCAGCTTGTGTTTTTGAACGTCTGTTTGGTGGAGAAATTGTGTAAGACTATTTAAAAAGAATATAATTGAAATTCATATTATTTTTGGGGAAAAAAATGTAATTTCATAGAATATCTAAGCCTTAACCAGTAAAGAATTTGCCATTTCCCTCTTGCTTTCGATAAAATAAAATAAATACTGAAGCCCTAATATTCTGTATTATTAACCACTGTACTGTATTCGCCCGTCCTCCTACACTCACATATTTGTATTTCATACATTGTTTTCAAAAACTAAAACACCTTTTCTTCAGCAAAAGAAAAAATATATATTTTAATATATATGCATACATGTAAAAAAAAAAACGCCTTATTGTAATGAGATTATATATGTATATGTATAAATTTGCTTTAATGAAAACTAGCCTCCATAACTAACATATCAGGATTTTTTTTTTTTTTTTTTTTTAATTATATGCCAATTACACTGTGATGGCCATTTTGCTGTAGCCCTGGACATAAATACTACCCTAGCTCAAATTTGTTAATAGAAGGGCTAAGTCTAATAAACATTAAACTTGATAATGTTTTGATAAAGCACATTGCGGAGGAAGGAAAGGACAGAGTGGAATGAGAATTGGAGGGAACAAGAAAATTAAAGAGGCTTCAGTTGCACAGTATTTATGAGCTCCGGTGGGTTCCGGCTAACATTTAAATATTCACAAAAAAAATGTAGAAGTGCAATTTATGCATAGGGGTGTTGATAAATTGAAAATAATAATTATTAGACATGTAAATCATAAAGGTACTACAATGAAATACAAAAAAAATCCCTGACGGCTCGGCCTACAGGCACAGGTAGATTTCGAAGATGCAGACCATGGGGTGCCTGTTTATTGGGAATTGCAGAAGAAATAACCTTTTTGCCATGATGTGGCAATTGGAACCGCCCACTTCGAAATCTACTTGTGACTGTAGGAGGAGATGGCAGGGATTTTTCTGTTTTTAATTTTTTTTTTTGCTGTAAGAGTTGGTCTTATAAAAAAGTTGTAGATAATATTAAGAAGATTTATAATATTTTTTTTTCTTCTTAAACCTCTATCCCCCCCCCCCCTGCTCCCCATTGAGGCCATTTTAAATGATATAAAAAATCTGTCATATATAAATTTTTGCCCTTTCCCTAGAAGTAATAATAACTTTAAACAGATTTGATATGTATCATAATTAAGAAGTCATGGTGTTTTTTCTGTTTTCACAAAAAGCCCCCTTATTTCCCCCCCCCCCCCTTTGGACCGATTTTGCTCATTAACGAACTTCACTGAGATTTTATGCACCTTGATTTTATGTATCAGTTTGGAAGAGATTTGTGATATTGAAGTTATTGTGTCTATAAAAAAGTGATATAGATAGGTAAAGTTTTGAACTGGGGGTGGTTTGGGGTTCTAGGAGTCATGATCGGTGTAGATTTTCAAAAATGTTTCAGAAATTCCAACATAAGGGAGTATGCAATAGGTAGTATTTCTTACAAAATCTACCTAAAAATGAATTTAAATGTTGACATAACATACCATATCTGATGCCATCATATCGAGCAAAATTTGAGGCAACATCACAGCAACACAAAACAGAGTAGCACATAATAGAATATTTTGTATGAGGTAATGATACTTCAGTAACTTTAGCTCCAGCATTGTCTAACCTATCTGCAACATTTCTCCATGTATCAATAATTTCTGGAACCATGCCATTGCATTCATATTCCTATGTTAAAAAATAAAAACAGATGAAGAATACAAAAGTTTTCTTTCAATGTCAAATATAACTTAATATTTAAAAACTAACAGCACATAACTCTGATGTCTGACAAAAAAGGAGGTTGTAGCCAGAGCTTAATTTCCAATGAAAAAAAAAAAAAAAAAAAAAAAAAAAAAGAAAAAGAAAAAGAAAGAAAGAATGTACTAGAGTCCTAATATTCTGCATTATAAACCATTGTATTGTATTTCCCATCTTTCTAAACACATATTTGTACTTCTTACATTATTTGCAAAAACTCAAAATTGTTTCTTCAGCAAAAGAAAAAAAAAAAAATGTAATATATCTTTTAATATATGCATACATATAAAAAAAAAATCTAATTAAAAAAAACAAACTTGCTTTAATGATAATGAAATTATACATATTCATAAATTTGCTTTAATGAAAAATAATCTCTATAACTAACTTATCAGGATTTTCTTTTGATTTAATTGGCTGCCAATTGCACTGGGAGTGCTACTTGATCTAAAAATCTAATTTGTGAGAAAAAAAATTAGTATTTCACATGAAAAAAGCTCACAGGATGAAAATTATGTCAGGTAATCAGGGGTGCATACGTGCAAGAATAGATTGCGATGTCAACAAATTAGTTTAACTATAAGTTTGGTCTGTGTTTTATTTTAACATTAAGTATTCATTTAAATTAGACTATTTAAATAAATAAAATTTTTTGTACTCTGATGCTCTAGTGATTTGAAATTTTAGAAAGTTCTGTTGCAATTTTATAATATATTCTAAGTATGGATTAAATATTTCAATTATTAAATGTTTTTGTGGCTTTTAAAATTATTTGGTTAGATTCTAATCCTTTTATTGATATGCAATTAACAAATTATGCATACTTCTTTTAATTGGTAAAAGCCATAAAATAAAAACATTATAAACAGTGAAATAAGTTTTATTAGATGGTTGACATGTTTCAGCTCAATCTGAGCCATTATCAAAGCAAATAAGAATATTCTATGATTAAGTGGTCTATGAAGTTATTTGAAACATTATCATTTAATTTTTCACATATATTTTAAAATTATGCACATTATTTTTCATTTTTACTTTGATGTTTATTTCCATATTTGTAACTATTATCCAAGCTCTTTTAAAAAATTAAAATATAGCCTTAAACGTTTCAATATCTGCTTAATAGCCAAACCCCCTCAGAAATTAAAGAATATCATCTGCAGTAAAATTGACCCAATTAATTTTGAGAATTATTCAGGAGTATATGAAATACCATTTATTAAAGAAGATGGATCCAAGAATTTCTATATTGGCATGACAAGCAGGAAATTTAGTTACTGAAAAAAGGAGCCTATAGCTTAGCTGATATTAAGTATAATAGGAAAAAAAAAAAACACTGGCAAGATTATATCAAGAAGAAACCATCCAAATAAATTTCAATGAAAGTAAAATAATTTTCCCTTGCTACTATCAATCTGTACTATCCATAGAAGAAGGAATTTAAATAGAAGTAGGATGTAGGGGGTTTTCGCCCATTTTCTTCTTTCACCGTTTGCCACGGATTTTTTTATTTACGTTATTTTCCGAAACTATTTCAAAGGCGGGGAATAAGCAGCCAATAACGGGAGGGTTGCGAGAACTATTTCAAAGGCAGGGAATAAGCAGCCAATAACGGGAGTGTTGCGAGCCATTCTGTTTGAACACCTTCCCATAACCCCCTTAACAAATGACGGGCGAAAACACCCTACATCCTACTTCTATTTATATTCCTTCTTCTATGGTACTATCAATCCAGTATAAGAGAAACTATAGAGATTGTAACACGTAAAAATACAATATGTAACGATACAGCATCATTTAATTTGCCAAAATTGTGGCTTGAGTTACTCCATGGTTACAAATATGGAAATAAACATCCAAGTAAACAATAAAAATAATGTGCATAATTTTTAAAGAAGTACGTGAAAAATTAAATGATACAGTTTCAAATAACTTCATAGACCGAGCTATTATAGAATATTCTTATTTGTTTTGATAATGGCTCAAATTGAGCTAAAATATGTCAACAGACTAACAAAACTTATTTTACTGTTTATTATGTTTTTATTTTACGCCTTTAAGCAATTAAAATAAGTATATTATTACAAGGTGTTATATTTTTATATAAATTATGACATGATAAAAATGATTAACTATGAAATTTTAGATGTGTATAGAAAAATCGTGAAAATTCTAATTTGTGAGAAAAAAATAAGTATTTCACATGAAAAAAGTTAAATTTTGTTCCTTTTATCAATGTTATACATCAACATGAAAGTTTATTTTCCTTAACATTATGATGTAGCCAGCCACCTGTGGCATTGAACTAAACTCTTGCACTCTGCTCTGCAATAATGCAAAATGAAACAATCTGGTTGCTGATTAAGATAAACAGGAGGACATGTTAGCAACAGTATTTTACATGTATACAAACATCACAGTTAACTTGTTACAAAGGAAATATGGTCTCTAAGATTGCACTGTGTCGACCAGAGCCGAAACTAGATTTTTTTCTTTTTTCATCTGAGGCAAAAATGAATTTTGGCACCCCTTTCCCAAAATAAATTTTTAAAAGAAGTTTTCCCCCTTATGAATACTTTCATATTTACTACTTGCAACTTGCATAGTCAAATATAACATAGCAAAATATAATCCAATTTCAATAAAATTAACATAGCAATATTTACATTGCCCAAAAAGATAATAAAGTTTTTCAATAATTTTTATTAACTTGTATTTTAAATATGAATAATAAACGAATTACAGTGTCATTTGATGTACAAATGCCTCATTTTTCTGCCCCTTCCCCCAGACAGTCACCTAATGGAAAAATCAGTCCTGTTCAAAGCAAAGTAGTGATGGGAGTATTCGAATTCAAAATGTCTGAGGTCTCGATTCAGCCAAGTTCTCAAGTGATCTCGATTCGGACAAAAGTATTCGAATACAAGCCACCTGGCATTTGTGTCGCAGACGAAAACGAAAATTGCGGTTTTTCGACTGTATTCAGTTCTCATAGCTCGAGTTTTCTGTTTTCATAAACTGCGTCAGTGAATGTTTGTTTAGTGATGGGAGTATTCGAATACAAAATGTCTGTGTTCTCAAGTGGTCTTGATTTCAGACAGGAGTATTCAAATACTAGTCACCTGGCATATGTATCGGTGACGAAATCTGCGGTTTTCGACTGTATTCAGTATTCAGTCCTCATATCTGGAGTTTTCTGTGGTTTCATAAGGTGCGCCAGCGAATGCTAGTATTCAAATACTATAGACTACTCGGCGCTGTTTGAGACTTTTCTCCGCCGGCGCTCTTTTAGTTTTGAAATTTAGTTTTATTTTTTCAAGCGTACAATCAATTCAACTAATATACATATATATTTTTAGTTAAATCAATCATATGGATTTAATTTAAGAAAACGATTATAATGAATAACATTCTGTGAATTTGTATTTAAGAAACGTAAATATAATTTTTTAAATTAAATTTTTAAAACTTTTGCGATTAAAATAATTCCTTATAGTGGAAAATAAAATTGCACGTTCGTAAAAAAGAAAAAAAAATTCTTGTTTTCGCTAATTAAAGACAAATTGTTTACTTTTACGGGCGTATACAGGGGAGGGCCGGTTCTTCGCCTTCTAAATCTTAGAAAATAATAAGATATAACTTGCAATACTGAGAGACATGGACGTCGGCAGAATTATATCTTGGGACGGGCAAGATTTTGGATCACGTGTGGCAATGGCCCACAGCCTAGTCTGCTTTTAAAATTGCAGAATATAAACAGGAAATAATCTAAACTAAGATTTTTTTCGTCAGAGTTATCATGCAAAACAATTTTTAAACATATCAACATAAAAAGCAATACAAGAATTTATCAATTAAAAAATACTAAATATAAATAAGTTTTTTTTTTTTTTTTTTTTTTTTTTTTAAACTAACATGCTTAAAAAAAAAGCAGTTTTTTTTTCGTCAAAGGGCTTTGCCACCCTCAATCCTTTTTTTAAGATAAGTTTGAAACACATGAACATTAACAGGAAAACAAAATTAAAAAATCCCTGACGGCTTGGCCTACAAGCACAGGTAGATTTCGTAGACGCAGACCGTGGGGCGCCTGTTTGTTGGGAATTGCGGAAGAAATGACCTTTTTGCCATGATGCGGCATTTGGAAACGCCCATTTAGAAACCTAACTTGTTTGCAGGCGGATCCGGCAGAAATTGTTTTTGTTTAATATATTTTTTTTTTTTTTGCTTTAAGGGTTGGTCCTATAAAAAACTTGTCAATGTAAAAGTTTTAGATAATTTTAAGAGGATTTATAATAAATTTAAGTGGATTTGATATCTTCAGAATTGACGAAGTTATGATTTTTTTTTCTAAAAACCCCTCTTCCCCCCCCCCCCTTGGAGACATTTTCAATGATATCAAAAATCTGTCATACATAAATTTTCGGTTCTTTTCCTAGAAGTAATAATAACTTTAAACGGATTCGATACGTATCATAATTAAGAAATTATGGGTTTTTTTCTGTTTTCACAAAAAGCCCCCTCACCCCCCCCCCCCTTCCTTGGTTCGATTTGGCCCATTAACAACTTGACCGAGATTTTATGCACCTTGATTTTATGTATTAGTTTGGAAGAGATTTGTGCAAAATTATGGGAGTTATCATGTTCATAAAAAAGTGACAGATAGATAGATAGATAGATAAAGTTTTGAACTGGAGGTGGTTTTGGGTTCTGGGAGTCATGATAGGCGTAGATCTGCAAAAAATTTTCAAAAACTCCAACTTAGGGGAGAATGTAATAGGTAGTATTTCTTACGAAAAATCTACCTAAAATTATCGTACCCTGGGAGGGGGTGGTGTAGGGTTCAATGGGATAGAGTCATGCAGACAAAAAATTCTTGTCTTTTTTTTTTTCTCTCGTAACAATCGTAATATTTATATCAAAACTTAAAAACATTAAAAAGAAAATAAATTGTTCTGCAGCTGTAAATTATAAAACGTTACCATAAACAAAAGAGAAGCGTTTGTACGACAAATAAACATTTCATTTGCTGAAAGAGGCGCTACTCATACTTTTCTAATAGACTGATGTGAATCTGACAGGTGATCATAAAAAAAGGCAAACGATTTTACGTAGAATAAACATTCGAAGAGTGAAACAGACGAAATGTCGTCCCTCATTTATTAGTTTGAAGGAAGTCTGGAGTAGTTTTTAGTGCTACTACATTTGAATACAAAGAATCGATTCTGATTTCGATTCTGAAAAGTTTTCGAAAACTAAGGTATCGATTCTTAAAAGATCTCGAATCGGCCCATCACTAAAGCAAAGAGTATAAAATTAACAAATATATTTTTACTCTTGGTTGTTTGATTGCATGACTTTTTTTTTCTCCAAATTTTGTTATTTATACAAAATGACGAACCAAATCTTCTTTTATCAATCCCTTCTATTCTGGCACCGAGGCTGTTTATTCCACTCACTTTCTCCTAGTTTCGGCCCTGTTGTCGACTAAGCCTAATGAGATTTTTTGATAATTTATCATATTTTAAAAATATTTTCTGTTCAGAAAATTCTCAGAAAACTGACTTTTTCCCCTCTTGTATGTTGAATGCTCAGCGTACACATCTGTAAAATTTCATACTAATATTTAAATAAGGAAGCTTCATTGAAGATCCATAAATAAATACTGTCTCTGAGACTTCATGTCTCCTGCCCCGTTATCTTTAAATTTTTGTTCACCTATTATGGACTAAAAGTACTATAAATAAGGCAAATAATTACTATAGTAAAAATAAGATAAATATAATTAACAAAATATGAAAAGTTACATTATTATTATTTTTTAAATTGTAAATACCAGATTTAGTAGGGAAAAATATATGGTACAGGTCAGAATCCTGCATAGATTAGATTTTACCTGACCCAAACCTGAAATTTCTGCTTAAACTCAATCTAAAACTTGACCCCCCCCGCCCAAAAAAAAAATCCTCAACGCGAATCCAAAAATGAAATAAAATTAATCCATATTTTAATATAATTATGGGAAAATAATTCACAATTATAACGATAATATCAATTTTATCTTTTTTGTATTATAAAAATAAGCACATACACACTCATTAATATTTAAATACATAGCTTTTTTCCTTTGAAAAATATTCAGGAGTTTCTTTTGAAAAATCGGGTCAATCCGAACCCAACCTGCAAGAGTTAAAATCTAATCCAAAGCATTTAAAGTCAACCCGACATGCAAAGAAAAACAAATACTATCAATCCAGCCTAACTTGACCTGAACCATGCATCAGGTTCGGGTAAAATCAGTTTCCCCAATCCAATGCAGGACTCTAATAAAGGTATTGGTTGAATGAGTATATCAAGAATTCAGTGTGATATAATCAAGAGAGTATTAATTAATTTTATATTGAAGAAAATGCATTTAAGATGCATTTTTGTGGATTTAGGAGTTAAAAAATCATTTTTCATAATACTAAAGAATTGGATAAGGGAATTAAAAAACTTTGTACTAAGATGAATATGTAAAGTGCAAAAACTAACAAAATGAAAAGCACAAACAGTAAGAACAAGATTAGCATGTAGTCATTTGAAGGCTTCATAAAAAAAACAAGAACGAAAAATCCTGCGTCAAGCATAGATTATGTAACACTTTCCAACGCTTCCAAAATAATTTTATAAATCATTACCGTTTAATAAGCTGAAAGACAACATCTAAGTAAACAATTCGGAAAATGCATAACATATTTAAAAACATAATTTCAGGAATTTCCAACATATACAATATTTTGAAAAATATCCGAATACTTTTATTCAGCCCTGTATATGATCTATAGATTTGTATATATACTACATAGAATGCTAAATTTTAGTTTAGTTAGAAAATGCATAGCACAGTTCAAAATTCTCCTTCTGGAGTTTCTGTCAATAAACAGAAATGTGTTCGCAAACTTTTGTGCTGCCCTGTATATGAAATACAGAATTTATACACACCAAGTAATAGACAAAAAGTGAGTTAAATTTAAAATCACGTTCAGTAACTTAAAACGCACTTCCAGGAATTATTGTTAATAAACAGTAGAGAATTCTTTTGTGTGTCCCTGTAAATGAACGATGACTGCTATACACACAATATTCTGTAGTAAGTCTCTTGGAATGCACCTTAGTGATATATATAAATTTCAATGCGTTTAAAATAGTGAAACATTACTTAATTAAACCGCAAATGATTTTTCTCCATAGACTAATGTAACGGAATTCTTTTGACTGTCCCTGTAAAGTAACTATAAGTGCTATGCACAGCCTATTCCATATTAAGCTTCTTGTAATGCACCTTAGTGATATATATCAATTACAATGTATTTGAAATTGTGTAACATCATTAAAATAAACCGCAAATGATTTTTCCCCATAGACCGTAATGTAACGGAATTCTTTTGAGTTTCTCTATAAAAAAATTATAAGTGCTACACACTTCAGTTGAAATAGGGAACATGCTATAGATAACAACAATAACATATAAAAATTGCAGTGCAATCTAAGCATATTTACAGGAGTTAGAGCACGGACAGACGGACAGACAAACCGAAGTCATAAACACTTTTCGACTAGGTTGGAAAGTGTAAAAAGGACTTTTTAGTGAAAAGTAAAATGAAAAAGAAATAGAGCAATTTTTGTTAAGCAGTAAAAAATATGTTTGGGCATACATGATGTTGCTGTATAATGAATATGATATGTTTAAATTGCCTATACTAATGATGGGCATAACAATTATTTTGATTATTTGAATGAATCATTCAGGCATGTGCAGAAGCTTATCTGTCAAGCTTCAATTTTTTTTTATTCAATTACTACCAGAAATTTTGAAAAAAAAAAAAAAAAAGAAGTTTCTGATTTTAATTAGAATTAGATTAGATGCCAGATAAAAATGAAAAATGTGTTTTGTTTACAAAACACATTTTAACTTCTTTCTTTTTTTTTTCAAAATTTCTGGTAGTAATTGAATAAATTTTTTTTTTAAAGTTTGACAGATATGCTTCTGTGCATGCCTGAATGATTCATTCAAATAATCAAAATAATCGTTATGCCCATCATTAGTATAGGCAATTTAAACATATCGTATTCATTAGAAAGAGGAAAAAATGTTTCAAAATTATAAATTTCCCCTCTCTAGATTAAAGCAGGGGCAAAAGCAAGAGTCCTGTTTTGCTTTGATGATTATTTCAGTTGAAATACAACATTGATTAATAAATCAAATTAAAAATTATACACATAAGCATAATAAATTCATTTAAATTTATAAAAAAATTTAAATGATGAATATTTAGAAAAATTTTGAACCATTATAGAAGAAATAACTCTTAAAGAAATTTCATGATACACAGAATGTAGTATAATTACCTTTGGTAAACCAAAATGCATATCTTTAATACAAATATCATCAGGTAGCATGATTGGTGAAAAACTATTTTTTACTGTTGTTGAATCTAAAGGATCATGGCCACTTATGCAATCTAGCAAAAGAGAAAAGTAGCTAAAATTTATAAGCATTTTGTTATAATATTAGGTATTTGTATATTTTCCTGTCTTACACTTTCTATAAAAATAAACTGTGACCAACCAATAAGATTTAAAGCCAAAAATGCATAAGCGTGGCATCACATTAATGATTTTTGACGAATAACTATCGCCAAAAGTCTCGTCCCGACTACAACAGATTGTCGAGAAAATACCCTGCTGAAAAATTAAAAAATACTAAGCATGACTCTCATTCTAAAAAGTGCAGGATAAAACTGTTTGCATCAAAATTAATTTTGTATACTTCTGTTTAATAGTTAACTATTTTCTGGTGGGATATAATAAACACCAATAATAATGGAAGTTTGGAAGAAACAGATTGTTCATTATTTTGACAGAAAATGTAACAAATATAACATATACAACAATTATAAATATCACACATAACATATAAAATATACTTAAAAATAAGATAAAACCTTGAAATTATGAGGCAAAAAATAAAATAAAATAAAATTTGTGGCAATCATTCTGGTGACCAATAGGCTCTGATGCCATTCAAATAGCAACAGGGCCGAAACTAGCCTTTTTTTCACGGGGCACATATAGATTTTAGCTCCTCCCCTCTTCCTTCCTCCTCTGCAAACTAAATTTACAAAGAGAATTTTACTAAGTTTCTAATAGTCGACTTGTTTTAAAATAAAAAATGTGTAATCATAAAATACATAATATTGAACTATGTAATCAGCTTTGTCAAATATTTATTTGATAAAACCTGCGAAACTGGAATCGAAAAGAATTTCTGCTTTATACCGATTTCCATCTTAGCATGTATAATTGTTGATAGTCTGTCTGTTGGGACTATGTAATTTTTTACATTTAAGGCAGGATTCGTTTATAGACAGATGTAATTTTCACATATTTTACTGTAGTTGTAGCATTACATTACAATTATGCAGGCGTTTAAAGTCATAGTGATATGAGTCACAATGTCTTAAGAACTGAAAGCCAGTATTTTCTGTAGGTATAACAATGAATTCCAATAGCGTAAAATATCTTTATGTGTTATCTACAGCCAGTTTCATGGAACTATCACTTAACTGCTTTTCCTATTAATAGACTGATATGTCTAGATGCTTTCCTGAATCTAATGCTAATTTTCAAAATTATAATAGTGATTTAGAACGAAAAACAAAAAAAAAACTATTAAGTTTTTACTAATTATTTTATGTTGTGAATTTTCCACCCCTTGTTTTTTAGTGCCCCGGCAGTCACCCGACCTCATTAATCTTTTTATCTATTAGTGAATTTTAATGTACTTGGTTAAGTTTTTCTTTTAGATTTTGCAGCTACCAAACATTTTTACCCAAATTTTCATACATTGTTTTTGTATCAAACGACAAACCAAATCTTTATTTGGTGTCCCCTCCACCTTCCGTTCTAGTGCCCGGGGCACGTGCCCCCTTTGCCCTCTTAGTTTTGGCCCTGAATAGCAATAACATACACATCATTTTTATGAATTTGGTGCCACATAAACTCAGTTAAATATAAATTTAAGATATTTACTATGAATATGAATCCTAGATTTCCTTAATAGTTCTCAAAATGAGAGATGAAACAGAGAAGCAGCAGTTAACTTACATCCTTCATTAGAAAAACTAAACTGGCTTATCCACAAAATAAATAAAAATGAAATACATACTTTGCATGCTGCACTGCATTTGAAATCAAAACTGAGTCATGCTTTTGTATTATTGGTGTTAAATCACATTGTTTGGTGACAGTTTTTTTTTAAATAGAAAGTTGTAGACAGGAAAGAAGGCATATAGTTATTAGTTAAGAATATACTTAATGTACATATACTAAATGGCCATTCATAGAAAATATGCAGTAAATTCTGCCCAACGAACCCATAGAAAATAACATTAATTCATGCTGCACAAGATGAAATGTGCCTACTGCAGAAACGGAAAGCTATTTAAGGTCCTACCGAAACCTAAAATTTTGCATAAGACAGAAAAAAGAATATTTTAAAAATGAAAGGCATTTTTTGTGAAATTTTAAAACTGTAATAGATTAAAAAAGTTAATTCAAAAGAACCAAAAACTATTTAAATTTATAAAAAATGCTTCCTTACTGCATTATTTCCTATATAAATTTGCCTATAAAAGTTTTTATTACTAGTAAAAATCATATTTATGAATATATATAAATATTTTTAAAAACAATATATTATGCTTTAAGGTTGTATTCGAACTCAAAGTGACAACTCTGTGATACATTCATGAAGTCATATTTTACATAATCGTAAAATTTGCAAGGATTTTTATTCAAGTCGTATAAAGAAATTGAATAGTTTTTCTCATTTTTCAATAAATACAAAGCATCTTTCAGAATTGCCATTTTCAATGGATTTTCAAGTCAGGACAATCAAGGGAAGATCCTCATCAGGCAGCAATTTATTATTTCTCCAGGCTCAATATATTTATCGGAAAATGAAAAATGCTATTTAATTCCAAATCACTCCAACAAATTTTACACTTTTACGTATAAAAATAATATCGAGAATGGGTAAAAAAGATTTACATTGTTGAGTGATTTATTTTATTTTAAAAGCTTTGAAATTGTACTAATTTAAACACCTTCAAGTCTTATGTTGTTGGTTTTGATAATAAGCACAATTTTTTCACCCTTCCTTCTTTTTTTTTGAGGGGGGGGGGAGGGGGGGGGAGAGGGTCGATTTTAAAGTCGATTCTATTCCTAAAAAGACTAATGAAGCAGATTATTGTATTAGCTGGCTAAGCAATGTACATTGCTGAAACTAACACTTCTGTAGATGTTTTGATATAACTATATCATGATGTGGAAATTGATAGTGGAAGTGAAGATGATCACGATTCTGAAAATGTTGAAGATAGTGGTGGAATTCCAACATATCAAAAGTATGCCTTGGGAAGCATTAGGTAATTATAAATTTTTTTCTGATTCAAAGAAAAGAATAAATGATACTGATAACAACAGACTTACAATGAGTTATTGAAGAATGATTGGTAGATCGAAAGAAAAAACAAGCATTTACGAAATATTATTGTTTGACTGTTCTGATATGTAAAATATGAGGCATGTAATTGTATTTTTTAAAGTAAATGGTTTTCATTAAATTTCAGAATTGAACCAATTTCATATTTGTACCATTTATTTTAGTTTCAAATAATGTTTAATGAGATTATTAATAACAATAAATTTAATAACAAGTTAAATTCCATTAAAAATTTCATTTTAAAGAACTAAAGAATAGTATAAAAATATATAACTTTCATTTTTTTTGTGGGTGGGGGGTGGGGGGGGGGGTTGTTTTGTATAGGGGGGGGGGGGGTTGTTTTGTATAAGGCAGAATATTGTCTATGACAGCAAATTTTCTCAGTCCCGTACGATTCCGGCATAGATAGAGTTACTGTAACTGTATTTAAAATTTTATAATTTATACAAAATACTAACAAATTTTGCCCAGGTGAAATTATATTTACAGAAAATAGCTACTTATCCCATTTACAATCATAGCATTCTCTGCAAACATGTATGGATTGCAATTTGTTTCCAAGTTCTGAATAAATTTATGCAGTTAAGCTGAACTGGAAAGAAGGGAGAATCAGACAAAGTCCATTTTTAGGTGCATTCGTAATTATATAAATACGTAGTACCTATTGTCGTCGTTCGGTCCGTCCGTCCGCATATAACAACGCAAAAACTACCCAACCGAATGGTTTGAAAATTAAGATGTATTATCTTTGCAGAATTTTGTCGAGACATTTCAAATTTTATAAAAATCGAATCAAAACTTTAGGAGATATTAATAAAAATATTTATTAAGAAATTTGAATTTTTTTTTTAAATCGGTGTTTCTTGTTATAGGAGCTTCCGAACTTTAATCGTCAAGCGACCGAGATACTTATTTTATTACAGAAATTAATCTGCAGACGATATAATTCATTTCACAGAATTAAAAATCATCAAGATCTAAATATTTATATAACTAGCTATAGTACGAATGCACCTCATTTGTCATGTTTGACGTACAATTTCCAACTTGTTTCTTTCTTTTTTTTTTTTGGGGGGGGGGGGGGGGGGGCTGTTCATCTCACGAAACCCTATTACTCCTGCTCCGTTGTCTGTCTGTCACAGAACCATTCTCAAAAAGTATGTAACTTACAGAGTTGAAACTTTGTGTATATAGCTGAATATGAGCTATAAAGAGCTCAAAATATTAAAATTTGAAAAATTCGTATTATTTTAATAACTAGAGATAAAAACCAAAATTCTAACAGCCTTTTCCTATTAAATTTAAACATTTTTTGTTATAGCAGATGCCAAAAATTAAAAATCCACGATGAAATTCTTTCTACAATAATTAATTTTCTATCAGATGATTTACCCATGAAAAATGAAAATTAAATAAAATGTTTCACCAATTGAAAAAAAGATTAATATGAAATAAAATTGATTGACGTCATAGTGGTAATAAAATGAAAATTTTCAAAGATTTCTCAATAATAGAAGGAGTATGAGTATGTGTATGTACACAAAGCAGATTAATATCACATCATTAGAGAATTAAAAAGAAAATCTGATGTTATATTGGAAGTTTAACAAACTTTTAGATGTTTGAGAATAATACAAAGCGAGTATCAATATGAGTAATAGAGAATAGTAAATATATGAGTTTGAGAAACATATTGAATCGTGATAAAAATCCGATTATGGAAATATTAGCATATTTTAACATTTTGAAGGTGTACAACATGTTTAATTTAGAAATATTTTTTTAAATATCGCATTTAGTCCGCATGACAGATATTATTATGACAGAATATAATAGTGGGCTTCGCCCATTATCGAGCTGGTTTAGATATTCGAAAAAACGAAAAAATAGACTGGTAAATTTTACTTTATAAAAAAACATGACTTTTTTTTTTTTTTTTTGCTAAATGAAATTTATTTGGATTTATTAAAGAAAGGATAAAGTGTTTTGAAAGGAATATTAAACGAAACTCTTTGAGCGATCTTTGACCACACTTACCCACTTGTTTTAATTTGACATAAATTAAGTCATGCATACATTCATGTGAATATGAATAAAATGTCTTTGAAAATTTCATGTGTAAATATTTAATCTACAAACAATGAATTTATTTTCCTATTGTGATTATGTAAAAAAGAAAGAAAAGAAATAAACCATTTATCTTGATTTTTTACATACTACTTATAAAAAAAAAAAACACCAAATTTTATTAAAATATCTAATCAATTCAAACATGTTTAGTTGCAGTGTTGAGTATGAAAGTGATACTTTATTTGTTAAAACTATGCACAGAATAATTCATTTTCCAAAACTTCACATTTATATTTAGTTTTTTCTGATAAAGTATAAAACACCTCTAAATCTGTGTAGGTGCGTTTTTTTTTTAAATACACAAAATTAAAAATATTATGCTGTTTCAAAAATAAAATTAAATATGATCAAACAATGCAGTACTTTTTTTGTATACAATTGTGCTCAAAATACATAATGTATTAAAATTATAAAAATGTCATTAAATTAAAAAATAAAATAGCTGAAATTGAATATTTAAAAAGTAGAAGAGAAATACAGGATCCTTCTTGCATCATAAACTGCATTCAATGTAAACATGTACGAGAAGCATATAGAACAACAAGAATGTAGGGGAAAAATTACTTTATCGTCAGGTTGTTTTACATGCCAAAGTGATTAAAATAAATAAATAGCAACACACATGGTCAGATTTTAATATATAACATGTATTAAGAAAAGAAAAAATAAATAAACCATTGTAATTTAGATTAAAATCCTCAACTAGCACAGCCTTCATTATTAAAAATGAGAACTTTAACATTATTGAAAAGAACAATAACATTCATGTACGTGCAAGTCTAACTCAAGTTTTTAAAATTTGAACACATTTTTTAAAAATACTATTATATTTTTCTATATAGAAGTCTTATTGTCGATGTAGGGAACAAAAAAAAATTGACAAAAATATAAATAAACATAACTTTGTAAGGAAAACATTTATTGTAACAATGTTTACATTATTTTGTTCAAGAAACTATTATTTACAAATTATGAGTATATGACCTTTTATTTTTAATATTTTCCTCATTTCAGGAAATACACTCTGATAATCTTCTTTTCACACCAATGAAAAAAATATTTTAAAAGTTAATGAGATATACTGTCCCATAAATCCCCAACAAAGATTTTTTTTTTCCCATAATACAAATTGAATCCTCTTTAGAAAGTTTTTCTTTTTTACTGATAATTTCTAAATTTTAATAGGATTGAAGTCTAGGAAGTTTAGGGACCATTAAAGTGTTGAATTCTATAACCTCAAAGAATTTTTACTGTTTGGTACATTTTTTTTTTTTTGGGGGGGGGGGTGGCATTTAAAATAAGAAGCATCTTTCAAAATTCATCGTTATTCATTTCATTCAAGGAAAGATTAAAGCCTTATGTTTTTATATTTGCAGCTTTTGCACTAAATTTCGGGATAAATTTTGGATAAAAAGCTGCAAATTGCACCAAATAACATTGATCATTGGCATAAAAAGGCTTTTTTCAATGTGATCTAGTCTTTAACTAAATGCCTTCATCCTATTCAAAACTTTTCATAACTTGATTACATGTTTTAATGAGTATACATGTTCTCAAACTAGCCACTTTTATCTGCTATAACAATATGCTTGCTTAGAAATAAGAGTTCTATTTTGAATTTCTTCATAACATTATCATTTTAAGTGTCATGATATTTTTGTCATAAAAATCCTATCTTTACAAGAATTAAATTACTGCACACCGTCATTCAGTTTGCTTATGTAGTGTGTTTCAATATTAAAAGAAAAGTGGCAACTGCATTAATTATTTAAAAATTTTGATTTTTGTATAAAAAGAATTTGTCATTTTCTTTTCTTTTGACTATAGCTTCAATCTTAAAAGAAATTTATAAAATCATGAAATAAATGAAACAGATGCCTTACTAAGTAACAAAGCAGCATCATCAATAGTTCTAGTAAGAATGCCAGGAACATCAAGTGAATTACATAATGGTATCAAACCATGTCTTGAAACTAAACCATATGTAGGCTTAAGACCAACTATTCCACAATAGGCGGCAGGATTTCTTGTTGAACCACCAGTATCAGATCCAACTGCTCTAAAATAAAATAAACATTTCATTAAGCAATGACACAATTGGGATCTTTGTTTCGAAGAGGGTCTGAATTATGATTATTCATAAACAGGGGTGATTGTGGGGTCATGAAAAATGCCTGAAATTTTAGAGAGAAAACATTTCTGTATGAGAGAGGATGGAGGGAATATATAATTTATCGCATGGAGGCAAAATTATGAATTTTAATTATGTTCAGCAATCATATGAAATTGATATTTTAGTCTTATTTTATGAATTTAACAATCAGAAAAACCAGAATTTCAGTACAGAAAATGAAAAAAAAAAAAAACCTGAATTCAGGTATATAACCTGAACACAATCACCCCTGTCATAAAAAAGAAAAAACTAGAACATTTATTGTTTTAAATGTATAAAAAACAGTTGCTTGATAAAACATATATAAACATGATAACAAAACAAATAACAAGAATAAATATAGTTCTTTTTGGGTTTCTTCTGATGCCTCTTCCTTGATGAAAAATGAAAAAAGAAGGGAAAAACAGTAACACATGTGCTTAGTGGCAGAAGGCTTTGAAAATAAGCCCATTTTTAACAGACTGCTTTTAGAATTTCTGAAAAAATTTTAAGCTAAAAAACATTTATGGCTGTAGGGGAACGTCATTTGATAAGTTATTTGATATAATTTTGCTGTTAGAACCTTGAATCAGAAAGAAAAAAAAAGCACAATTTACCCTGATCTAATTCTCTTATCCCCACTTTTGTTTTGTTAGAATAATAAAATGTCTTACAATATAACTGCATTGTTATAATATAACATTGTCTTGCTAACCAGAAGGTGGTTATAAGCAAAACATTATTATTAAGCCAGCAGTGGATTTGAACTGTTACATATCATACATTCATAGCAGAAAAAATACAGAATTTGTCAACCTTTTCTTTTTCTGGAGGGAAGATTTAACTCCCACAAATTATCCCTCGATGGGTCAGTGAATTTGTAATTAAATGTTTAAAAATATAATGGCAACAACAACAAAAGTAAGCATAAAAAAAATATTTCTTAAAAGAAAAAAAAAATTAACATTTTCAGAGAAAAAAATGAATTATAAAATAAAAAAATAAACGATAAGTGAAAATTCAATTAATTTTTATAATTCTATGCACTTCCTGGAAATATAAATAATTTTGCCCAGTGTCCATGTTAATAATAATAAAAAAAGAACCCTTTATTTACATTTAATTGTTAATGACAGCTTTTAAAATACTTTAATTTAACTAAGCTTTTTTGAAAAACTAAAAATTAATTATGTGTATAAGAAAAGAAGTATGCATTTATAGATATGCATAAAAACAAGTGAATTAAAGTTTGGCATTCAAACCAAATCTTTCAGAGTGCTTGCAGTGCTTGATATGACTCTCTTTTGCCCAGTTTAGCAATTGACTGAGCGTGCCATTATCTGACTTGAATTGCCACAGAACAAATGTAAAAATGTATCTTAAAGTAAAAATCAAAGTATATCAATGAAAGCTTGATTTTACATGAATTGGGATCAGTGATAGAAATTGAGAAATGAAAAAGATAGGCGTCAAATTAAAATTTTCAGTTGAAATCTCAAAAATTCATTTTTAACATAACTGTAACTTTGTATGCTACTTTTTTTTAGAAAAGCATGAATATTTTGTTTTTATTTGAAATTACTGAAGTTCTTAATCTAGAAGATTATAATAATTGAAGCAACTGTAAAACTGATATAAAGCATTTTTAATTATTATTATATTTAGAAATTAACAGAAAAATGCACCTAATCATGTAAAACTGATATAAAGCATTTTTAATTATTATTATATTTAGAAATTAACAGAAAAATGCACCTAATCATGTAAAACAAAATTAAAACTTTATAATTTCCTAGCAAGTCAGAAACAAATTTTTATCTAATGTTGATAATTACATTTAAAATATATTATATATATATATATATATATATATATATGTAAGATACGCTCTCTATAACGAGCGCACCTCGGATCCCTTTGTAACGAACGTTCGATCGCTGCTATAACGTATCCCAGTATTAGGTATCAAGATGTTTGAAGGACCATATTTAGCGCCGTTAATGTAGTTTCTTGGCACTTGTTCATTGAATCACCATGTAATTCATAGGTAGAAGATAAAAGTATGTAGTCGGGCAAATGTAGGAGAAATAAGCAGGCATTTTCCTGGGAACTAGCTTTTATTCCTTTGTATTACAAGTCTCTCCTTAAGCTAGGCCCAGGGGACAGTTTGAAGAGTCTTTTACCGGGAAACCATCGTTCTTGCCGGTTGGAGATCAGCGAATTACCGGACTTATAACAGCCGTATTTTTTGGGGAGAGTGATCAGAGCGAAAGGCCACACAAAAAACATGCGGAGCACATTATATACGGCAGGACTACCGCCAGAGACCGCTCTGCAAATTATGAAATAGTGTAATTTAATTGGCTAATTAGCTTTTGACTCATATCTGGGTAAGCAGCCCAGACAATTATTCATGCAAGATCTAACCACCAGGAGAAGAGAGATGTGCTAACGTCAGCACTTTTAATCTTAACTAGGATTCAAAATTGATATCTGTTCGTAATAAATGTATTGCAAGAAAAGTTAAGTTACAGGGGTAACTAGAAATGAAGGCAGGAATTTAAAATTCAGACACACAATTTAGGGATTTTAAACTTTGAATTTTTATATTTTAGTTTCTGATTTGGAATGGGTTTAACTAATTATCCTTTCATATCAATCCACAGTCGTTCACATTCAATATTCTTTCATACTTTTTCACATTCATTTCATATATATATATATATACCCTGCTTAGCACAAAACATTTTTGGCTTCGGATTCTGGACAAATTTATGTTGTAATGTATAGATTTTCTTTGTCTTCCTTTGTATTTATTTGTTTATAAATGGATTTATTTTCTTCCGTTTGATTTGTAGTGTTCTATTTTCAAAGGTATCCTTTTTTTTTTTTTTTTTTTTTTTTCAATTTCTTTCCAATGATTGTTAGGGCTTGGAATTGTCACAAAATTTTGGCTTTAAGCTTGTGACAGTTACAGAAAACAATCATTCTTTGCTTATAATGTGGTTTCCCAGCCCTTGAAAAAGTAAATTACATTATAAGCTTGCATTTGTGTTTTTTTTTTTTTTTTACTTATGTTTCACTTTTTGAATAAATACTTCATTTGTTAGGACTATGTTTTATAATGTGTAATTTGACATAGCTATTTGGGGTAATAATTTCATTGCATTTGGTCAGTTATTTCTGTTTCAATGGTTAATTTTTGCAATAAGTTTTTATATATATATATATATATATTATGCAACTATAGTCAAATCTTGTTAACATGAAATCAATAGGTGCACTAATTTTTTTGTATGTGTGTGTGATAACTGTTAAAATAATAGTACCATCTTTTTTGTTAGGACTGCATTATTAATTCATGTGAAAGCGAAATTTCACATTAAGTGATTTAATGCCAGCAATGTTTGACTGCATAAATTGCAAAGATGAAACTTCAGTAATAGCCACTAATTTTAATAAAGTTAGATACAAAAAAAATAAGTTTTCAAATGATATGCAGACAGCTATTTTATTTACAAATCAAACAATCATTCAAACAGAATTATTACTTTTTAAATTGGAATGTCTAATCTGTTCTTCAGCTATATCATTCCACTGGAGATTTATAGCTTTATGTGGATAAAAGTCTGCTAAATTGGGTCCATACAGTTTTAACATTAATAAGCCATTAACAGTATCAGTGAATAAATGGTTATGTGTATAATTTTTTATTAAATTCAACTGACTCACAACATGTACCCATGAATTACGACATGCTTTTACTTACAACATGTACCCCTATCTCTCCCACTGTCTTTTCAAAAGCAGGTGATCAGCTTTGGAAATACCATGTGCAACAGGGAAAAGAAAAACTAAACTATGAACTGAAGCTTTTAAAATTAAACAAAAATAAATGTTAAAAAAAGCTAAATGTCAAATTTGGCAACTGAGAATTTTGTAGTTGTCAAATGCAATAATTTAGTTGCACATAACAACTAATGACTGCTAATTTTGAACACTGATTAGGAGTAATGTTAAAAATGCTTAGCATTGAATTCCACTGAACTTCCTGTATATTCAGGGTTGGCTGATTTAAACCATTTTTTAAAAATGAAACACGGCTTTTTTTACAAAAAACATTTTAAAGATTCCTTTCTTAACCAAAATTTTTTTTTAAAAACTTTTTGCTTTGAACGGCTACCATTTTGTTCAAAATCAATTGTTCCAAAAACTGAACGATTACTCTCTAGTAGCGATGGAAAATATAGTTAATTTTTGGTTAACAAAGTTTCACAGTAGTGTTCGTAACAGGTTCCAATAACATGTTATTTTTGCAACGCATGATCAATCACTATGTATGCTGCCAATGCATGTTTTAATTAAAAGTCCTTTAAACAGAATGTTTTAAATAATTTTGGGAAGTTCTCGTTGAGATGAATCTGCATCATTAAAATCGGTTTACATGATAAAATAAAATTTTTCTGCGGAAAATCTAACCTAGTTATGATATTTTGAATTTAATGAATTTTCATCGTTTTCTGGCACTAAAAACACGATTTTTCATCTTTAGTAACATAAAATGCTGAAAATTCATAAAATTCTGAGTATCATAACTCGGAAAGTTTTCATCATAGAAGAATGAATTTTATTGGTTAGAAGATAAACTTATAGGACCCAGACATCATATAAAATGTTTAATTTCGTAACCATTTAAAAAATAGCTATTGTGACGTAAACTGATTTTTTTTTCTCCCATTGTTCATAATGCAAAGGGATTTTTTTTAGTGTCCCTATAAATAAACTGCAAATGCTACATGCTCCATTTCAATAGCGAACATGCTATGATAAACTTCAATAACATATATCAATTACATGACAATCTAAATATATTTATACAAGTTAGAGCATGGCCAGACAGACCAAATTCTTAAACAAACACTTTTCAACTATGTTGGAAAGTGTTAAAAAAGTCAGGAAAATGTTGTAAAGCATGTAGCCAAGAGTTAGGCTAAAAAATTAAGAGCCTCCTGTCAAAATTGGCATCCGTTTCTGTCATTTCCCAAGTGAAAGTTGTCAGAAAAAAATTATGAAAAAAAGGGCATAAAAAAAAGATGCTGAAAAAAAGCAAAAGAAAGAGGATTTTGCAAAAATACTAACTAGCAGAAAATCACAGATCTGTGGAGGATTTTCATGCCTGATAACAATTTAAAAATTAGATTAAAATAAACTAATTTATTAATTGACAAAAAACAAAAAAAAAAAGTATGAGAACGAAAAACCTTAATAAAATTAAATGAACTACTACAGTATTATTATTGAAACTATTAATATATATTATATTGAGCAACATACCCAAAACAAGAACCAGAAGCAACTGCAACAGCTGCACCTCCTGAACTTCCCCCAGCCACAAAAAAGTCCTCATTCATAAGTGGTTTGTTATTTACTTCTATATTATCATTACTTGAAGGTTTTCTGAGCTGATAATTTAAACCAGACCTCCAGGGATTTTTTGTTGGTCCAAAATAAGAATCCACAGTAGCAGATCTGCAATATAAAAAAAATACAAGTCATTAATTTACTGGAAATCAAAACATACTATCAACTAATTTATTTAGACTATAGTAGTTTAAAATTATGTACGATAAGACTGGTGACACGATGGTTACGATGATAAGACTGGTAGCTGATCATTTAATAACACTTTTGTGTCCCAGTCTTCTTATTGTCTACCCTCCTCACCATAAAATTACACACAACCAATGATTTTCTTCATTTTTTATATTGAATAAAACTGTGTACAGTAAATTTGCCATGTCATTAACTCATATTTTTCAGAACTCGCAAAAGGTTTAAAAAAAAAAAAAAAAAAAAAAAAAAAAGGTGAAAATTGACTTTTTTTTGTTCAAATGACCACCATTTTGTCAAATATTAAATTTTAAAACTAAATATTGGTATAAGCTCCAGAGAATTTAATGTCCATTCATAATATGGTCACCCAATTTGTTTAAGATGCTTGTGACCAGAGAAAAGCGGTTACCTGATTGGAAGTCATAGTACACATCTGCAATCGCACAAAACATAATATTCATTTTTTTTACAAAAAAAAAAAAAAAAAAAGATTTAAATATATAATTAAATTGTTAATAAATATAATGCAAAAAGTCCGAAGGTGGTATCTCTTTCCTTTTTAACAAATTTAAAAAAAAAAAAAAACACTGTAACAATCATGTACATTTTAGGCCAAAGAAGTAGAACTCCCCTTAATAAGCAACATATCCTGCAAAAATTATGTTTATCTTAGATAATAGTTTTTCACATCATTTTAAAACTTCAGAAATTTTAAGATTTTAAAAAATCATCTGATTAAAATAACTGATTTTAATCATTTGATTAAAATCATTGACTGTTGGAATCTAAAGAAATCATCATATTAACCAAGAAAGTTGTATGACTCAAAGATACGTAAGTAACAGCCCACTGTAATAGTCTATCTATATAAAGAAAAATGTGATATTACTTTTATGGCGATTTATAAAATCATTTCTTCCCCAGAAAAACTAAACTTTTTCACCTAGTAAGAATGAAATCAAACCTTTTAAAATGAACCCTTTCAGGGGCAAAGCACTTCTATTCGTAAAATGCTGAAATCATTGAATGACACTAGAATTTACAAATAAATTTATTTGAGAATAAATAAAAGGATATTTTCACGTACTTAGTGAAAGAAAAATTTTCATTCCAAAATTCTGGTGTCAATGAGGCATTGAGGAATTAAAATTAAGTGGTCCAAATATGAACCACTGCCCTTCAAGGGGTTTAAATGGAAATTATCTTCACTTACCCCATAGCAAATTCATCCAGATTAGTTTTTCCTGTGACAATGGTGCCACAGTCTATGAGTTTCTGTACAACAGTTGCATTATAAGGTGCAACATAATTGTGTAACATCTTAGATGCACAGGTGGTCCTGATATTTTTTGTACTCCAGTTATCTTTAAACGCTATGGGTATTCCATCCAGAACTCCTAAAGAATTACCTAAATAAATAAAATTAATATTTTGTAAACAAAGATAAAATCAGTATTAACCTTCTTTCCCACAAATTATTTTTTAATTTGTATAATTTAAATACTATTTTAGATAGAGTAGAAAGAATAATTTATACCATATATGAAGATTTGATGTTTAATAAGTAACAGTCAAAATAAAATTTAGAAGAAACCAATTTTAAAACATGGATTTTTATAATTTAAGGGGGTTGGTCCATCAGATCTTACATATCCTTCGCTAATGTTAAACCTGTGGGAGTGGACTGCATTCATATTTTAAAAATATCTCATACAGAAAATAATATTTATTTTTTACTTCTTTTTCCTTGTACTCTTCTTAAAAAATCTCTCTTTCTTTTTTAGTCGTCAAAATATTTCTAAAATATATGCTTAATTTTATCTGAAGTGATAAAATCTTACTCACATTAAATTAAGCATACATTTTATTAATGAATTCAGAAATATTTTGATAACTAAGAAAAAAAAGAGACATCCTTTAAGAAGAGTACACAGAAAAAAAGAAGTAAAAACTTTTCCTAAAAAGATATTTTAAAAATAAGAAGGCATTCCACGCTCATAGGTTTAACGTTAGTGAGAGGAGTTTGATATCTGACTGACCAACCTCCTGGAGCCTCATATGAGGTCCAGGTGAGCAAGAAGTTTAATGAGATTCTAGGTGAATCAAACACTATTGCATACTGCTTGACCAGTCTTAAAAGATGGCTCTGGGCATGCTGCCAAAAAAATAGACCATTCCGAAAGGAGGAGGGGGGGGGGGGGAGGATTGGATTAGGAGGAGACAAAATTTAGGTTTTGCTTAACCTGTCTGATTGCATGTTATTTCTTAAAATGGCTGTTCTTGTACTAGTAAAAACGAAACTAGCGGAATTCTCCCATTCATCCCCCACAAAAGCAAAACTAGGGGAAATTTCCCTTTCATTACCTATTTCCCTATTATCAAGAATGGACTCATCTTACTCAGACCTGTTACTTACGAGACCAGTCTTTAACCCCTTCGCGACGAGCGTCCTTTACACAATGTTTAATCTTTTACTACCAGTCTATCAAAACAGAAATTTTTGCTAACTGAATCACAAAAATGCTAGGACTAAACAAGGCAAAGCTTACAATAAAAAATAACTGGTGGGAATATTCAAGGATTCTGAGCATCTTATGTGGCACACATACGTGTCGCTTGGCTCAGCAGTATAGGGTTTGTAAATATCAAGATATTTTCGAAAATATCAAAAATTTCCCATACTTTAATATATATCTGATATTTTGATATATATCCAATATTTTTTATATATATCTGATAACTTCAAAATAGTAAACTTACTCCTGATAATAAATATTTTCAGACTTAGGATAATTTAGAAACTAAAACATATCCTACATAACATGAAAACTTAATAAAACACTAATTTAAATATCTTTTTCTTTCTTTTTTCACTTACATAACAAAACTGAAGATCAACTAATTGAAAACAGAAACAGTTTGCTTTTTACATACATCAAAAAACAAACTACAGGATTCAGTATCAAATATAAAAAAAAATTATGCTTCATACAGCAAAATTTTAAATGCCGTAATTTCCGGCCTATAATCTGTGGATCAAACAATTCTGTTTCAATTCAGAAATTTTATTTTATAAAATATAGCTTACTAGATCGCTGTAAATATTTGACTTCAATTATTGAATAAAATTTCTGGGTTGAAACTGAATTGTTTGATTTGCAGATTATAGGCTGGAAATTATAGTACAAAATATTTTTTTTAATTGAAAATTTTGAACATAAATGTAAACTTGTTAGCTTTTCCATTCCCTAACAAGTTGTGCAGTTTAAACTGAACAACAACCAGGTCAGAAAAGATTATTTTTAATGAAGGTGTAAATAACTGATTATCTAAATTAAACAATTTATCTTTTAGTGGCTGTTTTTTTTTTTTGGGGGGGGGGAGGCGGGGTTAAAAAAGTCTTTGCCAGTAAAAGCACTTTATCTACAGGAATGACACAATCAATAACAGTTGAAAAATTCATTTACATCTTGTTTAGACTGAGAATATCCAAAATATGAACAATGATATTTTGAAAATAAATATCAAATATATAAAAATATTGAAAGTATAAAAAAACACGATATATTGAAAATAAATATCAAATATATGAAAATATTAAAAATATCAAAAAATATATTTTGAAAATAAATATTGGATATATGTCGCAATATATATCCATTGATATAAATCAATAAACCCTGATTTCATGAAAATTATTTTTTTAAAAAGAGTATAAAAGTATCAAATAGAAACTAATGCAGTTTTAGTTTATGTTAAGGTTTGGCATCTTTGGGGTTCAATTCTAGGATGTTTAGCGTAAAAATCGGTTGCATTACCTCTGTGTAACAGAAGTACAACTGTTCTTTTTATCTCACCTTTAACTTTGCTTCTTTCATAATCGCTAATAGGTACTCTTCCAGTAAAGCCATATTAAGCATTAATGATGCCATATCACCAGGAGGAAAAAAGGCTATTTCAGAGTTTAGGGGGCTGTCATCTTAAAAATAAGAGTGCACCATTTTTTTTTCTTTTTTAAATTTTCATAACTATGAGTTAGATACAAATTTAAAAAAGAACTTACTTGTTGGCAATAAAATGATCCACAATATTTAATATTTTGTTAGCATAAAATTAATAATAATAATATAAATATTATAAATAAATGTTGTAAACAAATAAATAATCTTATAAACAAAAAATAAATCTTACAAGAGAAATCTACACATATATTATTGAACACTAAGAGTACAGTTGACAATATTTTTTCAATGCCAAATGTAGCAAACAAGCTTCTTTTGACAACTGTCTTTTTTAAAACTAGACTTTTGTTGCATATGAGCAGCTAATTTTAATATTATCTACATATTACTGTGTGGACTTTTGCCCCCCCCCCTTTTTTTTCATATAAATTGGCTTTCAAATATTTAAAGATTTCCAATGTTTGCTTTTTTATATATAACAATTCTTAATAAAAAAAATCTGCCTATTTATTTTTTTATTACTTGGTTTATTTTTATTAAGTTTTAGACATTACAAAAAAAGATAAGGCAAGTAAAGTACCCTAGTTGAAAAGCAAATGTTAAAACATATGTTTTAAGCATTGTGATATTTAAATTATTTATAACATATATTTTTATTCTTACATCAAAAAATCCAAAATGTATGGTCACATGCCAGATTAATTGGACAACATTTAATCTTTAATATTTTGTATTAGCCTATTTATATAAAATATTAGAAATCTGTTTGCAAGATTGACCTCTATCATATAAAGGCATGAATGTTTGAATATAATTTGGTAAAGGAAGTTAATTGTTTTTCAAACTACACACAGTGTTTCCTTCTTTCATTATCTCTCCCTCTCTTTATTGTTTATTTCTAAAATTTTCTTTTAATCAAATCATACAAATAAGATTCATATAAAAAATAAGTAAATCAAATACCTTCTAAAATCCGCTTATCGGCTTGTGCTGCCTGCTTCTCAGCTACATCCTCAGTGACAGTGATATATGCATTGAGATCTTTAGTTTTGTGAATTCTGCTCAGACACAATTTACACAATTCAGTAGCAGTGACTGACTTGCTTTGAAGAAGCTCAGCAATCTGCAAAAAACCCAATTTTGCTGTATTTTGCATTGAAACAAACCATGCATTATAAGTTTTTCAATTAGTAAGTAACACAGTTATATTACAATAAGATCCATACATTTTGAAGTATTAAAAAAAAAAAAAAAAAAAAAAAGTAATTAATGCTTTTGTTGTCACTGCCATAAATCACTTTTTGGGACGGGAGGTCTTTTTTGGTTAAAATTAAAAAAAACTATTATATATAAAAATATGAAAATTGGCAATTTTACAGAGAAACATTTGATAAAAATGTTGAAGCAGACAGTTTTTAAATCAAAGAATTACTTTAAGTGCTATTTAATGCTGAAGTCAGTCAAAACATTTCCATTATAAAAGTTTTATAGGATCAAAAACTATGCATAGCAATTTAATCATCTTTCAGAGGGACATACTTGATGAAGTTGCGGCAAGGAGTGTGCAATCATTTTTAAATAACTAACATTTTTATTTTATTTTTCTATTTTTTAATCAAAATTTCACTATCTGAATAGAGATTTATTTCATATTTTGAAAAAAGTCTTTTTTTTTTTTACTTTTTGCCAAATTTTAAAACAGTGAAAATAAAAATATCTCCTTTCAATTAAAAAATATATTTACATGGGACCATTAAAAATAGAAAGAAAACTTTAAAATAATAATTAAATGATCATGTGTTAAAAGCAGTAAATGGGGAAAATTACATCATAAAAAATGTATTTACACGTGAATATTAAATAGAGAAATAAAACTTTAAAATAATAATTACATTATTGTGTGTTAAAAGCAGTAAACTGAGAAAATTATGTTGTATTTAAAATGCCCAAATAATAATAACATTGTCAAACAGTTTCAATTTAAAAATATATTTATATGAGAGAGAGATTTATTTCATATTTCAAAAAAGTCTTTTTGCCTACTGTTGCCAAATTTAAAACAGCGCAAATAATATTTCCTTTCAATAAAAAAAAAAAAAATATATTTTCATGTGAATATTAAAAAGAGAAAAAAAAACTTTACTGAAAATTACATAATATATTTAAAACAATACATTTAAAACATCTTATTTAAAACAATTTTCTTATAGCATCATTATAAAATTCCAGGAGGAAGTAATATTGCTTACTGAACCCTTTTATAGAAGCTGATTTTCAAATGGTTAATTGATCTTATTTAATCAATCCTGAAAACAGCCATTAGCTGTTGCAACAGCAGGTGATTTGGCCTTAAGACCAGAAAAGTCTCCCAATCAAAAGGAAATGAATCGCAATCAGATTACAAAAGATCACCACTGGTCGTTTAATTATAATTCAATCTACTGTAATCTTTTTAAAACAGAGCAAATTAGTGTGTTTTTAGAGCTTGTGGTGTCTGAATGGGGATTGGCAAGCACAGCTTGTAGAGAGCAGAGTCTCCTAGTATTTGAAAAAAAAAAAAAAAAAAAAAAAAAAAACGTGGTTACTGTAAAGACACCATTTATAGGGAGGCAAGGGAAGCTGTTGCCCCTGTCAAGGCATTTCATATTTCAGAGTGTGTTAAAACATCACAGGTACAAACAAAAAAAGCAGAAATCCCACAAATCTAAAATAACTTGTCGGCTTTGATTAAAATAGAAACGTTAGCATTAACTGTACTTTAAGCACAAAAATTAATAATTATCAATAATATCTGCTAAATCTTTGCTATTGCCACATTCTCAAAGTGTCAATGACTACTTTGGCTAATTTAAAATATATATGTGGGAAGAACATTGCAGCAATTGCTTTGTAGTTATGTACAAGATCAAAATAAAGACTCCCCCCCTCCCCACACACACACCCCAATTTTTCTTTTTAAATGCCAACCCTGGATTAATGAAAACTGCCCCCATGATTGAAGACTAGATCCGTCCTTGATCATATTGTGTATTCTAAAAGGTACAGTACATATCACTGGTAATAATTTCATTGTTATCAGCAAAAAGTATATTGATTATGGAAATAGATCACATAAATACACTGCACATGCTGTGAAACCACTTATTTAAAATTACATGTTTAAAGGGATAAAAAGCAGTCTATGTCCTTTCCATGATTATAATCTAATTACATACAAAGTTTAAAAGGAATACATTCAACCATTTTGATTACTTCTTAAGTGCTAAAAGAGAAAAAACTGATGATTTGTATAACCATTTTTTTAACGTTTGAAAAACAATTGTTAATTTTATTTGCAAAAGACACTCTAATTTTTAAAAACATTCAAGTTCCTCATTAAAGTGTAAAAACTTTCAAAGTCTCTAAATATCAGTGCACCTTCAGTATTTTGAAAATAAACAAATATTTTTCATCTCAAGACAATATTTTGAATTTTTTTCCTGTAAACAAAGGGTGAATGATCAAAGTGTCCCACCTATTTCAAATGCATGTGGAAATCCTATACTAAAAGAATAATGAATATGTAAGACATATTCTTACACTTACCTTAGTGATTGAAAGGGAAAGAATAGATGAATTCATTGTAGTTTCTTAAAAAGAGGGACTAAATGCACCAATATCAACAAATAAATGCTAAAACAAAATAAAATATAAAAAATTTAAAGGCTTATTTAAAAAATATATACAATAATATTTCTATTATATTTTGAAACGATAAAAGGATATGTACAGTCAGTAATGAGAAATTATTTTTTAATATAGTAACCGACTTAAAATATCTTATCATCATTGAACTCACATCTTATTTAGGATTTGAATTTGTAATCTTCAGCATAGCTGACTACTGTGCTATTATGGTGTCTTTTAAGTCTTTAAAAGATTACATTTTCAAAGAATATATATTAGTCACAGTCAGATAATAATTGAATAAAAAGAAAGAAAAAAAAAGAAAAGAAAAAGAAAAAAGAAAGAATATACATCCTCTTAATACTTATTGAATATAAATAAAATTAATTCAAAGAGATAAAATGACAAAAAAATTGTAACAGGAACTTCGAAATTTAAAATATAAAAAAAAATAAGATAAAAAACAACTGGTATAAACATCATGATACATCCAACTACAATAATTACTTACACTCATAAACAGAAAATTTAGAAAGAAGCATTGCCTGTCTATTTTCTTTAACATTCATGTATAAATCTTCTAATAAAACCTAAAATACATGAATATTTTTAAAATTCAGAAAATACTTGCTAATTTTTGAAAACAAAATAAATAAACACAATAAAGTTTAATTTAACAGAGAATCTCAAAAGATTGAAGCATATTAAAGTAAAGATTTAATTTAGATATGTTGAATGCAGACAGAAAAACATATTTCTGAATAATAAAATTATTATTTTTCAGGAGGAGGTACTGAGCAATAATATATATATATATATTACTTTTTAATGTCAAAGGTGTATTAAAATGATGATTTAATGTAAAAGCACATTAAAATGATGGTGTGTCCACCATCTGCAGCTATGCATGTAAATGCAATTTGTGCATGCATATTGCTGTTGATGGTGGATACATTGAGCATACTTAACTTGAATTTCTGATTAAAATAAATTGTACCTTGCTTACATGTGTTAATTTTACTAGAAAACATACATATCTCTTACAATGCCACACTTATAGAAGTGGTTAATGGTGTACTTAAGCCAGTGATTGATTATAAAAAATTAACTTTTCTGAGCTTCTAATAAACAGTGGCGCAGCCAAGGGGCGTGTTTAGGGGTTAAAACCCCACCCAGAGCTAAAAAAATTACTATAATTGCCGCTTATATGAATCAAAACTACTAAAGTTAAAATTAAGTTTTTTGGCCTTTCCGCCTTGGCAGAATCCACCGCTTTCTTAAATCAAATTCGATTCAACAATGTGATTCAATTAAACGGCGAAAATTCTACTTAAAACTGTGAAAGCGCATATTACACGCATAGGTTATGTCAAAACTTGATTTTTGGACTGCGTCACTTTGTCGAGACATCTTACAGTAAAAGATGGGCCATATACTCTCACACAGACGCTTTGAGTTATATAGTATACAGTGGTCTGTTTCTTAATTGCATTTCTGTCTTTGTTCCACGTTCGAAACAATAACAGATCATCGGATTCCAGAGAAGAAAAAAAACATACACTTTGTAAGTCTCTCTCAGTTTCAAGCGGCTTTTTTGTGTTTTTTGCTTTCAGTTATATGTAAGACCAAGCTATGTGCGTACCCAGGAAAAAAATCTTTGCAAAAGTAAGAATTTAAAAAAAGTAACTTAAAGTTATAAAAAGCTATTTTTCTATTATGAGCAGACTTTTGCAATCGGTGTTTCTTTCGAATCATTTGTTTCGTAGGGGGTCTGTACACAAATTTAAAGACTATATTTCATTTGTTGGTAATGTAGCAACGATGTCTTGCTTATGATGGAGATTCATATATTTATCGTTACAATCTTATAAATTAGTTGTGGTTCCTCTTTTAGCTATTTTTAATTCTATCGCGCTTCTGTGAAAAGAAAATCTCTTTCTTTCTATTTAAATTCAATAATTCTTAAACTCTTTTATCGCAGCTTGAAGTGATCCTTTTTCAATTAATGTACATGTCTAAATTCTTTCTTTCGTATGTGCTTGCGGTTTTCATATGAGAAATGAAATCATTTTCAGTTTGGCATCTGCGTGCCTTCCTAATGCATACATTTTGGATCACAGAATAAATAAAGAAAGATAAAATGCAAGTCTATATCTCGATACATCTGCATGCTAAAATTCCTGCAGATGTTAAGTTCGGACAATTAGTTTTCTGTTGTTATAAAGATGCTGATATGGTAATCTGGTTTGGCGGTTTGCGTTAAAAAAAATTAGAATGTGTTTCTCCCTAACGAATTTTCTTCTGTACCCTATGGGTCGACGCGGATAAATTTGTGGCATCTCAAAAGAAGGCATTCGATTTTGAGTTTTCATGATGTGAAGATATAGACGTTCTGAGTGCTGGGGGACCGCCTCATTTTTTCAATTATCTTTCTTCAAATAAAATATTTTTTTTCATGGAAGCCTCAAGTCTCCGATATGTTTCTTCACAGGATGAGAGCCTTCGGGTTCTTGCTTATAGCGTATATGTATGAGTTCCGGTACTCCTTTTTCCTAGAATTTAAGACCTACCTGTGAGTATGGATTTTGAAAAAAAAAGTGTTAAATGTGCGTTAAATGCATTTTTTTTAGAAAAATACTATCTATAATTACGCACAATTTTACGCTAACCATGCATTAATTTAAATTGATCAGCAATATATTAGTTATGCATTAATTTACACTTATTACATTTTAACGAATGCTATCTGCATGTCATTAAAATTATACTAGCTGACCCGTCCGGCGGTGCCTGGGTTCATGATAATTACCTCAAATTTGTATGATTATATATCTTATATCAATTTTATATTTTTAAATGAAACTTTCACTAAAAAAATATTGATTATTAGACAGAAAAGCATTTTTAAAAGACACCTTCTTGTTTTGTTTTTGTTTGTTTCTTTTCTTTGTAAGGGTCTCTCGTTTCATAGTTAAAAAAAATAACCCCAGTTGTCTGAATTCTATAAATTTTTCCTCAGTTATAAACAGGTCTTGACAAATGCAGTCGGCAGGTCGCCACTGGCGACCTAGTTTTTCTATCTAGCCACCAAGTTATTTAACCCGATTTTTTTAAAATTATTATTATAATTTTTTGTACAAAAATTGACCTAAGAAATGACCATAAATGGCATTCTTTCTCATTTTCGGCATTTTTAATTAAGTAAAAATAAGTTTAACAAATGCAAATTTTCAATTAATAAAAAATAATTATTTGACTGACTTCGACACGAAAATAGGCAGAAATTGTTCTCCTGCTTCACTGTTTCATCCATGATCCCCTCATCAGATATAGATTTTGCAGCACTCACTTATCCAGACATTTGAAACCTTCGACAATCAGCATTTCCTGAACATACCGGTTAATGCACCATTTACATTTTTTTTTTCATAGATAAATAATTTTGATAACTTTCATTAGAAAACTGTGTTTATACCATCTTTTTAAATGATGCAACTGTTCTAAACTATGTAACTAATAATCCTACAATAGGCTTATTATTTTTCTCATTTAGTTGATAAAAAACTTTTGTGCTTTGAAAATTAGTGACTTCGGAGGAGAGCAGGTTATATTTTTTTACTGGTAACTAGAATTTTTTACTGGCTACCAGATTTTATGAAAATTGTAAAGCCATGGTTATAAATATAATGGTTTTACAGACAGTGGAAAAATATTGATATCTAGCTGTAAAAGAAATGCTTTCTTCTCGCGTCTTTTTTTTTTTTTTTTTTTTTTTTTTTCGACGTGTCTTTTAAAATAACAACACAAAAAAGTTACTGTCCGAACTCTCTGACATTTTATTCGATTGTAAATATAACTGTATCCTGTATCCAACCCCTCTTTAAAATTCCGTGAAAAAAATCTAAGTCTTTGACTAAAGTCGAAGAGAACAGAGTCACGTCAAAAAAGACTAAGTCACATTTAATACTGAAAACATGAGCCGACGCCGAGCAAACCCACGCCAAAATACCCAACTTTCTTTTTGCATTGTCATCGAAAAATTCTCAGATTTTTTAAAATACTTTTATTCATCAGAGCGTTTCCAAATTTTTGTAGGCACTGTAGTTTTGATCTTCCAAGATGCTTTTAATGGATTGTGTCGAAATACAGACGTTTAGTTACTTTTAGCATAGAAAAAAGATCGTCTTCGAAAGGCCCGATATGACGTGAGGTTCTAAATAAATCGTAATTTAGAATGCTTTGAGCTGTTTCACACCTTTAAATTTCCCATTTATAATAAATTCTTTATGCCAAGCATTTCCATCTTAAAAGTAATCTCTATACTAAATTTCAAGTTTCTAACACTAACAGTTTCAACTAAATCATAATTTAGAACACTTTTAGAAAGTTTTCAGCTCATTTCGTCCTTTTAAATTTTTAAATGTTTTTCAAAATGTTATAAGGAAGCATTTACTACATAAAAGTAATTATCATGCCAAATTCCAAGTTTTCATACCAATTGTGTCACATAAATCGCAATTTTAGAATGCTTCTTACTCTTGCATTATTTTAAATTTCGAATTGAAAAAATATATTCTGGGGAGCATTTACGTCTTTTAAGTAACATCCATATAAAATTTCAAGACTCTAGCTCTAAAAGTTCTAAATGACTTATTACATTTGGCAAAAAGCAAGGTAAGTAAGTCTATTGAAAATTTTGTTAAAATTGCTTAATTATTATTAAAGTTAGGAATAAGAATTCGTGATTCTCTTGTAATGAAACCTTGTGTATTTTTGATTGAACAAATGGATTCCAACTCTGTTATTTTCTATGTAAAAATTATTTGCTGTACTGTGTTCTTCCATCTTTAAGTTTTCCCCTCATCATTTTTAAACACTTTATAAATCTAACCTTGTTTTGTGTTATTTCATTGGTGCATTTTATAGTTTGTAACTCTAATATTGTAAACGCTGTTTAAATGAATCATAACCAACGTAATTGTGGAGAAAAGCATTATGATTTCATTCATTTAAAAGACTGATTCCATTAACCGATGATTCATATAACCGGTGACCATCTTTATTTTAAACTCAAAACCCCCCCTAGAACCGAATTCTGGCTGTGCCACTGCTAATAAAGTTATTTTTATATGTAAGGTGTTTTTATACTAAATGATGCTGTACAATTTTTTTATCTGACATGTTTTTGCTATCTTTCGTACTTTTTTTTTTATGTAGGGTTGATAACTTCCAAATTTCACCAGTAAAGGTGTTGCAATCATTTTCATATGATAGTGCATAGTTTTTTTTACTATAGGTAGGCACTTATTTTACCATTCTAACTTTATCTATTCTAGAGATATTTGAATGTAATGGGAGACTGGGATTTTATTTTGTACACTTGGGTTGGTTTACAGCTGTGAAAAGCAAAGTGGATAGTTTTTTAACCTTGCTTTTTTTTTTTTTACTTTATACAGAAGATGCCCAAAATAATACAAAAGTTTTCTTATTAATTAAAGTGTGTTCTTTCTAGTGATAATATTGGTAATCAAATAAAAAGTGTCACTTTTGAGATATAAGCTTCTGAAAATGGACTTGAATTTATTAATTTAATTTCTGAGAGGATTTCAAAGAACAATAAATTAATAAATATTTATGAAGGCAGGAAATGACTTCAACGGCTCATTAACATGTTCATAAACCAGGCGTTTACAAGTTTGATAAAATCTAGCAAATCAGCAAAAAATTCTAGTCGCCAGACGCCAGTAAAAAATATCCATTCCCTCCCTTCTCTGTCACTGATTTTCCAAAAGAAAGAAAAAAAAAAAAAAAAAAAAAAAAAAAAAAGGATTTTTATGAATTAATTGAGAAAAATAATAACAAGCATAGTTTAGAATTTTTAGTTACATAGTTTAGAATAGTACATAATTTAGAAAGATAATATCTAAGTTTACTGATAAGACTTATCAAAATTATTTATCTCTGAAGACAAGGAAAGAAATACTGTAAAGGCTGAATTAACCAACAGCATGTTCCAAAAATGCTAATTGCCAAAAGCTTCAAATGTCTAGATAGTTGAGTGCTACAAAATCCATATCTGATGAGGGTTGGGGAGGAGGGAAGTGATAAAACAGTGAAAGAAGAAAAGAATTTTTTGCCTATTTTCCTGTCAAAGTCAGTCAAATTATTTGATTTTATTATTTTAAACTTTGCAGTTGATGAACTTTTTTTTGCCAAATTAAAAATATTTTTTGTTTGAATATAGTTTCTAAGTTTATTTCTTAACATTGGGAGGAGAAAAAAAAATGCCATTTGTGTTCATTTCTTAGGTCAATTAATATACATTTACTATATAAAATGCTGCCAGATTAAGTAACTTGGTCGCCAGATAAAAAAACTTAGTCGCCAGTGGTGACCTGGTTACTGCATTTTCAAGCCCTGTTCGTAACTAATTAATTGGTAAAATAACAAACTTTTAAAGTAATTTATTTAGCAGTTACAGCTTATTAATGTAATGGTAAAATTAATTGCAACGGGCTGTAGTGCCTAGTTTGAAGCCAAGTGATAATGAATACAGTGATTTCTGATCTTTAATGCAATAATTAAGTTTTTCAACACAAAAAGTTTTACTACATTGCATATTTGCAATATGTAAGGTTTCTTGCATCATGAGCAATAAGATGACAAACTTGGTGATTTAATTGCTTTTCCTGAGACAGAGAAATAAGGAACTTTACAGAAGTACCCCTGGTGCCTCAACTATACTACTTCCAATTCTGACTTCCATTTCTAACTTATATGTATGTCCTGTAGTGATTAAATCAAAATTGAAAGGGAATGAACAGGAGCTTCTAGGCCAGCTGACATGCAATGACCCAAACATAAATAAGAGCAGGTTTTGGCATAAAAAGTGGGTTTTTAATGGTATGGGGAAGGGTAAGAAGTGAATATTTAAAATCTCCGACCTATATTTGACTTTTTTCTTATCTGGCCTGCCCTTCCACCCCATTAGGCAGATAGTCGAGAATCTATTTTACTTGCCAAAATTTAGAAAGAAAAATACGTTAATATATTTTATTTATTTAACATCCTTATTTTATTTTATTATCTGTAGCTGCCAGCAGGATACGTGACATACCAGGAATCTTCCAGAACATAAGTGAATCCATGCGACACCGTTGTCAATCCTGCCTGATGACTTCTGGTAGTAATTTCGAACACCTTCTGTAGTACAACCTTTCAATAAAATGTTTTTTGTCCCATTAATGTGTTGCTGTTTCTGTTCTTTTTCTCTGCTTCTTTGAACCATAGCTCACAATTACGGCATTTTCGACACTGCATTCCTTTGTGATTCTGAGTCGTCTCTGTGCCCTCTACACGTCCTGAAAGTTTGTTGGCCTGGTAGTGAAACACCCTGTATATATAAGATTTTTTTTTGGCTGCCTGAGCCCCTGAGCTATTAAGGTTTTGATTACCGATAAGCTATATCTGAAACAACATCTTGCATTCTCTTACATTGTTAACAATATTAACATATTCATGACATCACTTAACACACAAGCTGTTGAAAAGATATGTTTGTGTACTACCAGTGGTACGTATTGGCGTGAACGTGTTAAGCACATGCTAAACATATACTTTATATAATAGTATGAAAATTGTGCTGTCAGTCTAAAATACTTTTGAGATAAGAGTGTTATATATACCGATTTTTAATTATAATATAGCATTTTTTGTGGAACATACAATTATAATGCATATTTAGGACGGCATATAATGCACAAAAGGGTCCAGATGCAAGAAATATTTTCGGGACTTTTTTTCAAAATTTAGAAACGATATTTTAGTCTTAGTGGGGTGATCAAATAAAAACATTTTGGGAACCTGATTTTTTCAAATGTTAAAAAAAGTCTTTATGATTTGTTGGAGGTCTCTATAACCATGGCACTTTACAATAATTAAATTATTACATGCAAAAAGTATTAATTGGGGAAAATTACGTCAAATTTAATACATATTTAAAACGATTTTTATTTTAGTGTCCAAAAGAAAAATTTTCTTCTACAGTTCATTCAAAATTAAGAGAGAATTTAAACAAAGTTAAGAGTTGTCAATTTATGCCAGAGAGTTTCAGTTATATACGTTTTTCTCTTATATGACAATTTTATAAATATAAATTAGTAAATATTAATATATATATATATTTAGAAAACGTAGTTGACAAATATTTAATGTTTAAAATTTAACTCAGCAAAATAATAATTACATTTAATTGATACATTAATTGCACAAATTAAACATTTACTTCGATAAATTGCATTCTTTTTTATGAAAAGGAATGATTGTTGTTTTGGCAATTATCGATATTTGGCTGGCATTGATTGTAGCCAAAACATCACAAAATCAGCCAAATCGCAAGTGTTTTATATTACTTGTTTTGTCTTATTTTTGAATAGACCATAGACGTTATTATAAAAGTTCAGAAGGCAGAGACATTTTTTACTTAACTATTTTGTTTTTGCGCAATTAAAATACAGATAAAAATGCTTAAGTGATATAAACAGAACACAAGAAGGCTTATAAAAACATTTTAACATAAAGACTGACATATGTTCATTATCAAGAACTACAACGAAAACATACTATTTTCGCAAATTTTTGAAAATAAATTTGAAAAACATAAATCACAAGATTATATATGTAAAAAAGGCAGGTGTTTAAAATAATCAACTATAAAACACGAAAATTAATATTTCTTTATTGCTTTTTTAAAACTGAAAAATACCTTGTGCCAAATTTTAGGTAAATCAAATGAGGCTGATTCGTTGCAAATGTTCTTGTTACGTATATAGATTTCTATTGATTCACAGATAATAGATGGAAAATAAACTCTTGATGGATAAATTATTTTACTATTTTTAAAATCTCGGTTTTATGTAGTTTGGCCAATGCTGTAATACTTTTGTAAAGCCTCCTTATCTTCTATTTGCATCACTTAAGCATTTTTATCTATTTTAATTATTAGTAGTGATCTTATTTTGTACACGCTGATTTTCAAATGTGTGACTGATAAATCTTACTTAATCAATCACAAAAACAGCTGTCAACTGTTACACTAGCGGTGGATGTGTCCTTGGGAACCGAAAAACCCCTCCAGTCAATGGGAAATGAAAATTGCCATTGGTTGTGATAATATCATTCAATCTTCCATAATCAGTCTTTCCTTTTCAAAACAGAGCAAACCAACGAGTTTTTAGAGCCTGTGAAGTCTGTACAGGGGTTGGCGAACGTAGCTCATAACAAATAATTGAATCAGTCATTCTAGAAAGGGCACTTGTCTTATAATAAACAAATAGGTCTAATGCACTTTCTAGAGTGATTCAATTGTTTTTTAACTTATAGCTCGCCAGTTGAATTTGGACGAGAGCAGTACTTTTGTCCTCATTAGAAACAAGTCTTATTGTATACAAACTAATTCACAAGCAATGAATTACAGTTTTGAAGAAAATGTTATTCACTGAAGATATACCATACATTTTTTGTAATTACACATCATAATGATAACTTTTAAATTTATGTACAAAGTAGACTCTGTTTAATCTGAACTTAGTTAATTCAAATAGGGTTTCAATCCTCTTGTAAATAAAATTGAAAACACAAATGTTTAAATTTGCTATTTAATTCGAACTTTCAATCCATTATTACGGATAATTGAAAGTTTCTAAATTTATGGAACCTAATAATCCAATGTACGTAATAAACAGGGCTGCCACTCCAGAATGGCATCAAAAATAGTTGCTTTAGTAGCCTACAGTGAAAAACATAGTAGCCAAAATAGTAGCATTTGTACAAAAATAGTAGCCAAAATAGTTGCATGCTGACTTAAGAAAAGGGGGGGGGGGGAGGCAGCAAGAATCCTTATTTGCAATAAAAATACCATGAAAATCCACAAGTTTCTCTACAGTTTATACTACCACCCAAATTTGCCACTTTTTGTAATTTTATTATAAAAGGGGGACACACAAGGAAAAAAAAAGAAAGAAAGAAAGGAGAAACTTTTTAAATTATCATCTGAAATATAGGATAAAATGCAGTTTGGTTTTCCCAACAAAACAATTCCCAAAATTGTATATATGCTTGCCTTACACTTGGGCATTACTGTGAGGAAAGAAAACTAAAAAACAATCAAGAATGAGTTTGTGTGTGCCTACATGGGGCGTAATGCCCATGTTTACCGCTAATCGAGCTGGGTCCATCTATGCAGAGTTCATTGTGATGTTAATGTTGATCTGGATGAGTTCTCGCAGCGAGCTGCGGTGGAGAATGCAGGTGCATCTTTTGGTTGCTTCTTGATCAGTGATTTGAAGGTGAGCATAGGGGGAGGGGGAGGGGGGGGGAAGCCCCAACAGAGCCAAACAATTTTCTATTTTAACTTTTTTTTTCCCCAAAATTAATGCCAAAATAGAAAATGGAAAGGGGATGAAATTAGAATACATAAAAAATAAAGTGTAATTACAAACTATGATGCCAAAAGATAATTAAATACAAGTACAATGCAATTAAATTAAAGTATAAATATATAATTTTTTTTCTATTCCTAAGAATAGAGAAGAATTTTAAATAGGGAAGTTGATGTTTACCGTTGCCAAATGTTAGGCAGGATGACGTCAAAAGTGTAAATTAATGTATTTATGCCAAAGGAAAAAAAAAAAAAAAAAAAAGCAAGTTAGCAAAAATTTTGAATTTTGAAAGAAAACTTTTATTGTAAGTTATTAGCTGCAATTTTAAGAATGTGTGTACATAACTAATCTATTCTTTACAAGAAATTTATGTAAAATAAAATAGCAAAATCGGCACAAATGAAATGTGATTTTATAGATACCAATGGGCCAAATAAAGCCATTTAAATACGTAAGAAAGGCAATATTCTAAATGTTTTTCTCAACATTGTAAATCTGTTATTAAATTGAAAAATTGCGACAGAAAACAAGATTTTCTTATTTCTAAGTAGCATTTATTTAAGCTTGTTTAATTCAAATTTAAAGTATGAAACATTTATACGAGTTTAGAAACAAATACGATTCATGCAGCACAGTGAACAAATCTACAGTTAATCATTTGTGGTTCATACGGCAGTTAAAGGGTTGGTTAAATACCTTTAAAAACAATCAAAAATTGGACAAATATACTATAAAGCATAAGGGTTGTGGTAGGTGGTAGCCAAACCAAAAATCAGTAATTAGTTTCCCACTAAAATTTGAATGATTGGTATCTTTGTACTATATTTAGATTAACAAAAGAATTTTTTTTTTCAAAAATGGAAATTTTTACAGATTTTAAAAATTAAATAAAACACTTAAGAAATTGATATGGAAAAATGAGGTCAGGATATTGGGTTTAAAAAAAAATGCAATTCTGGGAGACTGGCGATTTTTTACAAAAATAGTAGCTGGGATAGGAAAATAGTCTCCTTTTTTCTGGTTTTCCTCCAAAATAGTCGCTTTTGAAGGATTTTGGGCTAAAATAGTAGCCATAGTTGCCTGATGCTGAAAATAGTCGCTTTTAGTAGCATTTTAGTTGCAAATGGCAGCCCTGAATAAAGTAATTCTAAAACTTTCAGTGTTGAAAAAAATAAGCAAAAAAAATAGCAACTAACTTTTCTTTCCCTTGTTATCTGGAAGAAAACATTGGGAAGAAAAATATTTTGTTTGTCTCTCTTTTAACAAGATAGGATAATCCACTCTTTTGCAGGCAGGTCCTTATAACATATTTTTCTCCCCTATACACAAAATATTTTTAAAAATGGGTAAAATTGCAAGCTTTTACTGAATTAAAGTGAAATTGAGAATCTTACTGGGCACATAAAAAACAAATAAAAATCAAGTGAGACTATGTAAATACTCGCATACACAATTCCTATATGTGTCAATAGTAGAATAAGTCTCTTTACTGCTGGCTGAAATTATGTTGGAGTAAGGGTTTTTACTTGCAAAACTTGAGATCCTGCTTATAAGATGAAAATTTTAAAGGGTTGGTTGGTTACAGGCACTACAGTCATCTTTTGCTCACGAGGACTGAACAGATCAGGACCTCCAATAAAGTGGAATTCAACCTACAGCAAACTTCTATTGGGAGACTTTCATATTAGATCATTAATTATTCTAATACATGTGTTTGTAAATAACGACGACAAACATCTTTTAGTTTCAGCCCTAGTTCATGTTTATACTTAAAATTTCTATTTGTAGTTTAAAAAATTTCCACTCTTAAAAATTGGAACAGGAAATGAGATATTTTTGTTGTGAAATTTGATTTTTTCAGTATCATTTCTAAAACTTTCTACTGTCTCAAAAATTTTATAACTGTAATTCTATAGAATTCAGTATTTAAAAATATATATTTAATCAAATTACAAAAAGATAAAATTATTGCTAAAATTAAAGTAAATGCATCACTTTAATAGAATAATAAATAAATAGATTGATTAAATTAAATTATTATTACTAAGAATTCTTCATCTCTTTAATATTATTTTTTTTAAATTATAGTTCTCAGTATAAAATGTAATATAAGTTAAAAAATGTTTAGAATGAATCGCTAGAAAACATTAAAATACTTCAATCCACCGACCAGGTATGCGAAATGCGTTATCAATGAACTCAAACAGCATACTGATTCTTGTGTCATCAAAACAAAACAATAACAACTAAAAGAGAAGTATCGAGAGAGGGAAAAAAAAGCCAAACAGCAATAATCACGCCAGGCTATTGCCCTGCCTGCAAGGTAGTCAAAAATCGGTGGAAACGTTCGACAGAAACTCGTTTGTGTTGAGAGATAGGGGTTTTCCTTTCAGTAATCATTCCTAGTTCCATGTGTTTTGCTTGTTATTATTATTTATTTATTTATTTTTTTTTTGTAGGAAGGTCTGGTGTCACAGCACTTCCATACCCGAGTCGTAATTCAAACCCAGCACCTTTTGTCTAGTAACCAGCACCCTAACCACTGGACAAGTAGGTGGGCAAAATTTTAAAGGGAAGGAGTTTAAAGGATTATCAGTTTGTTAACAGATTTAGAATTTAACCCCAATTCTCTACATTACATCTTCAAACAAAATGATTGTCAATAAATTTATTAAAATATTCCTTTTATAATTACTTAGATATACTTTGAGATTTCACACCAAAGTAAAAAAAAAAAAAGTTCTTATAAATTTTCAGAAATTTAGAAAACTTTTTGTGAACAACTCTTTGCACACTTATCTAAATTTTTCAATTTTTATTTCCATGAAATAAAACTATAATCTTCTGAAGACACTAATCTGCACAAGAATTTAATAGGACCAAATATGTATAGAACAAAATTTTAATACAGCTACTTAATATAAAAATAGTAGCAACATCAAATATTCATAAAATAAAATAGGTTTTTTAAAACAATAAAATTTAACATTATTCTTACCTAATATATTTAAGTTGGGGATTTTTTCCCCTGATCCGGATGACTTCAAAATTAAGGTGCTCTGGAGCAATCAATATTCATCTGTCTAGAATACTTCTTTGTTATCTCTGGTGATATATATTCTCTTCAGGTGACAAAAGAGGCATCCTCGATGCTGTTTTGAAGAGCAATGATTTTAAAATTTTGAAATAAAATAATTATAGAATAAATTAAATGAAACAATTTCATAATGCTATTAAAAATTAATCTAATAGTAACAGTTTACACTTACACTGTATTAAGTGATTATTCATAAATATTTACATGAAATTGTGCATAACAAAGAAATTAAAGAAAAAGTTTCTTTAATGCAATATTAATAGCGCTGAGGATGCCTTTTTTGTAGCCGAAAATGTCTCTTAGATATTATGATCAGAGATAACCGAATAGTACGTAGCATGCTTTGGTGGATACTACTCCATACATGCTAATCATGTATTACAAGATAAGACAACAGAGGATGCTTTAAAAAAAAAAAAAAAATCATTAAACCAGTTTCAATAACCAGTGTTCCACAAATGCGACCATCAGGATACCATGGACGACTAAAATATCTAAACTGTGTTGATATTATTTTTCGAAAATTTAACAGAGTTGAAAAGTTAGTTAAGGGTCCGCTTCATTGAAACTCCCAGAAGGCAAAATCGCATGTTAACCTATGGCCAAACTTAAAAAGCGTGATTATTCATTACCTAACATAATTATTAAAATATGGTTTTCACTATCAGAAAGTAGACATCAGATGCTAATGATGTGCATTTTTAAAAATTGTCTCCTTAAATTTTGAGCATTTAAAACTTCCCTGTAAATTTTGAAATTTCCACTGTATGAAATTTAAAAAATGCACATCGTCAGCATCCGACATCTACTTTATGATGGTGAAAGTCATATTTTAATATTTATATTAGATAATGAGTAATCGTGCATCTAAGTTTGGACATAGGTTAACATGGGATTTTCAGTGAAGCGGCCCCTTAAGAGGATACTTCACTCAGGCGAAAACACCCGCTCGCTAACGTTAATCCTATGGGCGAAATAAAATGCGATATCTCGTACGTATTTCAATATTTTTTAAATGATTTTTTTTTTTTTTTTTGCATTGGATAGCTGAGTTCAATCTCTATGCATGCTCCTTTGCACTTTTTCGATTTTTGTTACAGTTTTTTTTTATTGAGGATACTTTCACTTTCGAAACCGGTTCTGAAAAATGAAATTATCTTAATAAAAAAACTTGTAATCAAAATCGAAACAGTACAAAGGAGCGTGCATAGAGATGGACCTCAGCTATCCAATGCCAAAAAAATCATTTAAAAATATTGAAATGCGAACGAGATATCGTAAATTATTTCCCCCATAGGATTAACATCAGCGAGCAGGTGTTTTCGCCTGAGTAAAGTAGCCTCTTAAGGGGACAACAGTTGTGAAATTACACATAAAACAGCTGAAATCGAGTATTTTTTTCCTTGGAAACTACTGAAGAGATTTCAATAGTAATAATAATTATTATTTTGTACTAGCTGAGCTATAAATTGATCGTTCGGCAAGATCTCAAAAATAAAAAAATTAGGCAATTTTGCAAACAGAAAAATAGATTTTAAAAATATATTTATCTATTGCATTTTGTGTTTTTATTTCTTGCCAAATGATCGATTTATAGTTTAGCTGCTGCTAAAACTATTTGAAAGAAACCACTTCATTAATTTCTGCGAAAAAGGTACATACATATAAATTGTTTTATATGTGATTTTGTAACTGTTTTTGCCCTCTTAACTCCTTTGGGACCAATGTCACACACTTTTTTTTTTTTTAATTTGGCACCACATTTTTTTAAAAACAGTCAATTTTACTTAATTTAAATCACCGAAATGTCCTAATTAAATACAGCAAATATTATTGGTACAAAAGACAGATGCTGTATGCACCTTTTGAAAATGCCTATGCCCATGATCCCAAAGGGGTTAAAGCAATTCAAGATATATCATTACTATGCTAGTAATAATTCTATTCAATCAATTTATAAAAATCTTACATGCTTTTTGAAAATCCCAAGTATATGGGATGGGAGCACAAATCCTTTTGCTATGATGTCTGACACATATGCACTTTTTTATTTAAAATCGGTTATAAAAAGGAAAATAATTGCCAAACATTGGGATTTTTTTTCTTTAATGATAACTTGGCAATTATGCTGGTATTAAGTTATTGGTGTTGAAATTTTGGAAAGCACGTCAATCAAAAAGTCCCCAAATATCGAGGTGTGAGTTTAACACATCTGTTCCAATCCTTTTTACTGACTTCGAGATATTTTCTTATATTCCCTGTCAATAACCTCTATCCCATCACCAAAGATGGCAGATAGACAAGCTTTAGTTTTTTTTTGGCCTCTTGATAGTGTCAATTATTTTTTCTTCGATGTTTTGACTGTTTCAATATAATTTGAGATGTATAATTATTGCGTCCTTGACTGATTTTTGTTTGAAGATTATTTAAATGTGTTACACAAGATCAAAGATATGATAGGCTCATACACCATTATAATTTTACATGTTTTATTTTATTATTCATCTATTAATAATATGCATGAAAACTATGATGTTATGAACAGTTCAGATTTAAAAAAAAAAAAAAAAAATGTATAATTAAAACACATTACAATTTGTTAAATATACTTCAGTAACACATTTAAACAATTCTCAAACAAAATTACTGGCCACAGGGCCACCAAATGAAAAAAGATGGCTCTTATGAAGAGTGGCTACTAATAAAATTGCTACTACTGGCTACAGATGAAAATTTCCAGTTTTGCTCTGGCAACATTCTCCCGTTTATTTGACGATAGTTTTTTGTTATGAAAAGTGGTCGACGGGATATAATAGAGAAGTACCGAAATAACTATCAATTTATCAAATGAACAAACAATTTATTTTTATATTTATTCCATTTGATACGTATATACATTGAAAAACAATTTGTTTAATTAAGTCATAAAATAATGTAATAATTGATTCCCCGAGGTGTCCAAAAGGCACTTTTTAGATTCGTAAAGGCACATTTTTAACTCTTAAATGAACTTTTTAGATTTTCACAGGCACTATTTTATTTTTAAAGGCAGTTTTAATATTAAAAATCAGGAAACTCTTCAAGATATATAACAATGAATCAGTTTTTACTATGTAAGCAAATTTCTTCATACAAAAAGCAGTAAGAGCACTATTTTTTTGACTGAGGAACAAGAAAAGCACTATTTTTAAAACCAAAAGGCAGGGAGGGTGCAGCACCCTCATGAAACTGTCTGGGTAGGAACTCTGGTAATACAAAATACAAGGGAAAGTCATTAAGTAAGTCACACAAGATAATTAAATAATAACTTACAATGCTATTTACTTCAAAACTATTTTTATTTCTCAACATATTCTCGCACCAATATTTATGCACTTATATCAACGTTTTATCAGTGCCCCAACACCAGCTGCATAACATTCTTTGGGTTGCTGTCTCAGTCACATTAGGACTTCCAGTTAAACCTTTTCATCATCTTGCTTCCAAGATGGTTTTTTAGTGCACCAGGACCAAACAGATGAAAATCGCTTGGGGCTAAGTCGAAGCTGTATGGTGGATGTTGAAGTTGCCAACCAAACTTTTGAATTGTCCCCTGTGTTCAACTTGAAGTCTTAATAAATATGGCTGAGACAGCAACCCAAAGAATGTTATGCAGCTGGTGTTGGGGCACTGATAAAACGGCGATATAAGTGCATAAATATTGGTAGAGAATATGTTGAGAAATGAAAATAGTTGTGAAGTGAATAGCATTGTAAGTTATTATTCAATTATATTTTGTGACTTACTTAATGACTTTCACTCGTATTTAACATAAATAAGCCATGTAAGATTAGAAATATTTTCATTGGTTGTCGTTTCACTTTTTTCGCAATTGTTTATAATATTTTGCACAAAATTGTACTTTCTAAAGACCGAATTATGCCAAAGCCCCAATAACAAAGAGTATCGCCAGGGAAAACTCTACTAAATGTACAAGAAAATTTGCTTATAAAGAAACACTGAGAAGCTGTTGAAAGTATCAACTAGAGAAAATATATTGTTTAGCTCACAGTCACAATATAGTAACATTTTTCGCTAAAAGAAATAAATATTCTGCAATAATTTGTTGCATTTTATCAGTAAATTTTTGAAAAATATAAAAAAATCATACTGTCAAAAATGGTTTGATGGCAAGGTTCGGTGATTTATATTTGATTCCCAATATTTATTTTCAAAATATGAGGTTTGATATTTTCAAATATTTGATATTTATTTTCAAAATATTGTGTATATTTTTAATCAAAACAAATATAAATTAATTTTTTAACTGTTATTGACTTTTGTCTCTGGCAGTGATTTTTTTTTAGCCTTCTTCCCCCTGCCACCCCACCCCCAAATAAAACAAACTTTTTCAAGCTTCTTTTAAAGCTAAATTTATTAATATAGGAATATATTTACTTAGAACAGCTATTGAAAGATTAACTGTCTAATTCAGATAATGAGTTATTTACAGCTTCATTAAAAAGAATCTTTTCTGGTTTAGGTTTTGTTTAGTTTGCACAACAGGTTTGGGAATGAAAAATCAGACGAGCTTACATTTATATTTAAATTTTTCAATAAAAACAAATTATTTTGTACTTAAACTTTTGTTGTATGAACTATGAAACATAAAATTTTGTTGAAACTTGAGGAACAGATAGATGTGTTACACTCATGCACCGATATTGGGTGACTTTTTGATTGCTGTGATTTCCAAGCCCGCACCAAAACAATAACTTAATATAATAGCCAGGTTACCATTAAAGGAAAAAATCCCCAAAATTTGACAACTTTTTCCTTTTTATAACAGATTAAAAAAAAAAACAGTGTATGAGTGTAATACATCACTGCCAAACTTGAAATTAAATCCTATACAGGGGTTGATGCAGGGTTTTTTTTTCTTGGGGCCCATTTTGCGAAAAGTAAAGGTTATTTTTGTGAAAAATAACATTTTGTAACGAAAGTTGAAATCCAGTTAATCAAATTCGAACCGAGCATTTATAAACAAAAACTTCTTTTAAATCATTTTGCTGAAGTTTTCCTCTCTGGTGAACTTGTTTGTTTACAAATTACACATTTTAAAACATCACAAAATAATAAATAGTAAGTTTTTATGGAATAGAATTTTGTGAAAGCGCCTATTTTAGTAAAAGGAATTTTGTGAAGGGACCCATTTTATCAAATTGATTTTTGTGAAGGGGACCCATTTTATTAAATTGATTTTTGTGAAGGGGCCCTAAATAGGCCCCAAATTTTGCCTGGATCGACCCCTGCTATAGTTTAATTTTTGTGAGCGTAAAAAGCAAATTATGTCTTTTTCAATTAGTTGATCTTCAATTTTGTTACGTAAGTGAAAAGAAAATTAGAATATTGCGTAAGTTTTCATGCTAAATGCAATATGTTTTAGTTTTTAATTGACTTGAGGATCACTTCTGAGAACCAAAAAGTTTTTAGTTTCTGCTTGTCTGTTCCGCAATAACTGCCACAAAAAAACATCCGATTCAGTTGACATCTGGTAGATACGTTTGTGAAGTACTTGGATTTAGCTGTATAGTTTTTGGCTAAATTGGTGAATTCATTAAAAAAATATAGAACATTTCTTTTCCAGTCATGATACTTTCCTATGAGAATTCATACGATTTTCAAATTTTCCATTTGTTGAAAAAAAAATGAGGCATTTTATAATTTATTTAAACGGTAAATTATGAAGACTAAAATTTAACAAGTGGGGTCTTAAATTATTCAGATTAATTTGAAATTTTGTTAATGCATTTGTCAAAAATCTAAAAAATAACAAGAATAAACAGTTCATAAGAATTTCAGAATGTCACTGCATAACATCGTGTTTAATTTAACACTCCTAATTTTTGAAACCATCGAAGTATTTTATATATATTTATAAATATGTAATTTTTAAAAATTAAATTATGGATTGTAGGATGTTAAATATTATGAAAAGTGAGATTAAAAAACAATGACTTGCAGGGCTGACGTTGAGGCTCCTGATCTGGAGATTTACTAGTTTATTTGAAAATAATAAAAATATTTATAATCAGTAATAAATTGACTATTTTGAAAATATTGGATATATTATATAAAAGATATCAGATTAGAAAAAATATTTACAAACATGTTTGTATTTCTAGTGTTAAGTTAAGAGACTATTCATCGTTTCTACTTATTTTCTTAAATTTACAATGAGCAAGATTGACCAATCTCAACTTAGATCTTCTCTCAGTTCCAAGAATTTTAGACTTAAATTTTTACAGATTTATATTTTAATGATGTATATGACACATTTACGTATTTATTATTATGTAATTGCAATTCAAATGAAGTAATTTTTTTGCAGATAGCTTTTGTAACACACCTTAGATTCAAATCACATGATACACCATTGGTAACACTTCATTTTATATCAAACATTGGATTCAACTGTAAATAACATCCACAAATGTTATGAATTTTTATGCATTTTAATTTTTGGAAACAGCTAAATGTTTTATTAGCATTTTCCCACAAAGGAACGTTAGTAAATATAAAACTAGATTCCATAATTAAGTCCACAGCCAAGGTTGTGATCAAAGTTGAGCAAAAAAAAAAAAGATACCTAGGATTAACATTAAATGTTTACCACACACAAAAACAAACCTGGTTACAACAATGTATTTAATTTAAACCAAACCATATATTGCTAAAATATGCCAATTGACTGTGGACTTAATTACAGAACTTTCTATGAAAACTACCTGATATAAGATATCTCAAACATAACAGTAAGATAAATATGCATTTTTATTTAATTTTTCCTTATTTCTACAATTTATCACTTATTTCAAGATGCATTTAAAGGTTGTATCCAGTTTTATTGTTATAATGCTTAATTTAGCACCACTTTCAATTCACAATAAGCTGTTGGAATCAAGCATGAACAAACTTGGCTATACAACCCCAAATAGAGGGGAATTTGCCTTCCTCATTCAATATCATATTATAAATGAATTTAATAACTTAGTATATAGAAAACTTTTCAATTATTTCAATAAAAAGGAAAAATTACTTAGAACAACTTTTTAGGCTAAGCTTCCACAATTAGGCCTACAGCATAGGTTGACATCAAATATAAGTGATGTTAGTAAGAATGCGCTTTCCAGTGTATGAAAGTAACAATGAAATTAATTATGATGTCAAATCATACACAGTTTGTAAAACACAGCAACAAACTGTGGACCCAACTGTGCAACAGCCCTTTGCCTTCACTTTTTAAATATAAATAATATTGTTTACATCTGTTAATATTAAATATAAGTGCTCAAAATTAGTAAATACTAATTTAAATTCTCAAGAAGTTTCAACCTTATACAGAGTATAAGATATATATACTGAGAATTTTAATTATAAAAAATATACATAAGAATTTCAGCAATCAAGAGTTGTGATAGCAAACATTTAAATTTGGAAACTACAAAGCGTAATAAAATTAAAGACAAATATATAGAGCATTAATTTATTTAATCAGAGAATATGTTTCAGAACTATTGTTTTTTAAAAAAACTATCATATCCACAACAATATTAAAGAATCATTCGCACTTATACACTAATAACAAAATTCTATACACTAGATCAGTTTATTTTGTTAATGCAGTCATTCTAACTTTATCTACACATTCCATAAACTCATGAACATCTCTTGAACAGTTTAAGGGATATTTTGAATGCTCTTTGTAACACTGTTGTACCTTTTGTTGTTTATCGGGACAAACAGGAGCATAGGAATTTTTCATGTAATTAGTTTCAACATCTGTTAAAGTTGCTGCTATTTTTTCGTTAGCAGCATCAAAGAGCTGGCGATTCTGGGCCTCAAGCTGCCTAATCCTATTTTGCCATGACCTTTCAGATTTTTTAAACTCTTCGTGGTATTTCTTTCGTTGTTCCAAAGTTGAGGAATAAGGTTCAGCAGGAGTGAACGGCACAAAACCAGTTGAGGGTGCTACAGCTGGGCCATCAGACGATTGTGTAGATTCTTTTGGCGTAGAAGATTCGGTGGCCTTTTCTGGTTCACCTCTTAATCTTCGTACAACATTTTCAGATACTTTGACAACTCCCACAACATCATCATTCACAACAGTGACCCTTCGACTGCTCGGAGTATTTCCCATGTTAATAAACTTGGTAATATATAGCAAATAATAAAATTATTGAAGAACAACAACTATGCAGTCAACAAATATATAAACGATCGAAAAGTGTCAAACTCAAAACATACCTCAATGTTTAATTTAATAATATATTCAAGTTTCTCCTTCAAATTCCGTGAATTTACACTTTTACTTTGACCGGACCGAAATTCGGAAGGAGTTGAGGTGTTTTTTAATACAGGGAGTCAAGAAAATGCAGACATTAAGCTTTGTTCATGAACGGTTATCAGGCCGCCCGCTCAGAAAGGAGATTAGAACTTGGAACATATAGAGTGGGTTTTCTCCATAGATGCACAGTGACGTCACCTGCGTTCTCTTTGTGATAAATTTTTTCCCATTTCCATTCTCCGGTAGATCTCCACTCCACATATATATCCTCTTTACGATTGGGTGCTCTGATTGACGTATCGTGAATATAACCTTACTCTCTTTACTACCTTATATTGCGATTTTGACCGCAGAAGAAATCACAAATTTACGTATTCATTTATATTTATTAATCGAAAATAGTAACTCAAACACTTCTACGAAGCACGTTTTATTTTTAGCCTCGTACCACAGATCTCAAATGAAATCCTATCCTCAAACCAGCTTATTAGCTATTTTGGTTTTAGGCAACAGGTGGCGTGTTTGTTGAATGTTATTGTGTCAAAATTTTGTTTGGGAGAGTGTCTGAAATTTTTGCGAGACGTATAATTGTTTTTTTGTGTTGTGCTATGAATTATTTTTGAATTTTTAAGTGTGAACTAATCTTTTACTATTATAACTTTTTGGATACGCAAGAACGTTTTAAGGAAAGGTAATACGATTGATTATTTTTTTAATTTTATTGTTTACACATGCAGCTTTGTGGATTGACAGAAATGTAAACATACTCGATATATTTGGGAAGTTTAATTAA